>JAWWEW010000088.1:34721379-34740198 GCA_035583185.1 Anabacerthia variegaticeps
ACTGGCATCAGCTGATCTGATTTCTTACCTGTCAAAATCTAAGCTTCAGGGCCTCACTTGATTTGGATAAACATCTTGTGATCCAGGTGCTTACCTAACCGAGTTCACATGGAACCATACCCTTACACCACACTGAATGGATCATGGGCCACAGATCCATACATTCCCTGGCCACATGAGAAATTCCATTATAAAAAGGGATACCAGACCTGCTATTTCTATGTCCAGGCAGAAACTGCCAGCAGAAGGGGGAGAACCCAAAAAAACAAGGCAGGAAGGCACAAGCAGAGCATACACATGACATGAATTGATCCTGTTCAAGTTATTTTGCTTATTTTTACCTCTTTATATTGTCACTTTGCTTATTTCTATTTTATATTCTTTTGGTATTTCAGTTAATTCCAATGAAAATTAAGGACCAACTGTGAGTCAATCTTTTGAGTAAACTTGAAAGTATGGGTAAGGGCCACAAAACACACCTGATATGCAGTCCTAGGGAACCATACTGGAAATCTGCACAATTTTATGAGTCAATGTGTTGTTCCCTTTAGCCACAGACACTGTAAAATCCCATCAAAGCTGGGTGGTAGACCAAACACATGGTGGAGTGTTCAGCAAAGTGAAGGCTACATTTGGTAAACCACACCTGTGAAATGCTTCAGTTAATACATTTGTTGCTTTGTTTAGATATTCTAGAGGAGATTATTTTACATAAACTCAATTAAAAATTCAAAGATAAATTACTGTAAAGATAGTATAAATACTTAGGTTACAAAATGGTTTTGTGTCATTAGGTTATGTATATTATATTAATAATTCAAAGCAATGTTTAATAATAATTTTTTTCAACTAGAGACACCAGATTAATTTTAAGATGAAAAATAACAATGATGCCATTGTTTCAACTTTACTGTATGGCTGATTAAAATCACCTATATGTAATGTAGCTGTACCTCTTCTACACTGAAAAAATTAGGGTGGTTGGTAAGAATCCATTCTGTTTTAAATTTTGCAGAGGATGTCATTTCTGGAAGCTAGTGAATACATGTTCCTCATCTGAAGCTAATACCCTAGCATACTTCAGGTAAAGAGTGTGAGTTCTGGTATCCCTTTCTGTACTTTATCCTGGGTCCTGAGCTAAGTATTGTGTCTGCATAAATGAGGCATTATGGAAAGAGAATATGCTATGAACAATGAGTTTAACTTGCCAGAATAAAGAAGGTTTCCTTGTAAGAATCAAGTAAATAATAATATCAAAATAAAATATTTGGTTGCCATTTTATTAAATAGACTGAGATGTCTTTTTTTTAATAAAGAAATAGCTTCCCTTTTTTTCCAAATATCAAGATGACTACAGGATTTTGCAAACATTGAACACAACTAAAAATCAAAAGTTTCTAAGTTTCTCCTGGGAAAAGTTACATAAAAAATTTCAGTATGTTGAACCAGGGAGAAGTGCTTCATTTGGAAGCAATTCAACAACAAACTGTGGTCAAACTCTGTGGCTTTCAGAAAATTGTGTTTTAGTTGTATGACCCATCTGCTCCCACATGACAACTATATGGTTGTGTTGCATTACATATTATGCACTGTAATCTGACTGGTCCCTCATGGTGCAACACAGAGGAACTGTATTCACAATGCATCCCACCAAAATGTCTTGGCAGATGGGAGAGGGCATGTGGCAGCTGAACCAGAATTTCCATGAAGCATCACAGCAATGCAGAAAATTTTTGATGCTGGATAGACCAAAAAAGTTATGTTTCCCATCAGGAATGTCAAAAAAATTCCTTTTGATTACAAGTGTTTCGATATTTCCAAACTGAAAGAACTGGGCCAGCCTTCACCACCACCCTCTTAGGCTCAAATTTTCACTTTTGGGACAAAAAGTTTTCAGAAAGCAAACTCTTTACATGTTCTAAATAACTTCAAATAACAGCTTCTTTATTAAAAATAAAGGCTGACAATCCTAGATCTAGGGTAGAATTCACCTCCTAAGACTTAATCTACATTTATTTTAAAAATAAATGAAATGTGAAATGTGTCAATATAGTTTAGCAGTCAGTGTGGACTAGTGGTTTAGCCCAATTAATCCTGTCCAGTTCAGCCACTCTGAAATGATTTTACTCTGAATTAGTCCTAAATTACAGGGCATTTGAACAGCTTCAGTAATACAGGTTTTGGCCTATATTGGACCAATATGAATGTAGATTAATAGTTGCATTGTGAGGTAAAAGCCCAAAGCTATGCTCAATATATACTAGTGGAATGCTGACACTAAAAATGTACAATTTATTTCTTTAATGTCAAAAAAACTATGAAAAAACCCTTCATTTTTCGTATCCTCATGAAGATGGGAGAATCACTGGAACTGTTTCCCACCACCAGAAATGGTCTATTAGCCACACACACAGATTTTCTTGTAATGCATCTGGGTTTTTTGCTTTTTTTTTTTTTCCAGATATGCCAGGAAGGGAGAAAGAGTCTTCGTTTTCTGCCATACCATCTTCAAACCTCTGCAGCAGCAGGTCTGGATCGGCATCTAAACCAAGATCAGTAGGGCTGGGGTGAGCATTCCTGATGATAGCCAGCTCCCCAAGGATGAAGGGGCAGCCCCACAATGGCTCTTCCCAACCAAAGAGCCTCAACCTGGGAGATGGGATATATTCACACACTGACACTAACCTTGACTCCAAAAGCACTTTCAGTGGTCATGAGAGACCTCATTTGAGTCAGGATTTTTGACAGTATTGCTGCTCTGTACATAGCTGCACTATCATAGCTCAAATGAGGATGATGTGCATTACTGCAAATCACAAAACTGGGGAGAGAACAATTTAAATTCTGCGTATTTTACTTCATGTCTGACTATAGTAAGCAGACAAATAAAGTCCTTCAGGGAGTTTATGGTAAACCATCTTGGTCAATACCACTGGTTTCCAGTTTGCTAAGCCTGATCTGATGCTGTTTGCTGGATAAAAGCTTAACCAGAATGATTATGCACAGAGCCAGCCTGCCAGGAGCAGATCCTGAAGCTGTTTTGCCAAAAAAAAAACAATGTCTTCTTGGAAGCAGCACTGAGAGCAGAGAAATACACTGTAAAATCATATGTATCAATAACATGCATGACGTGTGGGAAGAAGTTTTCTGCTATAGCAATCACTGAGAACTAAATACTTTAAAATCAGGGGTGCTGAGTCTGGTTTGCTTCTTCTATCTCACAACTCTTCTCTGAGAGTTTTCTACAGCAGGGTCTCTTCCAGCTGCCTCCAGAGCCAGCAGAGAATTTCCAGTTGGCTTCAATGTGACCTGAGTCAGAGCAAAGGGAACAATGCAGCAGTATCAGTAGCCATATGATCATGATCTATACACAACCGCACCACACCACTGTCACTCTCTTTTTCTCAAAGTAAGAATTAGAGATGTCAGAAGTAATTACCTTGCATCACGTTAATCATCTATATAGAGGGCATTAATACCACACAGGTAATCGTTCTCGTCTGTATCTGTCTCAGCAGAATCAAGCAGAACTTCTGTCAATCCTCTAAAACCACTAGGTTCTCTCAGATTTAGAAATGAGTATCCACACAGTCCTGCTCCAAAATTATGGATCAAGGAAGAATCATCACCTAGCCATTCACAAACTTTGTCAGTTGCTTTTTCTGTTACCTTCTGTACCAAAAACTTCTTATGCTAAATTGCTTCCTCCAAATACGTAAATGGAAAATGTGAGATATATCTAGGCTCCTTTAAGATTTTTAAAACAACAAGAACTCCCTATAGACAAGAAAGAAGATTGCAGAAGCTTATAATTTTCTTGTAAAGTGTCATTGTTTTTAGTCATAAAAAAGTGAAAACAAACAAACAAACAAACAAACAAAAACAGAGCTGGGCTCCTCTCTATTATTAAAGTAAGTGGGCCTAGGTTTACAAAAAAGGATATCAACAAGGAGTTTAATCCTTCCCCCCAACAATGTTACTTCTTTTAATGCAATTCTATAAAGCAATGAGATGTCTGGTGTGGGAGCATGGACAGTTTATGTAGGATCCCCTTCCTCCTTACTGCACAGGTGCATCTTCCTTCCAAGAATCTGGGGTAAGCCTGCAGTGTTGCAGATCACGCATGTGTGTCTCTGAGTGCGTGTGTGTGCACACCTGTCCTGCCATGTGGCCCATCCTGCAGTGCAGGCCACATTGTGTAGTGGCACACTGGTAATTTCCGTTCATGCTAAGGCTATGTCTGACTTCGTGATAAGGAACTGACAGATACATAAATTAATCTAACATTTCTGTTTTAATGGCAGCATAGTACCAATATGATTTATTCAAAGATTCCATCACTACTGCACAGTGTTTGTTTGGAACAAAATATACATAAAGGTCTGATAGAGAATACAAAGTGTATTGTGTTAAGATAAAACATTACAAACAAAATATTCCTAAAATAACTGGTTGTTAAACTACCATTTTTTTAACATAAGACACTGTGACAGAAGCTCTTCTGAGGCAAAGGCCTGAGGGACAGCCAAGACCATTTGCAACAGTGCTGTGGATGTTTCATGCTTAATGATAAAGACAGAGGAAAGTAGAGAGACACCTCCATGACAAGTCAACATGCAAATCAGTGTGCAAGCTGTTCTGGATTTGGATAGAGTTTATGCCTTGAGCCATTTTTAATGCAAAGACAACAAGTGCAATGAGAGCATTTTGATAATTCTAAAATTGAGTCTTTAAATTTTACAATTTTACCTCATTTTTAGTTTTATTTAATGACACTGACATGTTTAAAAAGCTCGTTGAATTACAATTCCACCACCAAAAAAAAAAAAAAGTCTTTTCACTTGGAATTGACAGAGAATATTTTTCATGGGTTTGCTACTACATGTCATGCATGTCAGTCACAATCACAGAATTACAGAATGGGCAGGGTTGGGAGGGACCAGAGGAGATTATGTTGTACAACCTCTCTGTTCTGTCAGGGTCATCCCAGAAAATGTTAGGGATGTGTCCAGACAGATTTTGAATATGTCCAGTAAAGGAAATTCTGCAACCTCTCTGGGAAATCTGTTCCGTTGCTCACTCAGCCTCACAGTGAAGAAGCTCTTCTCATGTTCTATCAGAACCTCCTGTGTGCCAGGTTCACAAGTCATGCACCAAACTTAGTGGAAGACATGCAGCAGTAAAAGGCACCACTAGACAAGCAGAAAGGGCAATTTTTCAGATCTCGAGAGAGAAAACTATCCATTTTGAGTGAAAAGGGTGTCAGTGTGGCGTAATAAAGCACCATGCAAAGACACACAGAGTTGTTGTGAAGGAAGCACAAAGGGTAAATGAAGGAAGCCTGGGCTACCTACAGCAGGGATGAATAACATGAGATGACCCTGAGTTCTTTTGAATATACTGCTCCCAATCCCCAAACCAATTTGTTAAGAGCTAACTTGGACCCTGTGATTTACAGAAACTCACACCAGACCCATGGTGGCATGAGGAGGGGATCCAGGGTGACTTAGGCAATGACAACAAAGACACTCAAAGGCAGATGTCATGTGATGAGAATGACAGAAAAGGAGAAAGATGCTTCTTCCAGTGTGAAGGAAGCTGCAAGGGGCTACAAGTCAAGCTAAAAGTGAGTCTACAAGCAAAGCAGAAGATGGTGTCAAGACATCATTCAAGTAATGAACTGCTGAGGCAAGAAAATGGTGGTGACATCAGTAATGGCAAAGGAAGAGGAGAGAGGAAAAGTGATAGCATGAGATCTCTGTGCAGATGGTATGACCCATCACTGCCCTTCATTCAGTGACAGGAAAACTGCACCACGCCCACAGTCAAAAGCCAGAGGAAACATAAACTGTCCACAGTAATCTGGGCAGGAACGTGCACGCACTCTTCTCCTAATAGCTGCCTACTGGCTAATCCTGCAATTTAGTACAGGGCCCACAAAACTGTGAAAAGATGCTAGTTACCTGGGTGTAATAAAACCTCTTGAAATCTATGTGAGAAACCCCTCATCTTAAAAATGTATGCATTTCCATGCCATTCTTTTATCTAAAACAATAGTCATATTTTCAAGACATGTAACTTCCTGTAAATCAAAGATAAAATCAGTCTCCCTACTTACATCCCATAACTAAGGCAGTAACAAAACAGTCACACAGCCTTGCCAGGACTGACGGGTGTTCAGGAACACTGAGCAGGCCCAGAAATTCACATGCAAGTGGGTAATGCTCTGACACGCATATTACCCCAGTAACGAGTTACACAGAATTATTATGAAATGCTGGAGATTTGCCATGTTGAATATGTAAAAACTGAAAAGATGTATTTTCTCAAAGTTTGTATTTGCATATTTTCAAACTTAGGTAAAAGTGTATGCCAGTGAGTAAGTGTATGGGTTTGAGATCATTGTCTGCAGTAGGATTGAAAGTTTGTTGGGTTGGAAAACACATATTTCTTTGTCCTCTTTCCAGTTTTTCACATCATTTTCCTCTAATAGTCTCCTTCCACCAAAATTCCAACAGAAAATTTTCCCAATATTTCAGTCCAAAATATCTTCACAGCTGTACTTTGCACAGCACTAGACAAAATGTATATTTCCCAATGAAATTAATACACCTTTAAATATTTGGCCAGTCATCTAACCCTGAAGGAGTTAACTCCAGATGCATTGCTGTTTCTTAATTCCATTTCAGAGAAAATGTTAATCCTTTAATCATGTAGCATATTCAACTCACAAAATTACTTCCCTATTATTGAAAAGCTCCTTGTTGTACTGAAGGGTTTTGATAAAACATGCCAATGGGGAAAAATTATAGATGTGCTGTTGATATAATTTTTTATAGGAAAAAAAATCAAAGTAACATGCAATCGCCTTTAAGGGGCCTATTGTACAGCCACAGTGGTGTCCCAGTATGTATAGCTAACTTCCTCCCTTCCTGGAGCTGTAAAGCCTCATGGTAAGTAAGCTCTGCTCTCAGAGTTGCAATGGGGAATTTTCAATTACATGCAAGGAGTTTATCTTTTTGTTCCTAGTCTACATCTTTGGAATTATGTCCTCTGTCCTGGTAGTACAGTTACCAGGGACTTCCAACAGAGGAATATGTCCCTCTGAGGACCAGTGATAGGGAAGCACATGGCAGACAGCATTGCATTCAACTTGTTGAAGTTGTGCTTTGGGGTTTCATGAACAGTTCACTGAAGCAATTTTTTTTTTTTTCATTACAGATAAGAACAAGTGGCCACATGTAATACTGTCTCCAGCAGAAACTGAAGTTACCTGCCCATCATTTCTTAAGCCTGAATACAGGGTAATCAGATCAAACCTCTCCTATCACAGGAGCTTACTGAGTCTTGTTCGCTAATGTTGCCCAACCATTTCAGCTTTATTATCCTCTTAAAGTTAAGAGCTGAGATCTGGGTGGAGCAGCACAAAAAAGTAAAGTACAAGGAATACGTATTTGAAACCAGTCACTTTTGTGAAAAATAATGATGACTTTTCTTGTGCATCAACATGTAGTCTGTTTCCAGTCTACTAGCTCCCATTGCATGTTCTAACTGGGGGAAAAATTTATTAAAAATTAGCACTGGGTTAAGCTCCTACTGTCTAATCTTATTACATAGGGTTGATTGTGTTTCACACTAATAAGCTAAGAGGTTAAGACATTAATCTACTGTAAACTAAATGCTCCTATGAAATGTGATAGAAGAGAAGGTAAAGAACTTGCAGTGATCTGACTTGTATTGCATGCTATACTTGTTAATGAAGACTAAAAAATGTTACAGACTGTGTTATCTATGCTCTAAAACTGCTATTCATGCTGTTGGAGTTTTCCTTCAACATCTGGGGATTTATCTCTAAGAATACTAAAAGTGTCATTAAAACATAAACAACTTGCAACATCTTTGTGTTATTTACAAGCTCATGATCTACTAGTGGGACATGTCTTGACCAATGACAGAGACAAAGAATGAATAAAGGTGATGGGACAGAGCAAGCTGCATGTGGTTTAGGGCTTAGATTCTTGCAGCACTAATGTCTGCTGATGTTATATATCAAACCAGGTCCTGCATTAGGTCTGCATTCACTAGTTACATACTGATGTGTATTGTGCAAACACAAGCATTACTTTCCTCTCTGACTCAAAACCAGCAGCTTTTATTTCAGGCTTTTTGAAATGAATAGGTGATTGCCTCATGGGTCAAGAGTGCAGGTAAACTGAGCAGGATCATTAACATTCAGTTCTTTGCAGACTTAAGAACAACTTAAAAACTGGGATTAGCTCATCTAGATGTTGCTTGGGCCAAAATAATGCTGGCAAAGCCCTTTGAGCTCTTTGTATTGATGATCACTCTGCAGGTGCACAATACTACTATTGATCCCATCTGAAACTATTTTAATAACTACAAATCTCTATAATATCACCTTTAAGAATAATCATAGGATTTAAATTACAAGTTCAAGGAAAATAATGTCACTTTCTAGCTAAGCAGAACAAGTAGTATTTACTGCTCTTAAGTTTCTGGTGATGTTTAACTCATCAAGAAAATCTCTTATTATCAATAAAATATGTAGTTCACCAAAGCAACCTGTGTCACTGATAAAAAGATAGCTCTTTTTTTCCTGTAAAATGATGCATGAAGAGGAATATTGCACATGATTTGGACTGAATGAGATCACAGAAAAACTTGAAATAAGAATAATACTTCTTGTTCTTAAAAACAAAAATTCCCTACATGGATGTTATCTACGGTCCCAAGAAATGGGCCAAAAATGAATCACCAGATATCACAGCAGTACATTGTATAACTTGGTCCACAGTAAATATCCAGAGCCAGAGCCACAGCGTCTTTATCATGCTCCAAGGAGGAAAAAAAAAGCTTCAAAGTGATGTACAAAGGGACCTTTCCTGCAAAAAATAGAACAGATTAAGTGAAGTTCCTCAGCAGTGTATAGCTTTCCATCATCTGCTTGTCATTTCCTGCAAGGGCAGGGGTTGGGGTAGCTCAAGTTGAGACCACATGCAGTGTAGCCAGGGAAGAGAGGTGTCTGGGGAAAGACACTCTGCTAGTGGATGCAGAATAGAGAGGGTAGGAAAAGACTCTACGGGGGCAGAGGATTTGTGTCAACCCCTGGCAAAGGGTTAGTGGGGATATGGGCAGCCTTGTCTTCCCCTCTGGTCACAGTGACCGGACCAGACCACACTGGTATTCAAAACAGTCACTTAGGCATTTCAACACTCCCCAAATTAATGCTCAGGCTCTCTGAAGGACATATTCTGGTGCTTGTCAGTAACATGAACTCAGACAAAGAGAAATAAAGAGTTCACAGCCGAGGAAAAAATCCAATCATGACTTATGCCTTAAAATAAATCCACCAAAGCTCATACCAGCAACGTTTTAGCACATCAGTGGAGCAGGCACACACATTCCAGTGGTTATCTGCCTACTGCAGTCTTACTTTATTGCTTTGAAAACATGTAAACCTCTTCACGCTACATAGGTAATCAAGCCCTGGACCATGTTACCCAGGTTGAAGGGAAAGGAATGGCTTAGTGACTAACCTTACCACGAAACCAAAAGCCTGTTGTACAGAGCCAACAAGCTACGAGTCTAGGGCCTGTCAGTCAGATTGCTGGTGGACAAGCAACTCTTAAAATGTAATCCCCCTCTCAGAATAACCATCACTTATACTCATACATGTTCATAAAGTCCTGAGGTTGGGCACCTGCAGAGACCAGCACCCCAGTAGCAGGGCACATGCTTCCTGACACCCAAAGAAATCCTGGAAGGTTCCTGATGGCTGGAAAATCCATGGTACTGGGATTTCTACCTCTCAAAGGGCACCTCCAGTGGCTGGTGCAAAGAGTAGCCACTTCTGCTACCTCCAGCTTCAGACTCCCAGAGGTCTGTGAACTGCCCAGCAGAAACTTACCAGGCACAAAAGAATTTCTAACCTCAACAGTGGTTTCAGGAGACTCTAATCCCAGGCAATTAAGTTTAGAAGAAATATACAGCCCATGGGGGCACATTTAAGTGTGGCCAGCAAGACTTGTGGGGAAGTTCATTGATGCTCCTCCCTGCTTCAGTCCACAACGCAAAAAGAGCTGTATAACTTCCAAATCTGGTTGAATGTACCTGCTATATTTCTGTGCCCCACCAGACTAAATCAGCTGTTCAAAACAAGTAAGAAAAACAGAACTGATTTCACAAGGTACCTAGACAGGTTTCTGGGAAGGAACCCTACCTCATGGTTCATGTTTGGCAGCAGTGATGCAAGAAGCTGGATAGAAGAGCTGGGGTGTGGATTTCCTGGTAATTAACAGGGCCATTAGCTCCAGGGCCTCTGCAGTATTTCTCTGACATGCACCCATATCTACATGGGAATCCACCATGGTGGAAGATACGGCAGCACTTCCTCCCTCCTAGCTAGAAAGTGGTGACAAGAAGGATTTAAAACCATCCATCACTGCAGAAGGCAAAGACTCTACAGAAAGGATGTGCTCATCTGCAATTATAATGGCCAGCTGTAATTCATTGCTGCATGTAATTAAAATGCCAGCCGAGTCCTGGCATGTCAAGTGCAGCAGTGTTTCAAAAGAGACAAACAGGTGGCAACTGGCACTGATGATGCAAGCCAGATTGGGAAGTGCGTGGTGTTTCACCATGTGGGCTGTGACAAGACACAAACAGAGGCCTGAAACAGTGAGGGGACTTGGGAAAGGCGGTGGCGGTCTGAACCTAGTCAGTAAGTTGCAGGTATGGAGACTGGATATAAGGATTTAGGGAAGCAAGTTGTCTAGCTGGGATGGGGGTCAGTGCAGGATTGAGATATGTCTAAACAGAGGGCAGTAGAAGAAGACTAAGGAAAACAAAGCAGAAAATTAACTCATGGACAGGGTGAGGGAAACCTCTCTCAGAGAGTCCCTCTTCCCCCAGCATCCCACTGGCCCCTCCAGCTGACTGGGGAACCACAGCATCTGCTGCTGAACCTCCTCTGCTGGCAACCCTGTTGGGGAGAGGGCAAGCAGTGTGAAGCAAAAGGGAAATTCACAGCTACAAGAGGGTGTGTATGTTTGCTTTGGAGACCAAACAATACCCCACATCTTCTTGTCCCATCATTCTTCTTCTCTCCACTAGGGTCATTTTCTATCAGTATGGGCTCCACGTGGGAGAACAATCTGCCCCCGCTATCGGGAACCTCATCAGCAAAATTGGCAGTGGTTTTCAAGCACTTAGGGGCATAGGCTTTTTGACTAGAAAGACCTTGTAAGCTTCACAACAGAGCTCCACAGTCTGCTGTTATGTTTGTCCCAAGATTGGTGGGGTTGGTTAGAGCGTGGTGTTAAAGACGCCAAGGTTGTGGCTTTGATCCCCACAGGGACCAGTCACTTAAGAGTTGGACTTGATGATCCTTGTGGGTCTCTTCCAACTCAGAACATTCTGTGAAAGGGCCCCAGAGGTAAACATCTGGTTTCTTAACACCCAAAGTATATTTGGAGGTGTTTTGAAACAGGAGAATCTACTATTGAGCTAGTCTTAAGTAAGATACAGGAACTGATTCACCTAAGAAGAGGACCCATGCCACTGACTAGCAGTAGCTGTTGTATTTAGATTTGACATGCAGGAAAGGAATAGTAAAGAAATAATATTTTAAAAGGGGGAGACTTTGCTAAGAACTCAGGGTTAGTTACAATGACTGACACTTTAAAGGGAGTAACGCCCCCAAAAGTAGTCTAGATGTGAAAGATGACTACTGAGACTCAGCAAAGGTACGCACCACCAAGTAAGAAAGGAAACCAGAAAGGCAAGAGACTTAGATATAGGGTTCTTTGAGGAAAAGAGAAACTCTTCAAGATTTAGAAATTTAACACAGATAAAGTCAAAAAACAAGAACATAGAGTAAAACTAGGAGAAAAAATGGTTAAATTGAATTTCCCATTAAAATAGCATAAGGCTTAAAAAGAAAGACTAGCAGATCATTTAGGTGTACCTGAATAAGCAAGCTTGTTCAGAAAGAAAGAAATGGGAGATGTTTGAGGACTATTAATGAGAAGATGTGCAATTTTTTTGCATTAATCTTTACTGCTTTAGTAACAGCAATGAAAGATCTGATAAGATGGAGGTGTCAGAATAAAAAGTGGAAGTAAATTTATCATCTGAACAGTTTTAGATGACATACATCTGAGGTTTATGACAGCAATCAGATAAAGGCAGCAAAAAAGGTCAGACAGGTAACAAGACAATTGCAGTCTAGTAGGTTGAAGGGTATATAATTTATCTATATTTAGGCTATAAATAATAAAATATCTTAATCCTAGCCATAAACATTTGCATTATATCACTGCTAGCACAGTAAGAAACAGTTTACTTCTTTCAGTGTGCTTTTAGAACCCTGAGTCTCAGTTAAAGAATGATTTTGATTTATGAGCATGATGTGATGACTTTACAGAGGTAGGCCTTCCTAAAAGTGAGAATGACCCTCCTCAGGCTGAGTGTTACTAGAGCCCATCATCCTCCTTGGGACATTGATGGAGGCTCAACCTCTGAGTCCCCTTTTCCTCCTATTGAAAGAAAGAAAGGGCATTGTATCTTCAAATTGTCAGAGAGAGAAAACTTGTAAAGCAGTGTCTTGTATAGCTTTGGATTCCATTATTTTTGTATTAAGTTTTTCCTGTCCTCACCACTCAGTTTTTCTCTAAGTCCTAGTCCTTTATTATTTACTTGGTAGTTTATTTTCAATTTTTTTTTTTTATTTTTAATTTTTCATTTTGTCTCTGTTTGCCTCATTTTGCCCTTTCTCTCCCCTCCCAGCCTTTTTCTGTAACTAAAACATGTCTTTTTTTCCTCTTTGCAAAGTCTGGTATAGTAATGAATAGATAACTGACAAAGCATCCCATTCTCATTGTACTTCTCTGGTCTCATGAAGTGCTGCAGCACAAACATCACTTAGGTAAGTGGTCTGTGGCATCACACTCACCCTTCCTTGCCCTCTGCTGCACAGCACTTCCTTTCCAGGATAATGTTCCAAGCTGAGTTCTCAGACTTGCAATCCCCAAATCTCACCCAGATTCCTGGCTTGCTTTCTTCTCAGCTAAACTATTAACTGTCCATCTAGCCTTGCAATCTTCCTGCTCTCTCCCTCTGGAGTTTTCCATGAAGCCACAGGCATAACCTAATATATCTGTCAGTAGGACTTGTTCAAAACAAACCCTCCTGGACCAGCATTTCTAAATAGTTTGGAAACAATTTTCATTTATGCTATAGCTCAGTGTAAGCCAGAAGCAACATGCTTTTGTGCAAACAGTAATGCAGTTGCGAAGACACAAGCTGTGCTAATGTGTTTATCTGTGTGGGACTCACACGTCCTGTGGGAGACTCATCTGGGTAGCAGCCAGCAATGTCAGCAGCAGTTGGAGGTAGGCAGGAGGGCAGCAGTAGGAGTGGGCTGATGTGCTTTCCCCTCTGCCTTCACTTCCAGTGCAACCATCTAGAGAAGCCTGGGGACAATTTAATCCTTACAGCACATACCAGGGTTTGCCCTCTGTTTTCCCGCATTTGTGTTTCTGAGGAGCTATTCTTCCCTGGTAGCTTGCATTGAAACTCGTGACTTGGTTCTGCAGGCTGTAGGGACTAGATATGTCATCACACCCACATAAAATCCCAAAATGTCAGAGGAACAAAAAGACACAAACAGCAAGAGCATTCTCATGCCTCCATTCCAAACATGCAGTTCCCATTCACAACTCTGGATCTGAAAGCTCCCTGGCAAATGTCCTCTTCACATTTTACACCCACTGATTATGGGTGTGGGGTGTGGGGGTGTGTGTTACTGCAATTACCCAGCAAGAGCCCATTTTTGTTGGATGAGAGAAGCCTTCTGAACTGATATTTTGGAAGCCATCATGTGATGTTAGCCAAATGCTAACATTATTTTTCTTCACCCACATGCTTCTGGGAGCCAAAAAATGAGGCAGCTGCCTGCTGCTTCTGTAAGTTTGCCAGACTGGAACCACAGCACTTGCAGCCTGCCATCAGCTCCGACCAGCTCACAGGTAGCAACAGGCATGCATAATTCACATTTATGACTCAAGAATGAATTGAGCTCAGCAGTTCTGAGGCTTGCAGCAAAATTTCCATACACCCTTAGGTTTATTTGCTGAGTTAGAAATACACTTGAAGAAAGACCATCAACTTAGGATAAAATCTTAAAGAAACACCAAGACACTTTTGTGTATGCATTTTAGGATAAAAGTTTTTCATCAAAACTGAAGTATCACCAAGTCATGGGATGACGACCCCCCTCTTTACCAATAATTTTTTATGTGTTTTTCTTTTGTAATTTTAGTTTGGCCATGTATGTTTCAGATTGTTAGTGTTACATGGGATTTAGTGCCCTTGACTCAGTCATGTTTCCAAAGTGAGTGAATTACTTGGAGCATCGAGATTCCAGCTATTTTTTTCTTCTTACCTAACAAATAAACTAAGCCATTTTCCCCACTATTGCTGATGTATGTGGCTCACCTGGTGTTTGCATTTCTGACATGATTCTATTGTTGTGTCTCTTCTGGGCAGGATATTTTCAGAAATTAGACAACAGGAAGCAGTTTAGCAAGGCTTCTTCCAAGAGCTAAACAACTGGAACACAGCTTTTTTAATGATTTTGAAAAGAGAATTTCTAGATATCAATCAAGCTGACAGTTCTTTCTACCAGAGAGTTTTAATAGTCCAAAAGGCTTCAATTTGTCATCAATGTTTTATTTTTTTGTTAATCCTTATTTAGAAAACAAACTTAGTCATTTTGGAAATAGCTGTGGGTAGTACTAAACAAATTTCCAAGACAATTTACCTAAGACAATCAAACAAAAATGTTCAAAGAAGGAGAAATCATTTCAGTCTTCAATTCATTATTAGTACATTTTGAAAAGCAGAAAAGCATAAGTCCCAAGTGTTGTCACTACTGAAAAAGGTATGAAACTGCTAAAAGCATATTTTGGGGCAGATTTTTCTGCCTGCTTCTGCAGCCATAGGTCAAGCTCTGAGCAGACACAGTCAACAACCAGAACCTTCAGTCATGTAAATCAACCTAGTTCCAGATAAACCACTAAAGCTGTACCGTGATACATAAGAAGAGGTCTCGTACCTCAGTACTTCATAAACACATATTTCAAGGGTGAGATTATTGTGTGCTCTGAGTTCTAAAAGACAGGGAGGAGAATTATGGGGAATGAGGGAGGGAGGAAGTTAATTCAGAATAGAATAGAAACATCTTCCAGATTGTCAGTTTTAATAGTCCTTGCTTTGGGTTGGATTTCCACCACATGGATCTGTCCCATGCAACTGCAGTGAAAGTGACAGGGTCAGTGATCCCTCCTTAGAAACCTGGAGCCACTTCTCTGCCTCTGCTTCATAGATTATAGAAATAGGCTACCTGTTCCATGCAGCACTGTCCTGTAGTTACACCAACACAACACCGCTGACTTTCAAAGAGCTGCATCGAGTTTACACAGGCCTACAGTGGCAGGGAGGGAAAGATTCAATTAATGGTTTATTTTATTTAAATTCGCCCATTTCTATACTGAGAGAGTGCTCCAGGGTAAAGTATCTTCACACATTACCAAGTCTATCTTCATGAGGATATGCATAGTGTGGGCAGATTGGGAGTGGGAGGGAATCGAAGCACATCCTCAGATGCAAGCACACAGATCTAACCCTGAGGACTGTGTTTCTTTCCTGCACATTGCAGCCAGAAGCTGAAGGAGCACAGTGGCCTGCCAGATGTTTTTCCCAGGCATTTAGAAATCAAGGTGAAACATAACAAGTATATTTCTTAATCTAAGGTCCAAAAGTTTTTTCATTGCCTTCCTATAGCAAAATCAGTTCTTAAGCTATTTTTACATTTTCATTTAGACATTCATCTACCATAGTCTCAAGACCTTGGAAAGACTTCTCTTGGCTTGACTCAGAGTTGGATCATGCCCTTAACAATGCATCAGTGAGAAGAAAATTGGGAAAAAAGAAAGCAGAGACAGAGACAGGAAATTATTTCAAGGGTTTTTTTGAGTTTTCCCTTGCAGTTTTGAATTTAAGAAAGAAAATTATCTTCAAGAGCAGATAATTTTTCCCTTTCCAAAGAAGGTTTGGTACAGGCTTGGAGAAGGAGGCACTTGGAGATGGCAATCACAACACTATGCTAAGGGTTCTACCTATGTGGTGTTGCACTTCAAAATCCTTCTCCAGCTGACAGGAGACCAAGCAACACTCTTGCATTTCTTGTTTCAGCAACAATTGGTAAAAAAAGGGTGTAGTGACTGGACAGTAATTCAGAGTTATGGAATCATAGAATCATTTAGCATGGAAAACACCCTTAAGATCATTGAGTCCAACTGTTAACCCAGCACTGCCAGGTCCACACTAAACCATGTCCCTAAGTGCCACATCTTTTAAATACCTGCATGGATGGTGAATCAACCACTTCCCTGGGCAGCCTGTTCCAATACTCAATAACTTTTTCAGTGAAGAAATTTTCCCTAATGTCTGATCTAAAACTCCCCTGGCACAACTTGAGGCTGTCCATGTACATATATGCAACCTCAATTCTCAGTGACAACTGAAAACTCTACTGGTGGTAGAGGGCTGGAAGATGCTATTCACCTATCTACACATTACTTCTACTCCACTTCTGTGTTTAGTAGGGCACATTTTTCATTGATAAAAAGTTCAACAGAATTTTTAGGAGGACATGTTTTCTTTTTCCAGGGTAGGCAAAATATATGATGTTATGTATCCTTTATCTCAGGTCTCAAAGTAATGGAAGTTAGCTATTTGATCTTCCCATTCTTTGGACAATGGTGTTACCCCTGAAGCAGTGTGGGTCAGTTTGATATAAAAGCAGCAGGGGCCTTTACATAGATGTGAATACCACATCCAGTCTTGACAAGGGAAACATGAAAGGTAGTCATATGAACAACAGACTCAGAGAAGCTACAGTCAACACACAGTTTAAAATAATATTTCTATTAACAGGATGAACAGAAGGCCTGAGTGTCTCTGCGTGATTTACTGGTTAAATGACACCTGTTAAATACCTGTTTGCTAGGATATGTAGCCATTGTGATCTTCACAAAATGGTTCTAAATGGTTCCTGCCTCTAAAAAGGTTGGAAAATTGCCATCTTTGTACTATTTATAGTACAAAAAATGCCATAGTTTCTAAATCCCCTTAACCACCTAATATCCTTCAGCCTGAGAATCCAGTTCATTTTACACTTTAATAGTGTAAAACAGTGAAATTTTGAGACATAGCAGCATACATGGCATTTGTAGTTAATTAAAGAAAACTGGATAGAGCCCAGATGTGGATTATGCAAAGTGATTACTGGTGATAATTTTGAAAGCATTTCCTTGTGTTTGTTCACTTTTTCCAGTAAACCAAGATTAAGAAAAAAGATCCTGAAGGGAGGAAAATATGTTTCCACAAGGTAAAACTGTCAGTGACAATTATTTCCATTATTTCAAGTTGACATGCATGGTAGTTAAAAATTGGGTCACAGCCATTCTTTCAATCAAGTCCTGTTGTTTAATTGTAATCCAAAGTAAGGACTGCACATAGTTTTCAAGCATGGAGTGACATTAAATGTGGAACTCCACACGATAATTCGCACTGGGAATATCTGTGAAACAGCAATATTTCATGTTTTGAAAAAATGGGCAACATAATAAGCAGTAATTGTTAATGTTAAGATTGTGCTATGTTTAATTCCAGTGAGCTGCTGAAGTGAGTGAAGCTGCTTGTCAAGTAAGAAGACAGTCAACCTGAGGAAAAGAGACAGAATCAAACTTCATAGAAGAAAGAAACTGCCAGCACTATGCCAGGACCTTTGCTACAGCATGAAGAAATACAAAAGATATGTTGCACAAATAAGAAGCAAAATACTTGTAAATCTCCTTTTGAAAGAAAATTTATTATAAGATTTTTTTGATAACTTATCAAATTGCCATCAGAGTACTGGGGTAGAAACTGCCAAAAGAAAAAATTTAAGCAATTTGGAAATTAATTTATGCTGATTTTGTGGTGGGAAACTTGCCTGTGTGCTTGATTTTACAGAAGTGAGAAGTGGTTTGGCAGCATTCACAGTAGCTTCTGCTTTCCCTCTTTTCTTTCTCTCGGTTTTTAGGGTCTACTGATCTTATTGTTAAATACTAGCAATTTGGCATAACTGAGCCTTGGAATTGAGTAAGAAAGTTTCCAAACAGAAAAATTTACCATTCTGCAATGCAGTCATTACAAATTAATATGATTTTTAAGACCAATATGCCCCTTCTGGGTTTTTGTAATTACTTGTTGAATTACTCTCCTCTATTTGTGGCAGTCATGTTGACAAATACTGCAGTGTAAGTACAAAGTATATTTTGTTTATGAAACAGAACAGATGGAATTTTCCATTTCCATTCTTCCATGGTGAATGTACATTTTCTGTTTCTGTTCCTAAAGACATTTAAGATGATTACTGTCCTATGAACAGAAGGGAATTTTCACTCTCTACAATTCTCTCAGGCTACTGTCCCTCTTATCAGAACCTAATTTGCAGTTCTCATTCTCACCAGTTACCTCCACCCCATTAGAGCCTCAGGACACCCCTGCAGCACTTGATATCTATGCTTCCATGGTATCTGAGATCACCTGATAAGGGATGGCATGACCAGATATGCACCTGGTGGGTGCCAAGTATAGAACCAGCTCCATGGACTAGTGTCTTAGTTTGAAGGGAAACTAAGATATTTTATTGGCCAAGAAATAAAATAATCGCTCTTCTTAAATTTAGAA
>JAWWEW010000088.1:34740640-34751309 GCA_035583185.1 Anabacerthia variegaticeps
GCACACTCTGAACATTTGTTAAAATTCAGAGCAAACTATCTGCATTAACAGACATGTTAGCAAAAGGGACTTTCTCATGTTATCTGAAGCCAAAACACAGACACCTGGAAACAAAAAGAAGTAGTCAAAGGGTAATAAATAGTTATCATGCACAGGACTGACCTCTGCTTAAGCAAAGTGAGAACAGATGGAAGAACTGGAGCTAAAATGAGCTATATTTCACTTTGAGCATAACTATTGCACTCACTGTGCTGAACTCACAGAACTGCACATATAAAATATTGTTAGAGAAAACAGGGAAAATACTCATCAGTGTGAGATAGATCTCTTTCCTTATACACAGACATATACTATTTTTCCACGTAGTCGTAAACTGTCTGCTCTGTTCTTTGATTAAATATTTGCCTCAGCACAAAACAGCTTTTATTTTCACAGTTAAATACTCCCAAACATAGCAATATTTGTGGGAGAGTGTACTGGTATCTATGTATGGTATCTATTTATGAGACCAAGAAATAAAGGTGTCTGTATCGATAATATCCCATTCTAGTCATACATATTAAAACCTTGATTGTAAGTTTCCTAGACTATTTTCCTTGCTTGCAGGGACAGAAATTTTAAAGTGATTAGCAGCAAAGAAATTTAAAAGTAAGGTTGATTTAAAAGCATTTCAGTTTCAATAATTTACAGTCGTATAAGTAACTCAGCAAGAGATGTTTCTAGGAATGTGAAAGAAAAAATTCTGCTTTGATATCCATCCTTGCAATACCAGAATTTACCTCATAGCTTTGATGTTGATAACGTCTTAGAGACTGAGGTTGCAGCATCAGCTAACGACTCTTTCCTATACAGAGCTCTTAAAAAAGTGCATGGTTTCATTCTAAGTGCCAGGTATTTATTCACAGTCTTTCATTTCCTTAGAGATTTCTGTAGAGAAAATAAAGGCGTGTTTTCCCTGTGGCTACAGTGATATCCACATAAATCTTACTAAATGCAATGTAGTGATGGATGCAGTCCCAAAATATCTGGGGTCTCCTAACCTTTATTCTGGGAGTACATGAGAGGGCATAGTAACGTGCCCTTTGAGGGGTGTGCACAAGCTCTCCAGGATCTCCTGCCCTGGATATGAGACACATGACTTTCACAGAACTGTTCTTGACTACAGTTTTCTACATCAGGAGACCCACCAATACTGCGTTGGTTTCCTCAGCCCCAAAGCCCCAGGCAATGCCCACGCCCCACTCCCACTGGGTGAGCACCACAGCTCTGCCATCCCCTCTGCTCACCTTTCATCTACAGCAAGTCCCCCTGAAAGTATCAGTGAGATCAGGCCCCAAGATTTCTTTCCAGAACTTGCCAAATGACAAATCTTGGATGGTTTCAACTCGAAACCAGGAAACTGACCAGATTTTCTTGAAAACGGGCCCAGTTTCATTCAAAATGTGTTACAGACTTCAACAAACAGAGTCTGGGTTTTGACTTTCTTGTGAAACTTGAAACCACATGTGTTCCACATGGTTTATGTTTTTGTTGTGAATATCTTACACAGCTCTATGGGAATAACCTTTTCTTGTGGGCTTTTAGTATTTCCTACCCCAGCCAGAACCATAAAAAGCAAAGGCTGGAAAATATGAAAACTACAATTATGTGGAAAAAAGGGGGACTTAACTTTTTAAACCTCAGACAACGTTTGTGTTCATTTAGAGTGTGGAGTGAAGTTTTGAATTAATTCATGTTTTATTTTAACTGTTAGTCTTAATTAGGTGCACTCAGGAGAAATCACTTCCCCTCTAATATAAAATGATGGAGCTTGCGACACATGGAAATTATAAACACTTTGGAATGACTTGGGAGATGGGTGTTGGCTTTGCAGCAGCAGAAGAGCAAATATTTACAGTACATTATGCTTCACTTCACTCCTAAATTATTATCTTCTCCTTTGGAACAATCTATCTGTCAAAGACAGATTGCTAGTAATGTTAGTGCCCTCTTCATCCATTTTGTTCCAAACTATTATTTTTCCCTGATTTCTATATTGAAATTTCTTGCTCTAACTCTCTGCAGAGTCAAATGAAAACTGAGGAAATTCTTAGTTTGATGTCTTTTTTGTCCCTGAATCACACTGTGGCCTCTGGCATATTGTTATACTTCTATGAACCTCAGTCTTTCTTTTTTCAAAATAAAAATACCAATACCTAACTTCCCAGCAGAGTTGTTAATTAATTTATCTCCATAAAAGGACCTTAAAGGATAAATTGATATACAATGCTAATTAGTGATATCATAATTGCTCATTCCAAAAGCCCAAAGAAGCTGTTACTTTACAGATTACTTAAACTAATGCTAAAATATTCCCATCTTTGGTCTCAAGGGACTCAGTTATGGGAAGTTAAATTTAAAAAGGCAATGCTATGACATAAAGGAGAAGAAATAATTACGTATGTTGTTTTTATTCCCTTGATGTAACTTCTGCAGTGCGTGATGTGCTATTAGGTTCTGCAATAAAAGTACAGCGACCTGGCTTTGCGCTTACAATAGCTAAAACCATCTGCGTACGTGTAAAACCTTTGCTGGCAGGTTTCCATGTGCGGTTCTTGCATTCCTTCGCCTGTGCAATTTGAAGCTGTCAAAAACTAATTAAATAATTATGTGGTTGTTACTGCAGCTGTATGTATTCTTCATTACGTTATAAGGCTGTGGTTTGAGGCACTCTCCTGCTCTAGGTTTCAAAATATTAGTAATGGAAGGTGTGTTGTCAGTGCACGTTCAGCTGTTGCCAGAAAAAGCAGAGTGGGAATGGAACAGCCTCTCATGTCAGTCTATCATTGCACTTTATACTGTATATTCCTTCTATACGGCACAGAGGTAAAAGTAAAAACTGAATGCTTGCAACTTGCTCACGTTGGGCAGAATTTGGCATGGCCTATCCTGAGTACAAGAGAGAGAAAAGTCCCTGCAGTACCCCCACCGTGGGTGGGTGCATATTTGAAGCATGTATGTTGTTCTGTAGCACCTCTCAGCGTGGTGAGGTTATTTGGAGGCTGACAGCAGAAGGAGAAGATAGAGGCTGTGAAGAAAACCACTTTCTCACCTTCCTAGCCAATAAGGACACTGCTATCGGTTCATGCTCTTGACTCACTCTCTGAGTCCAAGGAAATGACTGCCCTATCAATAAATCATGGATAACCTGGTATTGCTTCCTCCAAGAACACATCAGCAGGGTTGTTAAGGATAATAACTCAACTTCGTCTCAGACTGAGGGTGCTATCCAGATGCAGTACAGTATTACAATATTCTGTCACTGGCAATGATGCCAAATTACCACATCACCACTCACTAGCACTAGATTTTTAGTTGAAGAACAAGGACTTGTCACCACAATAAAATAATTCCTAGTCATTTCCCAAACCGTCCTGGTGGAAATTACTCTTGCACACAGAAAAACATAGCTAATATTTACAATGAATATAACAGTGTATATGATCACCAGGAGTCAGCCCTATGGACACAACCCTGTCTCACATCTCTGGACCTCAGTGTGAAATAGAAGGGTAGCAGTCCCTAAGAAAAAGGCAGCTGAGATCTCTTCACCGAGGGAGACTTTTCTCAGGACTACTTAGTAACATCACTGAAGCAACTAAATCCGGGTAGTGTTGCTCTTCCCAGACCAAACCAGCCCATATCAACTTTATTTTTGCTAAGTTTTTCCTCTAATTTATGGAACTGTCCCTTTGCATCTGCAGTTGTCTGCTTGGCTGAATGTTCAAAAATACTAGTAAAGGGAAAATTCCAATGCTAATTTTCTTTAATATGTTTCCTGTATGCACCCACAGTATAATACATGAGTTCAGATGCCTTTCAATGCCTTCAGATGATTTACGATTATCCATCTAGATGCCACATAGCCCTCCCTAGTGCAGCTGGCAGCCACGACAAAGTTGTTTAAAATAGTTTGTTATCTATGGCAGCCTTTTTTCTAAGAGCCGTTGTCAAAATTCCCTTCAAAAGCTTTGAGGTGAGCCGTAGTAAAATTTCTGAAAATTAAATTAAAATAAACCACTTTCTGAAAACTGGAGCTGGAAGCTAACGATCCTTGGAGCTTGCAGGTGATACCAGAAAGCAATGCATGTCTTTGGGTCCCTCTTGTGGACCGGCAGTAACTAGCTGCCTTCATCAACATGATCTCACACCAACACACGGGGGGACACGCATGTTCTCAGTCACACGGCCAGATCCATTACAGACAAAGGAAGGACAAAAGTGCCAGTGATCCATGTGAGAGCTGGTCCATGTCCACTTCTTGTTATTACTACAACTATTGAAATTCCAGGGAAATACTATGTAGAGCTAAACAGTGTTGCTCCATTTTTTTCTTGAAACCTTCTTCATTTGTGAATAATATTATTTTTGAAACTACTATAGATAACAATAAGACATGCATAAAGGGTATCAGAAGATGACAGTGTCTTAGATAATTTATAAATATACATCCAAGATGATATATTTGAGATTTTGAATAAATGTATACTCAAGATTTTGTGCATTCAAGGTTTGTATAGGGTATATTTGTATAGGTATATTTGTATATTCAAGATTTTGAAGGCACTCTCATTCTGAATCATAGCCTTTGGGATTAGTATGAAGCAAAGTTTGTTTCGGGAAATATAAATTTAGTTTGGGGAAAAATCTTCCTAATTATTAAAATATTACAAATAACCTTATCCATTCTGAACTCTAGCCTGTTTATAACAGCCTCAGAAACAACTTCAGACAACTAGGCCCTAGCTTGAAATTGCAAATTTGAGGAAGACAAGAGGAAGATGACTGACAAAAATTCCCTTAAAATGCATGGCCCTGGTCAAAGCAGTGAGCTCCTTTTGGTACCCATCTCCATCAAAGCATCAAGAGATGACACAAGAAAGGCATATGCCATCAGGTCCTGTGGGCAAGGTGTTCCAGAGAAGCCTAAGTAGTGTTATCTTCTCCCTTCAACTGCTCCAACTACTACTGCAGATCCTTAGAGGGCATAAAAGAGTCAAAGACATGAAGCAACAGCTGGGAAAAGAGACCAGTGCAATGTTCAAAGTCATAAAGAATGGCAACATGTGGGATCGAAGGAAAGTGTGCTAACGAAGGAGGCTCAATCCCAGATAAAAAGGCTGCTTGTTTCAGTCCTGCCTTCACCATCATTCAGCTGCTTTCACTGGCTGCAATCACACTCAGCTTCGCTAACTAAAGGAGAATGTGACAACTTCACATCCTTTCTACTACCCAAGTACCTGTCATCTCAGGGCCTCAGAGATCTCCCATCTCTCCTAGACATAACAGTGCAACTTTTCTTGAAATGCCACTTGTCCTTCCTTGCCCTTCCAACAGCTCCCCAAAACACCGGGAGTCCTCTTAGCCCCTTTCTCCCACACCCAACTGATCCCTCCCAAATTTCTTCACCTACCTGTGTCTTTCTCACCAGCATCAGGTCTAACACTACCACAAAACCACACTTACCTGCCCTCAAAGAGTTACTTTGCTTTCAGCCATAGGGAAGCAAAATTCAATTGTGCCTGTGCTACAGAGAAGCCTTAATCTACTCTGAGTTTATTTATAATATTGGCTCACTGTTATTTGCCACAAAGGAACTGTTAAAAAAACTGATTTTCTCCAGACTGAGGGTAAATGTACTAGTACATACATCCAACATCCAGCAGTGTTGTATGTAACAACTTGAGTCTCCAATTTTGGCAACCAAACTCCCTACACACTTTCTTGGAAACTACAAATAACAATATATCAATATGTTCAGGCAAAACCTCTTTGTTTCTTTCCAAATAATCCTCTAATCCACATATCCAGCATCAGAACGACAATCTTAAAGCTTTCAGCCTAAGACAGTCCACTTTCATAGCTTCCCTATTTTAGAAAGACTTACATCTTCCCACATTTCTTGATACACTCAAGAGAGTTTTTAAACTTGCCTAAATACAAATAACTTGATGTATATGAAAGGATAATACGATGTATTTCTAATGCTGGAGAACCTGAAATGCATATTTTGAGAGAAATACAAAAAACACAGTAGAATTAATCTTTCTTCTATGCATTATTGTTGTCCTGTTTCCTTTTAGAGGAAAGGCAGATCTTTTCCAGATAAAGGTAATGTGCCTCCACTGCTTGGAAATCCACCCCATAACAATGCTAACAATTCCTTAAATGCAAGTAAAGCTGGCTGGAGTCAAACCCACATTTTCTCATGTCAACTGCCCTCTTAAAAATACGCAGGATTGCAAAGGAAAACTAGTCTAAAAAAGTTATGTTATTCAGTAGTTCTCTTTTTCCCTTTTTGTGACCTCCAAACTGAGCTGTTCTTTGATTTTCTCAGCTATGTCCTCTTTTCCAGCTTGAAATCTTTTTTGGGAAGATTCGGGGGACTTTGGATATTTACATTAGATTTTCAGGCATTCAGCAGTCTCGGCAGAGAGGCAGTGCTTGTTGTCAGTGGACACCTGAAACCCCTCCATATTCCACTCTGGCACAAACACACTCTCTCTCTCTCTGCTCCAACAGGTCTGCAGCAGAAATCCTATCTTTCCCTGTTTATCCAGAGTGGCCAGAGGCAGAAGCTGAGGGGGCACAGAGGATGTGCTGTCCCACCATGGAGGCCAATGCCAAAGGAAAAAGCACAGGTCCTTCCATAAGCCCATGGAGATCACTTCCAACACAGCTCTGTTCACCTACACCTGTGCTGTGCTGTTGTGTGACACACAAAATGCTGTCCAAAACTGAATAATTTTCTGGGTCATGTCCTTCTGCGTAACTGTTATTGTTAATGCTCCAAAAGTAACTTTTGGAGGGAAACATGGGAAACTTCCCCATCAAAAAAAGTATTACAAAGCTGTATTGTCTCTCATCTGCCTGTAGCTTCTCACTTATAACAATTGTACAAAAGCACAACCACAAGAGTTTACTTTAAAACTTAAGCAAACATTTTCAATTTAAATAACTAAAGATAACACATGGGTCTTACAGTCAGCCTGACTTTTAGAGATGCTAAGCACCGCCATTGAATTCAGGAAGTACTGAATTGAACATCAATATTTCTGACTACACAAATTGCACAACTTTGAGTTTCACAGCCCAGTTACAGGCAATCAACTTGAGAAAATCTTAGTATAAAAGGTTCTTTGGTCTATATTGTTTCCTGAAATGTTATTGATTTCTATTTCCCAAGTCAATAGGAACACATCAGTTCAAATGAATGGAGTATCTGACTCCTCAGATTTACATATTCATATATGCATATATATATATATAAGTACATGTACATAGGCTGTATTTACTACATGTATTTAAGTCTTTTTACAGAGTAATACTTCTTATAAACACTAAACTAGGGAAGTCAGTGCTATCTATATACTTTCTACAACAACAAATTCTCACAATGAGTAACTTGTCATGTTCTGTACCTCTAATTTATTACAATGTCCAAAAAATCCATTAACCTGGGAACTAAAAAACATGTGGGGGTTGTAAAACTATCCACTTAATAAAAGACTTACAATGTTTTTAGCTAGCTGAGGAACTGGGATTTAGGTTGATGGAAAGGATTATTGCTTAATATTTTCCATAACATCAGCAATCTTGTCAAAATCCCCTGGTTGCTCTGAGAGTAGGAGACATCTGTTTTATGGGGTGAGCACATATCCTGGAATGTCTGCCATCAGACAGCATCACAAATGGGCTTCATTACCACTTCACATGTTGAGCCTGGTTTACACTTCACAGTGGCATGGAAAAATCACTCCTTCTGCTTATGCCAGTAGAAGCCTTGTTGTAGACACTCCCACAGAATAGAAAGTCCCCTTGCCAGTACCATTTCATCCATGTGGTGAAAGACTGCAGGCTGTACCAGCAGTTGAACTGTTTTGCCATTTCCATTGCACTACAGGTTTGACATGTAAGCTTCAATCAGGTGGATTTGCCTGTGCAGTTGTGTCTCATATTCTAGCTTCAGGGTTGAGATCAGTGGCACAGGGTCCAGCTGGAGGTCATTTCCTAGTGGTAGGCCCTATGGGTTGATACTGAGGTCACTACTCTTTGACATTGTAATGAATGACTGGGACACTGGTACAGAGCACACTCTCACCAAGTCTGCAGACAGTACAAAACTGCGAGAAAAGGCTGATATGCCAAGGTCCTGGACAGGCTGGAGCAATTGGGTCAGAGAAACCTCATGAAATTCAACAAACTAAATGCAAAGTTCTGCCCCTGGAGAGGAAAAACATCAGAGACAAACACATGCTAACTGCTGAACTGACTGAAAACCAGCTCTACAGAGAAGGGAGTAGTTGATCCTGTGCATACCTAATTGACTATGAGCCAACAATGTGCCCTTGAGGCAAAGGACAACAGTTTCCTGGGAAGAACACTGCAGGCCAGTTGAGGGGGATGATCCCTTTCCTCTGCTTAGTACTGATGAGACTATCTGGAGTGCTGGGCCCAGTTCTAGGCTCCCCAAAACAAAAAGAAACATGAGCACACTGGAGCAAGTCCTACAAAGGGACATAAATATGATTAAAGGATTGCAGCATCTTTCATACAAGAAGAGGGTGAGAGAGCTGGCCTCTTTCAGCTGTAGAAGAGAATTCTCAAATGTCTCCTCAGTATGTGTAACTACCTGATGTGAGAGAGCAGAGATGACAGAGTCCAGCTCTTTTCAGTGATGCCTACTGACAGGACAAGAGACCATGACCACAAACTAAAACATTTGTTTCCATCTGAAAATATTTTTTTGCTGTGAAAGTAGTCAAAGTCTGGCACAGGTTGCTGTGAAAGGCAGCAGCATCTCCATCCCTTGAGATACTCAAAACCCAGCTGGACATGGTCCTATGTAACTTGCCTGAGGTTACTCTTGACAGAAATGGCTACACTAGAGGATCTCAAGAGGTCCCTTCCAAACGCAGTTATTCCATGGCAGTGGTATTGGCAAACCTTTGGAATTAGAATGAAACTTACAGATTCATGTCCCTTGACAGACATGTCTTCTAACTCCATCTACACCAGCAAAAGGTATTTACTTTTCAATTTATGAATTTTTTTCTCAGGTCCTTTATTTCTCAAGTTATCAATTTTATAACAAATATAGCAACTGAATTAGTTCTCAGGAAAAGATCAGATATTGAGGTCTTCTAGAGCCTCTTAATATAATGGTGATAGTTAGCTAAATATGTTCCACTCGCCTCTCTTTTACAGCCCCTGTAATTCAAGGCAAAGGAAGTATTCATCAGAAAGACCATTAGAATATGAAGCTCTTTCAAAGAGTAGGAAACTATTCTAATGAATTCTCTTAGCTTCTATTGACATAGTGCTCTTGGATGTGACACAGGAACGCACAGACATGCTAGCTTTAATCTAGTGAGCCTGGGGAATGACTGGCAGAAACCTCAGCCTGGGAGGGCAAGCAATACAGAGATTGTACAGAAACTGTGGCAGAAGACTCGACTTACCAAACCAGAGTGAAGCCTGTGCTGCCATTTCCACCCCACCAAGTGTTGTCCTTACCCAGATTAGGTAAATGTTTTATGATGTTTAATTATAGCACCTTTATTTTGCATCATAAATAGTCTTTAAACTCTGTTTTCATAGGTAGTTTGAACTACAGTTTTTCAGCAATTATTTTGAACCTGCTGCCATCTAGTGAGCAGAAATCAAGCTAAAATGTTTGGGGTTTGTGGCCAGCAGTGTTTTTAGCTAAGATATGCAGGATTTTGTTCTGCTCTCCCTCCATGTCAAGGTGTAGCTTATGGTAGGGTTTGGCATGGATTTGCCTAGTAGGCTCACAGATGTAAAGATATAATTGACATAAGATCTCCTCTGCTTACACCCTTTCCAGATAGTTCTAAATCACCTCATTTTCAACACCTGGAGATTTTCATCAGACTGCTCTTCCCTAATAAAACTATATTTGAAAATGTCAATAAAGGAGTTGTAAAAATGAAGGATTTTGATCAAGTGTACAGGTTTTGGCTGGGATACAGTTAAGTTTCTTCACAGTAGATGCTACGGGGCAGTGTTTTGATTTGTGCTGTAACCAGTGTTGTTACTACAGAAAGGCTTTCTTTACTCCTGAGCGGTGCTTACACAGCATCAAGGCCTTTCCTGTTCCTCATCCTTCCAGTGAGTGGGCTGGGGATGCACAAGGAGTTGTGAGGGGATACAGCTAACCTCAGCTGACAAAAGGGACATTCCCCAACATACGCCTTCATGTTCAGCATATAGAACTGAGGGGAGGTTAGTGGGACTGGTCATTTGGGCATGAGAAATTGCTTTCATCTGCATAATTTTTCTTGGGTTCATCACCTTCTTCACTGTTGTTTTGTCCCTCATTACAATAACTTTTCATTATCCTGAAAATCTTTGGATAGTTAAAAAACTTTTATTGGTATTTATTAGGAATATTATTTTGTCTTTTTCTAAGGTTAACAAGCTACTAAGGGATATGACACAGGACCTGTGGCAGTGTGGTTATGGGTTACAAGATGTGGGAGAATCTGGACAAATGTCTAGAAAATTCCTCACCTCCAATGGTCTGGAACTTCACTCCCTAAAAAGTAGAGGATCGTGATGAAGTAATAGCATGTTTGAAAAAAGTGCTCTAGCTATTTCCAAAAGGCAC
>JAWWEW010000088.1:34758290-34772494 GCA_035583185.1 Anabacerthia variegaticeps
GGTCCCCCGGCGCACTGTCCCACTCCGTCCCTCCCTCCGTCCCCCCTCCGCTCCCCGCCGTGCCGTGCCGTGCCGTGCCGTGCCGTGCCGTGCCGCCCGGGCCGTGTCCGGCGGAGGCGGCGGGGCCGGGCCGTGCTGCGCCACAGCCCCGCACCGGGGCGGGGGTCGGCAGGAGGGGGCCGGGTCCGTGCCCGGCCGGCGGGAAGGCGGGCAGGAGGGAGCGCGGCCCCGGCCCCGCTGTGCGGGCACTCCGCTCGGCCCCGCGGCTGCTCGGCCGGCGCTCCCGGGAGCGGCTGTCCCCACGGCAGCCTCGCCGTGCCCACCCGCCGGGCCGCTGGCCCTCGGGGCAGCCCCCGTGCCCCGGCCCTCGCCAGGCTCGCACCTCCAGCCGTGGCTGGGAGCCGGAGGCGAGCGCAAACTTTGACTTTTTGCTTCCTTGCAGTGCATGGAGGTGTCGTCATCCATCCTGGCGGCAGAGTGTGGGCGTTGCTTCTGGGGATGACTCTTAAAACAAGCTGGTTTTAGGTCACTGTGAAATTGAATTTGACAGCAGTTTCTTTCCTGAAATAGCAAGCAAGTACACTTTGTGCGTTTGAAACTTTTCTTTCAGCTCTTAGCCCGAGTAGCTGCGTGTTCACAGTTGTGCATAAATGGCTAAGAATTGTGGTCTGTAGGACAGGAGTCGTACTTGTTCGGTGGCTTGTACAGGAAAAAAAAAAAAAACTGCTTAAGAGGGGGATAAACACTGAAAGCCTCAGGCCTATAGAAAGCAGACATTGAGATGCCTTAGAGTGCCTTTGTGACCTGTAGAAGTTTCTTTTTTAAAAGTAAGAGAATCAGGTACCCTACTCCTGTACTAAAGGCAACAGAAGGGCGTCTACTGTTTACCTGCTTCTTAAAAGTGCCCTACAGCTTTATCTGCATCCTTAAGCACCTGCATATATTTTGAAAGAGAAAACCTTTTTTGTTTGGTTGTAAATCATACAATATTTGGTGTTGATAAGACCACTTTTGCTTATGTGTTTTATCCAGTCTCTTCCAGCAGTTCCCCCTTTCATAAGTCCACATGGGTTTTCTGCCAGCATTGGAGTTACAGCTCCATGGAAATGTTTTACCATAAGAACATGGCAGTAGCTGGGGAAGAGGGGCTGGGTGTGCAAGCAAATCAGTAGCCCAGATGTTTAAGACACTACTAAAATAAGATGAATATGAGTGCTTAATATTAGGTAATGTGAGACCTCACAGTGGTGGTCTGGGTAAAATATGTCAATGCACAAGGAGTGCATTGTTTCTAAACAATTATGTTGTATTTGCCTGACAGCTAGATTGCAACTCAACTTCTCCATCTCTCTCTCCTATGATTATCACCATTTTCATTCTTAACAAGCTGAACAGTGTCTGCTGTGGGCAAAGGGGAATATTTGGATATGTCAAATGGCTTTGGGGCCATCCTAGCTATCATCTCTACTTGCATTATCTACATGCCACAAAATTCCTTCAGTCATTCTTTCAAAGCTTTCCTGTACTGAGTTGAGACACTGATCTAGACTCATAAAATTAGCTAGGTGTTCAAAAGGCCTTAATGCCTGAAAAGCCATAGACTGTCTCTGCATTTTATTAACAACCCGTAAGTGTTAGATATTTTAAGAGAAGAAACCTACCTCAGTTTAGGACTGCTTTTTCTTTGTTTGGAGTAAATTCTGCTTTCCACTAAGACTTGGTTGCCTTCTTTCAGGGCTTTGATTGCTGAGATTTTCATAACAAATAATAGACAACATTTTTTGCTTGATTGATTTTAAAATACATTTAACTTTTTGATTTCTAGGTGGGAAGTGAACAGCAATAACCATGGGAGATGCTGCAAGACCTTGCTTTGCCAAACAAAATAAGGAACAGGAAATTTTGCATCAAGAAGAATCAAAAGGAAGCCCCTTACAGAAAGATTACCGAGCCATGGATGAATATGGACATGGACATAGCAATAAAATAGATACCAGCCTGCAAAAGAAAAAGGGGACACCAGGTCATTATGGATGCAGTCCCTGGCGAGGGCCACATAGCGTTTTGAGCAGCCCAAATTCACTTAAAAACACAACTTACACTCAAGGATCAAAGTTAAATGATACCCAAAGAGACCAAGTGAAGAAGTGGGTATCTGATGACCGCCGTGGTACTTCTGACACCTGGAGAGAGTACCGATCTGTTTCCTGGATTCCTGTGCATGGCAGGACAAGAAAGGACTCTTTTCATGAGATGGAAGGTGTTGGGAAAAGAAATGTAAGACGACAACTTCAGGAAGACTTAATGAGCGAGGATGTGCCTGACATGCAGAAAGGAACTTCTGGTAATCAGCATGTTTCTTTGTTTTTACAAAGCTATACAGTGAAGTAGCTTTCTACATATGTTACTGAAAAGTAAAATTTAAAGAATTCACTATTAAAGCAAAAAGTCATTTTTGTTCTCTCATATGTTGCAAACTATTGACTGCACTGTACTGCAGCACTTTAAACAAATTGTTGCAGCAGATGATACAGAACTTGTTTTATAAATTGCGTTGTCTTTGTAGGCTAGTTTATAAGTGGTAGGAGTAAGTAGATTGCAGCATCTGTGTAGTGTCCCTGTTTACAGTTCTCCCTGTACAGCTTGATTGAATCTGTCAAGGCTGGTAAGGAATGTTTCAATGAAGTTGATACAGTTGATACAGTTTTTGGAGCTACTAATGAGGTCTGTAACAATGTGTCTTAATGAAGATTGACAACAATGCCTTGTCAGTATTGTAAGAACTTTATACAGCAATAACACAAATCTAATTCTCCACGCGTATTGAACTTCCCTGTCCACAGCTGGTACTGAGAGTACAAGCCCAAAGCATTGAAATGCAAGGAAGGACAGGCTAAGGGAGTATAAAGTGATCGATACTGTAAAATCTTCACTGAATGCAAGTAAAGCAGAAAGAGGAAGCTTTAAAGAAGGGACTATAATTAGATAAAGTGCGAAGGACTAAGGCACAGGATGAGGTGCTAACATGGAACACCTATGACGAGAAATCTGTCTTTTTTTAGTTAAGACTGGGAGCCAAAGACGGCACTGGTCTGACCCACTGCTGAGAGGAAAGGCTATTGCTGGTTGACACCAGGAAGTCCAGGAATGAAATGTCCTTTCCCTTGATATTAGCTGTCACTAAAAAGATAAACTGCGAGCAGGTGCCCAGTGTCTCTCATTGTTGGAAGTAAACTGCACGCAGCTCAACCTCATATGAGAAGAGAGTAGAATAGAATGCTTTCACAAGTTTGTTCTCAGATTTACTGGATCTAATGAATGTTTTTCTGTGAAACTTCAGGAACTCACTGAAATAGGTTTTTGGAACCACTGGCAACTGTATTTGAGAACTTAATCGGGGAAGTGAGCTACTGATATACAGGAAGGGCAAATGTATCTTAAAAGTGGAGTTAAAACTGATATGCAGCTTTACTCTTGGGAGTCTGTTTTGAAATAAAATAATCTACTGTAAGTATTTGAAAGGTAATAAATAGAGATTAGTAGTAAAGATGGATCTCTTAAGAAACAGGTATGTCAAGTCCCGATTTATTTCTTTAAAATAATAATCAGTCCCCTGGGAACATGGAAAAAGCATTCAGTAGATATTCAGCTGGTACTACACTGTACTAATTTAGATACTCCTATGGGACAGTTCTGTAAGTAAACTAGAGGAAAATTCTCTGGATTAAATTAATGTAATAGATGTGCAGAGCTAATTAGGTAACTATATTCAGAAAATACTGAAGATTTTGTCAAAATTATGAAGAGTAGTGAGTGAACATCTAGTGAGTGAGGATTCTATTCTACTCATACTAGTCTAGTGATGAATGAAGACAGCATATTTATTCATTATGTGCTGTTAAAATTGAATACACTGTGGAGCTGGTAGGAATGGAATGCTGAAAAGCAGGAAGGTCAATTAAAATAACTGCACAATTGGAGAAATGACCTACATATAGTATGGAATACAAAGGACATGTAAATGCCATTTGTAAAGTAGAGAGTATCAACTGTAAAAATAAAGGAGGAAAAGTTATCATAAAGCAGTACTTTTTTCTGAGAAGAATCTGAAAACTTAGTGAATCAGAATATAAGGAGTACTCAACTGTTATGAGGCATAAAAAAAGACTAACAGCATCAAGTACCCCTTTGCTAAAAGTGTTTTGTAAACTTGGTTGCAGTACAGTGTCCAGTTTTGACACCCCAGTTTTATGAAGAGAATGGATAAAGTCCTAGGAAGAGCAAAAAGATAGCCAAAATGCATAGAAAACACACTACTCAAAACTGTGAACAGTTCCCAGTCTGCAGAATGAAGGGGCATGGAGTCATGCTTCCATTGCCTAGGAAGGTGGCAAAAATCTGATATAATCTATCTTGTTTCCAACAGATGGGACATAAAGCAATAGGCCTAAAATTGAGCAAAAAAGATTCAGATGAGAAATAAAGGGAAAGTTTCTTAATGATAAAGCTAGGGAAGTACTGGAGAGGTTGTCTGGGCAGCTCTTGGAAAAGGTACCTGAAGGCCTTTCAGAAGGTTAGCTGAGCATTGCTCAGGACGGACAAAGTTCATTTCATCCTGCTGTGAAGCACAGGCATGGCATAACTCACCTGTTGAGGTCCCTTCAGAAGCTCTACTTCTATGTAGCAAAAATTATTAAAAATGTTCTTTTTAGCATTTTCTTTTACTTGAAATATTTTGTACGGTTGTTCTTTACATTACCTTCATGTCTTTTTAGTGTAGCTCATAAGGAAGGAGGTTACCAGATTTCTGAGGCACTGATTTTTCTGCAGGACCTTTATCTTTGACTTGCCTTTAGTACTTTATTTAATCATTAACCTATAATTAGATTGTCCCTACTGAACTACCAAATACTAGAAGTATTTATTTAGTTTGTAATTTTTTTGAAGTTACTTAGTGGTTACAGAAGGAATTGGTAAGTAGGTAGTTGTCACAGGCTCTCCTGTAAAGACATTAATTTAATACACTTTTTCTCATGTTCTATCTACACTGATCAGTTAACAATGTAGTAAAATAGCTGTGGTAAGTCAGGAATTTGAGGAAAAGAGTCAATGCAAAAATGGAAAGGATATGTGAAGTTCAGAAGCTCAGACTTCTGTTTTTGCTCCTTGAAGGTTCCTTTTGAGGTCTGCCCCTGCAACCTGTTAAGCCTTAGTTCTGTTTATTCCAGCTTAACCTTGTGTTGCTGCTGAAAGAAGTTACATTACCATTCGTGTCCTGGTCCTGTTTACACTGCTAGCACATACATGCTGCTTAGTGAACGGAATCAAATAACTCGTTAAAAATACACAATGTTGTTTCCCTTTTGCCAATTATTAGGGACAAAAATTGTGGTTACAGGAAAGAAACTTTTTAAATATATATGATAGAGCAGTTGGTTTTTATCTGGGCATTTCATTTGTTGGTTTTTTAATTACTACAAATTAAAACCTCATGTTATGATAAAGGTTTAGAAGTCTAAGGAAGTTGCATAAACTTTCTTAGGAGAATGAAACTTAGGAAATGCCATGCATCTAGATATATATATATAGCTGTGAAAGGTGAGATGGGATCTGTAGTCAGTGTGAAAATCTGACTATGTTTGTTCATTCCTGAGATGATTTTTACAGGTATGCTTTGGACCAGTAGCAATTTCTGCTTCAAAATGATGACAAAAATCTGCTTAAAAGTAGAAGTGGTATTTACATTAATTTGTTCCAGAACTTTTGCTGTAAGCTTTCTAACCATTATCAAGTTTTACAGCTTTATTAAGTAATGTGTACAAATACTTAGCAAGTCCATTCTTTATTGACTTCAGTAGCCAACAGGAGTTCTTATTTTTTTCATTTGTCTATTTAATAATATGAAGTCAATACTAATCCATATACTGATTTAATTGAAAGGCAAATGACATTATCATCAGTAATAACTGCCTCTTAATAAATTGTTGTATGTCATCTAAGCCATGGCAATGCTATATCATAGTGCTGTTAGTTCTTATAAATTATTCAGATTGGCCTAGACTTTTTATATCTGTGATACCTATGGAGGTCTATGTATGTAGCTTATTCTTCTACCAAAGCCTGATCAAGCATCCTGAAATCTTTGGTTATGTTCTGCCTTTTCTTTATAACAACATACAGGTACATCTCAACCAGGCAGCAAAATCTACTGCACTGAGTTTTAATTTTTTGCCAGTTTTAACAAAGGTATCTAAATAAGGTCGCTGTTTTCAATGGGACTTATTAGGAGGGGTTTTTGGTGTTCATAATAAAGGTACTGTACTTGCACAGAACAGATTATGGAACCATACAGAGTAGAATGGTAATTAAGGAAAAATGAAAAAAAAAAAAATGCTATGTGGTACTCTGCAGTTATTTGACATATTTGCTCTCCCAACCTTATAAGAAATGAAGAAACTTAGGAAACCAAGAAGATCAAGAACTAGAAAAGAAGAGTGTGATCAAGATGAAGTGGATAGTCCAGTCATAGATGAATCTATGCTGTCGGCAAAAGAACTTCTAGGACTGCAGCAAGCTGAGGAACGATTGAAGCGAGACTACATTTATAGGCTGAAGAAGGTGCCACTGTCTTTACTTGTATAGACTTCTATTTTTTTCCTGTAAATGCAATATAGAGAGTACACTTTGAGCAATTTCTCTGATTGTAGCTAGAAAGTTTAGGTACAGAATTTAAGTAACATAAAAGTGGGTTCTGTTAATGAGTTGTCAAGCCAAGGATGGTTATCCTTTGGGGTTTTTTTACTTTAATAAGTCTTTCTTTGACAACAATTCAAACACAGAAAACGACCACTCCTTTAGTTCATGAATTAACACCATATGTTAATTGAAATGCTGGAGCAGTTGTTTGTTTCATATATTCTTCCATGGGCATTGGGTATTGTCTGCCGTAAAAGACAAGGTGATTGACACAGTAGCATCATTCTTCTGGCATTAGATTTGATGTGCAAACTTTTTGACTGTAAATGTGGAGTTAGGAAAGCTAAAGTGAATGATTTGGGATTTCAGAGTTAGCCATTCAACTTAGAAAGGGCATCAAATGAAGAGAAGGTAATATCTTTGTATATTTTACATTTTTTGCTGTCTTTATTTTAGCAACCTCGAAGCTACCCATCAGCAAAATATACCTGTAAATTGTGTGATGTTTTGATTGAGTCAGTGGCTTTTGCTCATAAGCATATTAAAGAGAAAAGACATAAGAAAAGCCTAAAGGTGAGTTAAGGACAAGAAAAAGTATAAACTGTAGATTTATGAAAGCTTCCTCACCCCACTAATGACAGTGAAACTGCACTGCTTTTAAAATCATTCTGCTTTTATTTTTTACCATGTTTCAGTCTTTTAAAAAACTATTACTTGGTAATATTGGTACAAAGATTGAACCTGGGACCTGGACGTTGCAATGAGGAATAGCAATAAGCAAATGTAGTTGGTATGGTAGAATTAGAAATTGTAACCTATATGTAAGAGTGAATATTTAAATTCGGAAATACTGTAAAAATTAAGAACTTGTTGAGTATTACAGACTCGTATATATGTAGAGGAAAGAGGTGTGTTTTGAACATAAGCATCAAAATAACTTCCACCACAACACCAATTTTACTTTTTTTCTTTTTTTTTAATTAAATATCTTCCATCCTTCTACTTTCTCTACTTGAAGTGGATAAAAATATTTCTTATGCAAATTTTCTGTTTCTCTCTCTTTAACTCCTACCTTATCACACCTCATAGGTGATGAAATAATTAATTATTTTTATTGTTTTTTACATACAAAATACATGTATATATATCTCTGCACTATACTGAAGCCTCTTGAAGTATCGGATTCTTTATTGCTTCCAATTACCTACATCATCTGAAAAACCTTTAGTGCTGTTGTTGGGATGAATTGTTGGTGTTCATTCTAGTATGTTAAGCCATTCAAGAAAACAGTTAAAAAATCAGTCTTATTGTCTTAAAAGGAGAAGCAAGAAGAACAGCTGCTGACTACTCTGCCTCCACCAACACCTTCCCAGATACAAGCTATTGGTGTTGCTATTGAAAATGTAGTGCAGGAGTTTGGCTTAAATAATGAAGATCTAGAAGAAAGGCTCAACATTAAAACAGTAATGGAAAACTTACTGCATCAAAAATTGCCAGGTATTATTTGCAATTTGTGTTAAGTATTAGATATGCCAACTTAAAGACAAAACAATGACAACAAAAACAGGACAAACAAAAAAGAAATCAGCTAAAAAACCCCAATACCTAAACAGGTTATAGAAGTGAAAACTTAATTAAAAACCCTGGCTAGCTAAATTCTAAAACATGTATTTGGTTACTAGTCTGTTGAATGACATGCTGTAGCAATATAACCATGTTTCAGAATTAAATAACAATGGTGCTCATGACCCAAACAGACCTGTAGTAAAAAGTGAAGATGAAAAGGACATGGGGATTATTTGACCTTCATGATAAGCCTTTAGTAGAGGCAGCATGGAAGGCAGGTTTTACTAACAGTTCTGAGTTGTTAGAAGACTGTGTTCTTTTCCTGGGGTTATCAAAACGAGATGTAGGCTTAACAGCTATTGACAATGCTGTAAAGTAGCCACAAACTTAGAATTAGGCACAGAGTAAATGCTGTATAATTCTTTTTGTTGCAGAGTGTTCATTAAGATTGTATGGCTCCTCCTATAGCAGATTTGGTTTCAAAACTTCAGACATAAACATAGATACCCAGTTTCCTGCCCACGTAAGTAAGGCCATTTTATTATGTCTATGTGGTTTTCAATGTTTTATCTTCTGTTGATTATAATTTAAATATATCTTACAGTGTGGTAGTAACACTTTTTCTGAAAAACCGTTGAGTAAAACAGTGCAGGTTTGTTCTTAAGATAACATTTCTTTCTTAATATAGCAGTAGTGATCAGGCAGTATAATACAGCTTTGTGTTTTATTGAAATTTCCTTCTGAAAAACTGAAAACATTTAAAACATCTGTGCTCTAGCAGTGCTATGAGACAGATCATGGTTTAACTTCTCTTACAGCTGGATTAAATGGCAATTCTATGATCTTGTTTCTGTACTGTTCTTGTTACTGTACTGATATATTCACATATATGCACATTTTGACTATTAGGTTATATATGAGCCACGAAACCATATTATGTTATTTATATGCAATTTAAAGTCTTGATTTGTCGTGCTAATTGTTTCTATGTGTCTTTGTGCTTGAATAGTGAAAAGGAATTGAGGACTTGATTCCTTACTTAACCTACTCCTGCTGTAGTTGATTTGGCAGTCCCATTGTTAGAATTTAGCATTTCCTTTAGGAAACAAAGAATGATCCAAGTTCATAAAGTGCATATGATTTTAAAAAGCTGTAATTCCAGTCTTTGATCTGATGTGGGTCCACTGTGTCAGAACACAGTCATATTTGACCACTGAAATAGTAGTTCTGATGGTGGTTTTTTCCCCACAACCAAATCTTTGATAGAGGTAAAAATAACTACTTACAATTACTCCAGAATTTTTTTTTCCTTCAAAATAAGCAGAGTTCCTGTTCCCTTAGATACAACTTAATAATAGCCAAGTACACCTAGAGGCAATGTTGAATTATTGACATTCACCTTTTTGACAGCTCTGAAAACAGCTTTATTCCTTTTATTGACAGATGACTCAACCAGATGTTCTCTTACTTGTGCAAGAAAGTCTCCAGAACAGTGGTAAGAAAAAGTTGCTGCTTTCTCAATTCCATTAAACTATTACTGCTTAATATTGTTGAATTTTGTCTCTGTTGAACAGATACACCGCATGCTATTCTTTTTTTAGAAAGATGTAAGACTGCAAAATAGTGCAGGAAAGAATACATTGGCAGAAATACTTTTGATTTGGTATTTAGTGTTATGAGGGCTGAAGTTCCTTTAGTTGTGGTGATGTGAGAAATTCCTGGTGGGAAGCTTCCTTCTACATTATAAGTGAAGTTGTCATTACACGTAAGATAGACTCCTCTGCCTTTCTTTCCCCAGACTGCTCTATTAGCCATGCATAGTACAGAAAGTGGCCTAAGCTCTTTAACATGTAACAGAAACTTGCTAATGTACTTTCACATTATGATCTCTTTTCCTGTAATCAGGTACACCTGCCTTTTAGTGCAGTGAGGTCATGCACAGATGACTGCATACAGACTCATGGGTTTTTTTTGGGTAATGAGTGCAATTCTGTGCAATAACACAGGAAATTAAAGTTTAAAATCTTTTGTAAAAATGCACTTACTCAAACCAACTCAAGCCTATGCAGGCAAAAAAAAATGAAAATATGGGGAAAAAACTCCTCTGTACTTTTTAAATGCAGATGTAAATGCCTCACTCTTTAAGGCATCAGCAAAAAGCTTCACTGCTTTCTTTCCATGCCTTATTTCCGCAGTTGGGAAATGAGACCATGTGGTTCCAAACATGTATATTAAACTTGTATGTATTTACTGATCTAGATTTTTCTCAGTGCCACCCCTCCCCTCGTCGTATGTGCATTTGATTGTCTGGTCAAATGACCATTATGGTTTAAGAACTTTTCAGCCAGATTAGAGAAATCATGTAGGAAGTTAAGATCTCTAATGTGTTTTGAGTGCAAGAAATATTTGCATGAACATATTGTGCAAAGCCTTTTCTATGAGTGAGAAGATACAGAGATAGAGCATTAGGTGTTTGAGGTACCGCAGTGCCAAAACCAAGATACTTTTCAAAGAAAGTAAGAGTCCACTTGGCTAGGTAACATCAAGAAAACCTTGCCATTCCAGAATTTTTGAGTTTAGTATCTAAAATTGTTTTATAGTTTTCTCTCTTCCTGGTCCAGTGAAGCATGAGAAATAGAAGTCCAGTTTGGAACAACAAACACCACTCAGAGAAAAGACTGCAGTGACATTTGTACTTTTTTAGAGTTTAGATTAAATTGTATCTGAGTTGTATTTGGAAAACTATATAAAGAATAAGAGGAAAAAAGATTTTAAAAGCATAGCAAAAAGACATTATGTCAAGTAGGCAAGTGTGTTCTATTCTTACATAGAGTATTGTCAGATAACCAGAGAAAACAAGCTTTGATACTTTCTTTCTGTATGGTATTGACATAACACTCTGGTTTTTCATTTTTCACACTAGCGTTGTTCCACAGGTGTCGTTGGTCTGTCTGTATGCCTGAATAACTGAAGCCAGCTTTTAACCAAAATACACCTCCTTAATTACATCTACTGTATATATATGAATTTTGAAAAGTTTAATTTTGCATCCAGTTCAGGATCTTTTTTAGTCAACACCATGCTTAATGTGGTTTCTCTTCTTTTCCTTTCTCCCACATAGAATCTTTTACGGAAGTTGATGCAGATTTCCATGCTAGAATACCAGTGGTGGTGTGCAGAGAAAAGCAAAGGTCTCGGTTGTCACTTTGTGTGTTCTAATAGTATATAGCAATGTAAATTATATGTACCAACATCTGATAAATGACGTTTCTGTACTAAATTATTACAGTTCCATGGATCTTGAAACACAAACTAACACTCATGGGCAAGTCATTCCTAGCCTAGAATAAGAGGGTAAGGGTTGTTCTGTCCTCAGCTGTGTATTTCCCAATCCCTTCAACCATTATGGCTTCCAGCATGTACCCTTACCCTTCCATTTGGGATAATTGCTTAAGCAGAAACTTTCCTTTCTTTTAGATAGTGTGCATACCATAATAAATTACAGATTTCTGTAAGGACAAGATCAGTTTACTTAGCTTTGCTAGTATTTTGAGAACAAGTGAAAGGTATTTTATTTTGCCCATTTAATGGATATCAATTAAGATTCATGAAACATTCTATAAGCAACTACTGATAAAAATATTACCAGTTATTTGCAGCTACCTTTATTTTTCAGTGTTTGAAAATATTTCATGTGCTGTGGAAACAGCATAGAAACTGTTTTCTGGTGGGTGGTATGGGAAGATATTTTTGTTCCGTGAAGGAAATTAATACTGTAACTTTTTCAGTTCAGGAAGTTAATATCATTAGAAACTAGTACTTTGATTTGAATTGTATTTTAAAACACTTGTACAGAAAATTATAATGCATATGTCTTCAACCTAACCATAAATCAAATTAGTATTGCATGCTGCTTTTCATGCAGAGACACTGTCTTTGACAGGTTGTCAAGTCTTTCCTTACAGCCTTCTGCTACACTGTTCTGTGAGATATCTGGCCTATGGGTGTTGTTACAAAACCTCCAAGATCTTTTGTTTCTTTTTGGGTTTTAGTGGCCTTATATGTAAAGTGAGTGCAGGGAATGAGAATGCTTGTCTGACAACAAACCATTTGGCTACACTTGGAAAACTGGAACCTACTGTTGTACCTTTAGTAATTGCCTTCAGGTACTGGGCAAAGGTAAGAGTCATTTGTATTCTCCCATCTGTGAATAAATATTGAATGAACTTATTTATTATGCTGGTAAGACTGTAGTTACAGTTGAGAAAACAGTTGTTGAAACAGTCCTTGGAAAAAGAGTTGGAATAAGCATATATACTTCTATAAATTGTAAATTTTATAAATTATGTAACTATCATTTGTGTGTGATAATGTCCCACTAAATTTCAAAAGTGGAATTTTAAGCTTTATTCAGTGGCATGCAGACAGTAAGCATCCTGCTTTGTTAGCAAGCTAGTCAGAGGAATCTATATGAAATGGAATTGCCTGTTCCCCATAAATTTCATATGTCCTGAAAAAAAAATGGAAAAAACAGCTTTTCTCCCCTGTAGATGAAAACCCTCTTGTCAGTTAACATAACTTGTTCTACAATTGTGTGCCTGCAATTAAAATAGTACTTAATTTTTAAAAAAATTAACAACTTTTGACTTGTATCTAAATAAAAGGAGTTACCCTTTTCTGAAAATGTCTGTTTTGCCAGTCTGCATTCTATGGCTCTCACACTGAAAATGTTACAGTAATAACAGGACTGCAGTAAATATGCAGGTCTTGAGAACAAATTGCATCTTTTAAGAGGTCAAAGATGATTGAGTTACTGTCAGTATTTAATGTGTCAGACTTACAAACGGTAATTCAAAGACTATTTTTCATGGTATCACTTCAAACTTTAATGACTGCACAATTCTTTTTTACAGTTGTGCTGTGTTGATCATCCTGAAGAGGGAGGCCTGTCACCTTATGTGTTTGCTTTAATGGTTATTTTCTTTCTACAACAGAGGAAAGAGCCTTTTCTACCTGTCTATTTGGGATCATGGGTATGTGCATTAATACACTGAATAGTGTGAATGAGAGGACCAGTTGCTTGTGGTGGTATGTAATCTGTTGGCTTCATGGTATTCTGAGCAAGCCATAAGTGAGCCATTTCTGAAGGAATTAAAAATGTGAATTCATCCAGACTACACCTCACCTCTGTATGCCTGGCTGTAGGTTGCATTTCACAATCCTAGCCATTTAATTAAGCACTCTCTTGCCCCTTTTGTGAATAAGGAGAGCTGGACATTGAATAATGCATTTTGCAACAATTTACTTTTTCCTTTTTTTCAGCCTTTCTTCCATACTCTTCAGAACTCGATTTGCATAGCCATATCCCAAAACAGTGTCTTGGAATTCAACATCTAATTCTTCAAACACAGACCATAGTTGGGGAGCACTCTGGTGTGATACCTACCCAAGGGATCAGATTAGACGTTTACTGCATGTATTTCTTGGATTTAGAAACTGAAATGCTTCCTAATATCAAGAGTTGTATTATGGATGCAAATTCAGAATCCAGTTCTCAAGGACACCATTTAGGTGTTACGCTCATGGCACCCATTCTTGTTCTTATAGTCTCTTGTTATATTTAGTGTGCATATTTCAGTTTCTATAACCAATTACATGGACCTTGTAGTTAAGAATTTACTTCAGTACATTACTGACTCATTCCAAAGCCTCTTCACTTTCTAAAGTGAATGAGAAAAATGTCCTGTTGTGCATGGCCATATAAGTAAGATACATATTTATGATTGTCTAATGTGCAAAGACAAGGCTGCATGAGAGAATCACAGAATGGGTAAGGTTGGAAGGGACCATAGTGGGTCATCTGGTCCAACCTCCCTGCTCAAGCAGGGTTATCCCAGACCACATGGCACAGGATTGTGTTGAGACCATTCTTGAATATCCCC
>JAWWEW010000088.1:34772940-34794833 GCA_035583185.1 Anabacerthia variegaticeps
TTCACCCCAAGTGCAGGATCATGCATTTGCCTTTGTTGAATTTCAGACAGTTCCTCCCTGCCCATCTCTCTGACATGTTGAGGTCCTGAAGGGCTTCACAGCCCTCTGGGGTATCGGCCACTCTTCCCAGCTTTGTGTCATCAGTGACTTTGCAGAGGAGGCATCTGCCCCTTCATCCAAGTCACTGGTGAAAAAGTTCAGCAATAGTTGCCCTTGAACCTTAGGGGACACCACTGGTGACAGGCCTCCTGCTAGACCCTGTGACACTGATTACAGCTCTCTGGGATCTGCTGTTCAGCCAGTTCTCAATCCACCTCGCTATCCACATTTATCCACATTATCCACATCCACTGAGTGTGGGTACATGCATACCCTTCTGAAAGCACTGAGGTCAGAGAGCATTTTGTAGAAAAGTATGTGGAAAAGAGAGAAAAAGATTGGAGCATATTCTAGACCTGCAACAGCTATCTTTAAACTTCACTTACTACCATGGGGGAGTGGCGATAAGATAAAAAGTTCGTAAGATGTTTAGTTCTATGTGTCTTTTTCTGTTTCGTTTAGATTGGAGGATTCTCATTAAACAAATTAACTAATTTTCATCTGAAAGAAGTCAAGAACGATGCTGTGATTTGGGAGCGTAACCCTACCGATGGTTCTGATTTGCCACAAGAAACTTACCCTCTAAGGGGCAAGGTCTGAACTTTTAAGTTTATTTCTCTACTAGTCTAGCAGTCAATTTTGTTCACAAAAAAGATCACTCTGTATTGTGAGAGTTAACAGTATGGCCTAGGCTTTTCTAAAAAATAACTTTTGTAATGCATTCTGTCTGGTTAGGTATGCTATTTTCTTAGAAATTTATAAATTATGGCATAAACACTTGAAGAAGCAATTGTGATTAAACATTGATGCTATTCTTTACCTTTGCTGCAGTCTTTAATTTTGAAGTTTTATAATCTGGTTTTATAATATCTCTTCCAATTTTTTAATTGCAGTTTTCATTGCAGTTGCAGGAGTACAGCAGCAATGATAAATTCTGTCATACTATATTATAGATGAAATACAAGGAACTGTAACAGTTAAGCAGCTGTGAATTAAATATTATTTAAGATTTTCTTCTGTAATTGACAGGTTCCCTTAGTATTTGATTTAGGTCAGCAGTGTTCAACACCTGTTGGTCAGCTCTGGCTTGAGCTGCTTCGTTTTTATGCCTTGGAGTTCAATATGGCTGATTTGGTTATTAGCATACGACTCAAAGAACCAGTGTCTCGTGAATCAAAGGACTGGCCTAAAAAGCGCATAGCTGTGGAAGGTATCTCAACAAACTTCAAAGAACTGTTATTTTAATTTCATTGGGTGCTGACTTGGCTATTGGCATTGTGTTATAACTTAGAAATTTTCAGTATTGGAATGTGATGTCCAACATAGTGGAATGTGTTCTGAAAAGAATCAATTTAAGTAATATTTCTCTTGAGTATTATTTTCAGCATTATTAGAAGTAATTAAGTGCACTTTAAAATTGTCTTCAACACAATTTGTAGATCTTATGTCCTTACACAATGTTTAAGAGTAACTAACACTAGTATATTCAAATTTTGTAAGGAAATAAGTGTTGGGTTTTTTTTTTTTTTAAAAAAGACATTAACTCCTTCCCTGCTGGTTCGCTTATTCTTTCTACTAGACCCATATTCGGTCAAAAGGAACGTGGCAAGAACACTGAACAGCCAGCTAATGTATGAGTATATTCTTCACTGCCTGCGAGCAACTTACAAGTATTTTGCCTTGCCTCACAAAAAAAGTGCAAAATTGAGCAAAAGATCCTCTTCAAATGCCAGTGAGGAGAAATCTGAAATGCTGGACTGTGGAAATGATGCTATAAAGCATGAAGATTCTGACTTCCAAAACTTGGATGGTAGAACAAACACATCAGTAGTGGAAGATTGCGTAACAGAGACTACATGCACACCCAAGGAAAATCAAACTGAGCCTTCAAAAGTGTGTGATGGCTCAGAAAGTTTCACAGAAGAAGAGTTGGCTGATGATATAAGTCATTTGGGAATTGCCCATGAAGACTCAGACTGTATAATTGAGGAAATTATTTCTGGAGATAATGAGGATTTTAAACCAAGTTGTGAAGAGACAGAGAGTGGAAATGAAGATGAAGAAGAGGAGGAAGAGGAAGAACATGAACAACAAAAAAGACAATGGAGTAATATTTTGCCTGGTGAGCAGAGAATAGATGAAGACAGTGACTGTGGAGATCTGCTAGTTACAGTGAATGACCTTGATATAGAGACATGTAGTACTTCAGACTTAGAAGGTTTTCAGTATGCTGCACTTACAGAAAGTGATGAGTTTGGTTTAGAGTGTAGTGGTATAATGGATGACAAGATTTACATTGATGAAGATAGCACTGAAGGTACTGACGAACTGGATGAACCCCCCCAAAAATTTGTATGTTCAGCACAGAGTCAAATATCCCAAATTATTAACTCAGATGATGAAGAGGAGGAGGTGGAAGCACCAACCCTTCTAAATCAGAGAGAGTTTGGTGTTACCATAAGAGCTGGAGATGAACTAGATAACACATACACTGGATCTGGAGAGGATGATGCCCTGTCAGAGGAAGAAGGTGTTTTTTCCATCCCGAGTAAATATGAGAACAAACGTTTCAAAGAAAATGTAGATGGACCTCTGAGGATCAGTTTGAGTCAAGAGGGTCTCACTGAGAAAGGAAGCCATTTTGAAGAGAACACAGCAACAGACCACTGCTTAGAATCGGAACTTTTTTATGAATTCAGTAAACAAGCTTTTACAAAGGGCAAGGTAAGCAAACTGTATCAGAACATAAGCATGTTGCTTATGTTCTGTTAGAAATTACATGAAAGTGTTGCTCAAATTCATTAAAGGACTGTAGTTTTTTAAACCAATCTTGCTTTCTGTTCATGCAGTCTCCTACAGTAGTATGTAGCTTGTGCAAACGGGAAGGTCACTTAAAGAATGATTGTCCAGAAGACTTCAAGAAAATTGAGCTTGACCCACTGCCGGCATTGACACCCAAATTTTCAGATATTCTAGATCAAGTTTGTGTCCAATGTTACCGTAAGTTTTTTCCTTTGAATATTGTTGTGCTGTAGGAAAAGAATTGAAAAAAAAACCTAAATAACCACAGATCAATGGCATTATAAAGGTTGACTCATTTCCTACACTGCCTCCAACTCTTAGATACAATTCTAAGATTTGTAACTGTTTAATAGGACTAGTGAGTAGTTTGTATCTACAGAAATAGAAAGTGTTTATATTTGTCTTCCACAGACTGGCTGGCTGATTACTCAGATAGGCAAATAAATTTAATTTCTGAGAGTCCAGTTTTGGGTGGGGTTTTCAACTGATGCTTTTACATTTGTCTGCTTTGAATTGTGTTACTGTTCCTTTTAACTTGTGGGTTTTAGTAAACAAAGACTTCAGTGTTCTAGAAAAAACAAAATACTGTTTTGTAATACTTGTCCACTTTTGTTCTTTTCAGAGTGACCCAACTTTCCTCCTTTCTCTCTCGCCATTTCTGACCAGACAAAATGCATTATTTGTCTAATTAATGTTTTTCTTTGAACAGGTATTTTTCTTCTACTTCATCCTTGCTTTCTTTCCTTCACATGTGAATCTTCTCTTGCTTTCTCTCTTTCCCCTCCCTTGCCCTGCTGTAAGCCCCTTACTATTTTCATTTGAATCTTTGCTGTTTGCTCTTCCTACAGATCAGTTGCCTAAATTGTTGTCTTTTGTGTTTTAAGATGATTTTGCTCCAAATATAATAGAGGATCAGGCTCGGGAACATATAAGACGAAGCTTGGAAATCTTTATTAGACAGGATTTCCCAGGTAACTAGGCAGTTCTAAGTTCATCTTTATACTTTTGGCTGTTTGTGCTTGCATGTTTTCCAAGAAAACATATCATTTCAGCATAATAAACATTTTAGTTTTGAACGTTTAACCTATATTGTTAATTCAGCATTGTGATACTTCATTACATTAATTTTTAAGTCTTTTAAGGCTTTCATTTAAATTTGGGAGTTTTTATTTATTCATATATAGAACATATTAATAGGAAGGAACAATGTCAAGTTAAGGACAAAACAATCAATGCAGAAGTGGTGTAGTTTTATAATAATTACTTTATTTATTAGCCTGATTTCTTTTTCTTCTTCTTGTACCTCCTCTTACAAACAACAAGTTTTTTGTGGTACTTCTTATTGAAGCTTATTGGGATTGGAGTATTTTAAAATATGGGCACAACATCTGCCCAGTTCCAGATATTTGAATTTTTTTGTTTGTTTCTGGAGTCTTATCTGTAACACCTGGGCTTCAGTTCATGATCTTTTGAAATTAGCAGAAGATTTTTTTTTTTTGACTGGAGCCACATATATCCCTTATCCTGAAAATCTCTGTACAGAGCAGTCTTACTGTTTTTTATCAGATTTCAGCTTGAACTTACATGCCAATGAACTTAACTTGTTTCTGGATTTGTCAGACTGCTTATCTGAACCCATGATATTAGAGATGCTTTTCTCATAAGCAAACTTGGTAAGAAAATAAGTTTTCATGTACAATAGAAATATAGTAATGTTTTCATGCCTGTATTAAAAGACATGCAGTAGTTTGAAGCTATATACAGTTTAAGATTCTGTGTCAATATATGGTTGTAATACCTCACATCTCTTACAGGAACCAAGCTGGATTTGTTTGGCTCCTCAAAAAATGGCTTTGGCTTCAAACAAAGTGACCTTGATATATGTATGACAATAGATGGTCTGGAAACTGCTGAGGTAGTTTGAAAATATTTTAGTTTTGATGTTAAATAAATGCAAAATTATATTGTGTATCTAGTGTAACAAAATTATTTTATAAAAGCTTTTCATATTAGAAGAAAATACTAAGGTGCTGCAAAGGCAGATTATTTTTGAGGTTTTTGCTGCTTATCTACACAGGAGCTTAAGAATAACTTTCAGTAACCAGTTTTCTTTGGAATTCTGCACTTCTAGTTTTATCTGTGCGGATAAATAGCATGCTTTGTAGCATAAACAGCTAGGAGTGGGAGACAGTAGAAGGTCATATCAATCTCCCTTCATGCCTAATGCCAGTTTTTTGAGAGCTTGCATTAATATATTATCTGCTGTTGATTGTACACATTACTTTGAAACAATTTCTGGTATTCTCATAATTCTGCATAATTTGAAATGTTCAATATTACAGCTTTAAGCTTAAGGACACATAATAAAAGGTTTGCCTAAAATACAGCACATAAATATTTCAACTGTTTTTCTTAATGTCTTAGGGACTTGATTGCATCAAAATCATTGAAGATTTAGCAAAAGTTCTCAAGAAACAGTCAGGTAACTTTCTGGAAAATTAAGTGATTCTGTTTATGTGACTGCAGTTGATGTAGTGAGAATGTTATGGGGCACTGTAGATGGAAATCATTAAGATATAACTAGGTGGAAGAGAATGTTACTAGGAGTGAGGTTAAATATTGTGAACTTCTGGAGTTATTTTTGTTTGCATATGTAGGTCTATTAGATTATAATGTTAAAGGACCACATCTGAACTGCACAGATGGTGTATTTACAACTTTACATGCATAAGAAGAAACAATTTAAGACTTGAGGCTTCAAGTTAGTAATGTTGTATTCATATGTTCAGTGCATAGTAAGTTGATAGAAAAAGATACTCTGATGCAAGTCTGCAATGGGAATTCTATTTTTTTTCTACAAGAAATCATTTTTTTTTGCTTATTTTGGTGTATCTCAATTTAATGTAATTGGAGTAATTTGTCAATTCTCTCAAGTTTATTTCTCTAGAAAGAAATTCAATTCTCTTTTTTAGACTGATCTTTGTTTTCTGAGGGGCTAAATATATATTTGTATAAAGTATATCTAGCAGATTGATCATGTTTGATACATGTCTAAAATAACTATTAAAACATAACTGAAATGCAAGTTTAATATCAACTAAGATTTTATTTTGTAGCCTTTTTTCTACAGTTGAAGTTATAGATACAGTTAGGACTGTATTGTAGTCATTCAGTAATAAAACATTTTGTTCTAGGTTTAAGAAATGTCTTGCCTATAACAACTGCTAAAGTCCCCATCGTCAAATTTTTCCATATCAGAAGTGGTCTTGAAGTAGACATCAGTTTATATAATACTCTGGTAAGGTTATCTCCTTATCTTATTTTAAGTTTTATAACAAAAACCTGCAGGTCTGTTTCTTGAGATTGAAGTGATTGTTTGGATAAGGTTCAAAAATCAACTGTTTCCATTTAGCTATTGCAGTTTTATATTTCAAAGAAAACTTCTCTTAATTCAGTTGTAGTGGAGCCAGCTGCACAGTTGTGACTTTAGAGTTGATACTTTCCTAAGAAAATCTATTACTTCTTCACTAATAGTAAGAGATAGTTGTTTAAGTGTCTGTGTCTTTCTGTAAATGAGAGACAAAGTAATGTAACTTCAGCTTTTTTAGACTCCACTTTCTATCATGGCTTTTGCCTAGCCTTGAGACCTGAAATAGTGATTTTGAACTCAACTTACCTGAACCATAACATGTTCTTGGCCAAATATTTGAAACCCACGTTTTGTTTATTTCCCTATCTCTGAATTTCAAAAGCTAGTTCCTTGAAACAGCAAAGGAAAGTTAAGTTTCCGAAGGTTTTGTATGAGTTCAAGGGCAGTCATCGGGAAGACGCCTCAACCACTAAGTCTGAAAGTTTTCTTGAAGTTATGCATCCTTATCAGCCTGTTGGTAGCTCTCACATTTCTAGACTGACTGTTGGTTCAAGAAGTTAACTTCTACCAAATATTTTGAAACTGCAGTAGTAGATTAGTGCTTCATGTTTTGAAAAACTGTTCTGTGAATGCTGCTTTGTACCACTTCCACACAGATTAAGGAAGTTGATCAGCTTTTTAACAGAGCGGGTGATAACCTCGTTGTTGAATGCTGCCTTTCTCAATATGTGTTCCTACTCTGCAGGGCTTCACATCTGCATTTCTTGACACAGAGTTTTTGTTTTTAATGTTTTCAGCTTATTTTCTTAATGTCTTCAGAACTTCTGTATTTTCTATATGACTTTCTTTTTTTTGTAGGCCTTGCATAACACAAGACTCCTGTCATCATATGCAGCTATTGATCCTAGAGTAAAATATCTATGTTACACAATGAAAGTCTTCACAAAGGTAAGTATACTTCAGACATTCTAAAAGCAGTAGTGCCTGCAGCAAGAGATGATAATAATGAAAGATACAAATCATGTTTCCTTTTTTAGATGTGTGACATTGGAGATGCATCTCGAGGCAGCCTGTCATCTTATGCATATACTCTTATGGTGCTTTATTTTCTTCAACAGAGAAATCCACCTGTCATCCCTGTTCTTCAAGAGGTACAGTATACTGGAAAGAAATGAGTGTCTGTACACAGTATGAAGAATGCTCAGTGCTGACTATAAGGGCTCTTCTAATGAATTTTAATATTATGCTTTCAGATCTACAAAGAACCAAAAAAGCCTGAAATTTTAGTTGATGGCTGGAACATATATTTCTTTGATAAAATAGAGGAGTTGGTGAGTAATTTATGCTAGTGGCAAATAGTGTCACTTGTAGCTTGGCAAATGAAAAGAAATTCCTTTTAAAGACATTGTTCCCAAATATAGTGGTTCAGTATTGTGGTTTAACCCCAACTGGCAACTAAGTACCACACAGCAAATTGCTGTTCCTCCCACCCTCCCCGGGTGGGAATGAGACTCAAAAAAACCCTGTGAGTTGAAATAAGAACAGTTTATTAATCGAAACAAGATAAAATAATAATATTCATAATACCTAAAGTAACACTGATACTACTACTAATAATAATAGTAATTGCAAGACAAAAAGAGGAATAAAACCCCAGAGAAACAAGTGATGCACTATACAATTTTCAGCCCCTGCTAACTAATGCCCAGCCCATCCCCCAGCAGCCATGAGTCTCCTAGCCAGTTCCTCCCACTTTATATACTTGAGCATGATGACATTCTATGGTATGGAATATCCTTTGGGCAATTTTGGGTCAGCTGTCCTGGCTGTGCTCCCTCCCAGCTTCTTGTGCACCTACTCACTGACAGAGCATGGGAAACAGAAAGTCTTTGACTTAGGGTAAGCAACAACTAAAACATCAGTGTGTTATCATTATTCTTACACAAAATCCAAACCACAGCACTGTATCAGCTACTAAGAAGAAAACTACCTGTCGCAGCTAGACAAAAGAACAAATATAGGAATGAAAGCAGAGTAACTACTGCTTTGAAAATCCCAGTCCTGTGCTGTAAAGCTTTTAGAATATGGTAGGTTGTAATTAATATGTGAAAAAATTAATCTCCAAAATCTGAAAAAATAGATCAAAAAATTATTTCAAGGTGTTCATGATGATTAATTGCTCTGTATGTCTCTCTGGATGGAGATAACTCTTAAAAATACCACCTGTATCTCTGGTCATTGTTGGTTAATCCTGTTGAATAATTTTTTTTTACATAGACAAATAAAGTGAATTAATAAATTCTTTTTTATACAGGCAAAACCTAATGCTAGCAGTTTTATTAATTTTCCACCTTTGATTAAAAAATACACTATTTAAAATCAGTATTGGATTATTAATACCAATTACAAAAGAAAGCATTCTGTGTAACTCAATTGTGTTTCTTTATAAAATAAGATTTACCTTGTTTGACTTTGGAAATTATGAAAATTATTCTGCGTAATGTAAATAGTGGACGTAAAAATACTTCTGTCATTTTTAGTCAGTTGTTTGGCCAGACTATGGTAAAAATACCGAATCTGTTGGGCAACTGTGGCTGGGACTTCTTCGATTTTACACAGAGGAATTTGATTTTAAAGAGCATGTCATCTGCATTAGGAGAAAAAATCTGCTTACAACTTTCAAGAAGCAGTGGACCTCAAAATATATTGTGATTGAAGGTAAAAGCATATGAAGTACATGAATGTATGGAATGCCCACATGAAAATTTTGGGTTTTTTCACAACGCTTATTTATTTTGCTATTACTAGATTGTAAGTTGTTATTTGCTCAGGTTTTGAAATCATCACAAAATTGCTATTCACTTTTGGTAGAGCTAAAAATTATTCTTAAGGTTTTGGCTACAAAAGAAGTTGCAAAGCAGACTTCATACTTTTCATTAATGACAGTAGCTGACAGAAAAAACAGGTTTAACAAAATGCTTTGGAAAAGAAATTTACGATAATCCAGTTGAGTTTTTCTCAAAAATGCTAAGTTTAGCTGAGCCCCCATTTACATAACTCATTTAACCTTGTGTGTGATTACACTGTTAAGTATTGCTGTGGTCTCTGACAAAAAAATGTAGTGACACTTTTTAGCAATGTTCTGTAAACCATTTCACTTTCATAGAAAGAATTTCTATTCTCTTGCTTATTCAACTTACTCTTTTACAATATTTCAGTTGGTTCACAGCTGGACAGCTGTGACCCTTTGTCAATGGACTTAATTTATTTCCAGGAGATCTGTAAATAGATCAATTTCACTGTCTTAATTCTGCATTTGGAGTAGTTGCCTTGGGTTGTTCATATGTATGTATACATTGCAGATCTTGCCTTGGACTTGAGTATTGCCTGTCATGTTTTTTTCTACAGATCCCTTTGATTTGAACCACAATCTTGGAGCTGGGTTATCAAGAAAAAGTAAGACTTCTGTTAATTTCAGTTACAAAGTGAAGATCTTGTCTTGGATGTTATTTTGCTTTCTGGTTTGAGATTTAGGTGATGATTTCAGTTTGGATTTTTTTTCTTCCCCAGTGACAAATTTTATAATGAAAGCTTTTATCAATGGCAGAAGGGTGTTTGGTACCCCTATAAAAACCTTTCCTAAAGAATACCCATCAAAAATGGTAAGTGCCTTCTAAGAAGGGTATGTATTTGCACTTTGGCATATAACATACTTTTTGTAGGAGTATGGTTACTTTAAGCTCTTTCTCTTAAATTTCCACAGTACTCTAAAAATCTTTATGGGAGTTATTACTGAGTACTGCTTCAAAGTTATTTGCATGTAAAATGTGTTAGTATGCAGATTGCTAGTCAAGTCACGATTTCATTGTACAGCCTTACGTATTTTAATCCAGATCAAAACCAGCTTAGCATTTCTTAAAACTGCAGTTTTATAGAAGAGCATGCAGACCTGGTACTTGGTGGGCTGCCTGTCAAATTGATCAGTGGCTGGTTAATTCATCAGATCTTTCAGGGCTCAACTGCAGACACCAAGTTTATTCTTTTCTGTAACTCTTACTGCTGTTTTAATACTGCTTATATATCTGCCTTTTTTCCCAAGTGTATGGATTTTCATTTTAAATGCATGATTTCTTCTACAGGAGTACTTTTTTGATCCTGAGGTACTAACAGAAGGCCAATTGGCACCAAATGATAGATGCTGCAGAACTTGTGGTAAAATTGGCCATTTCATGAAAGATTGTCCCATGAGACGAAAGTGAGTATGGTATTAGTGTGTACGCGTAACTTTTTCCCTTGAGTTTCTTTAAGAAAGATTAGGATAGTAATGCTGAAGCAGAACTTGTAGATGCTGCAGATTATTTCCTTAACAGCTGAAATTAAAATGTATCAGTACCAGTTTTGGTAGTGGTTGATGGTGTTGCTGCAAAACTAATTAGCTTAAGCTAGCAATGCTGACTCTGCACTTCAGTATGTAGGATAGGAGTAATCAAAAAGAAGAGCAGACCTCAATCAATGACTGTGCTGAGAAAAGCACTCATGGATGCATTTTATATTTTTTTTAATTAATAGCTTCTAATAACAATTGTGGTGCTCCCAGCAAGACACAATTTTGTCATGTTCACAGAATCCTGCAGTTCATGTCGAAAAGCAAGTCAAGAGTGTCACAGCATTATTTTTCATAAGCACATACATATGAGAACAATGTCCTGTTTTACATCCAAGAGAATGTTTCCTGACCCTGAGCAACCACATGTCAAATACTCAACAATTCTCTTCTTGCAACAAATGAGTGATTAAACAGCTTTTGTTGCTCTTCCTGTTATGATCCTCTCATTTTGCTTTCTTGTTAAGACAAAGCTCTTTGAAAGACTTCCATGTCTATAAAATAGTGAAAACTGGTAAATAAAGAGGATGAAATCTTGAAACCCTTTATGCTCACTAGTGAGGTGGTTTGAAAAATCTCACCATTGTTTAAAGTCTATGTATGTTAAAAGCTGTAACTAAAATTCACCTGCACTTTTATGTAACTAAGTAAAAAAACAACTAACATGGGGTCAAATGAAGTAGGTGTTTTGCTACACGTTAGAGAATTTTGAACTTATATTGTTGAGACTATTAATTTGGAAATTTACTCAACTTCAGCAAATGCAAGTACAGTAGCTGATGATAGTTTGAAATTAGAGTTCTGAAGGTGGTATGAAAGTCTACTCAATGTCTAAACTGCTGTCTCACATCGACAGATTTTTAATCTTGCATTCTGAAGTGAAACACGAGTTCATTGCACGTACTCAGCTATGTTCAATACAACATTAGAGGAAAAGTAAATGGGATTATGCATCTATGAACAGAAATGCCTTAGAGGGTAAAACCACTGATACATTTGAGTCCTCTGCCCAGCCATTCATTGCAATAGGGGTGCTGTCTGTGTAGGGCAAAGTAGTCTTCTGTTTTCTGTACTCTCTTCTTAAGCATTCCTTCAGCATCTGCAGTGTAAGAGATTTTAGAGCACACTACCTGCCCTGGTCTGGTGATGCTCATTTGTGGACTAGAGTTGCTTATGATTTTGTCCTTTCGGTTGTGGGGTTTTGTTTTTCCTGAACCTGATTGTCCTGGTTTCTTTAACAGTCTTCTATGGCAACCAGTTCCATAAGGGTTCTGAGTGATGTGTAAAGTAGTACTTTCCCATATCCATTTAAAGCCAAATTCATTTTAGTAGTCCACTAACTAGATGAGTGTGCATTCAATCCCTTTATCCATGTCCGTAATAAGGATATTAACTAATACTGGTCCTAATACAGACCCATGAGGAACGCCACTCGTATCAGTCTTTGCATGGTCATCAGTCCACTGACCACAATGCTTGGAGTGCAGATACCCAGTAATTCCATTCCAATCAGTGGTCCACCTGCCAAGTCCATGTCTTTCCATTTCAGAGACAAGGATGTTATGTGGGACAGCATTAAATGATTTGTGCAGGTCCAGGTAGATGATATCAGTCATTCTTCCCTTACCTACCAACTCTGTAGCCCTCTTAGAGAAAGCTCCCAAATTTGTCAGGTATGATTTGCCCTTAGTGAAGGCCTGTTGGCTGTCACCACTTGCCTCTGTGTTTTCCACACAATAGCAATAGTTTCCAGGAGAATCTGCTCCATGATCTTACCAGGTAGAAGTGAGACTAACCAGCCCCAGGTCTTCCTTTTTTGCCTTTTTTTTTTTTCCTAAAAGAGAAGCTTACCTTTTTCCCATTCATTCAGTTTTGTGGAGGATTTTCAGGTTGCTTGCCATTAGCACTGCATCTCATAAACAGACTTGGAAATTTCACTGATATCTCTTTCTCTAGATCATCTGTAAAGATGTTAGTTGAAACAAGTCTGGCAGTGGTAGCTGTTTCCCCACTGCTAGCTCTTTAAGTTACATAAAATGTTAGAAGCTTCTCCCAATAGAAGAGACATATGGACAAGAAACAATAGCGTGAATATGCAGTTTCAGAAGGAAGGAACTGAGTTCTGATCAAATTGTACAAATAGAAAAAATAGAACTATAGCCCTATTTTTCTATACTTGTTAGCAGTTTTTGTGTTTCTTTTCTTCCACTGTCTGCAGTTTGAGCACACAGATTTTCAGTTGTGTTTATATTTTTTGAATGATTAGGATTTAGGACTGCATTGCCATCTACTTGTAAAGTAAAGTTATTAAATACATGTAACAGCACTGTTTGGCAAGAGAGTCAAAGGGGAAGGTACATTAATTCACTTTATTTAACCCACTGAAGAACTACTGGACAGCACATGGTTTTTTGTTTTGTTTTTTCTCTACTCTGTGAATAAATGTAAGGCCTGTGAACTCTGCAGCATTTTTATGCTCCTGCAGACTAAGACGGCGTCGTGATTATGAAGGTACACAGAGGTATGCAGAAATCAAGGAGAAAAGAAGCAAAGAGGACAAAGAAATGCAGAATAAAGCAACAGAAAAGGAGAGCTCAATCAAGGAGGGAAAGTTGCACCTATGTACACCTCAGAAGAGGAAACTAACAAGGGTAATAGTGGAAACTGGAAGGGAGAAGACACCCAGGCAATCAGCAGAGAAGTGGAAGCGCCTGGAAGACCGAGAGTTAAGAGAAAAACGTTGTTTTATCTGTGGAAGAGAAGGTCATATTAAAAAGGAATGCCCACAGTATAAAGGAGCTGCAGGTATGAAACAGATCAAGCCGAGTAGTTTAAACTGCACTTATAGGTTTTGGATAATTTTATGAGCATTGGCTAACAGGTAAGCTTTTTGCTTTGAAGGGCATCATGTAAATGCTATGTTGGTTTTTTTTAAATGTAGTCGCATTTAACTATTTCTTCCTTCATTCTCACCTTCCTTTCAGAAATTTGCTGTATCCCAAATATGGCATGCTTTGGTTTCTCTTAGCAGATAAGACATTTGTAATGAAAAGGGTGGGAGTATCAAGTATGTTGGAATTACTTCTGTTGTCATCATAATATATGAGCTTGCTAACATTTCAAATTACAGCTTCTATTCCAGAATATCATAATTGCACCAAAGCTAGCATTATAGAGCTCTTTACATCATCTAAACCAGAATTATTCCATACGAACCTGAAGTTAATATGAAAGTGTACAGATTGCTCAGATGGAATATTGTGAATTAAATAAAATAAAGAATGTTCCTGCCAATTCAGCAGTTGGAGGGATACAGCAATCCATCTTAAAGATCCTGACTGACAGACCTGAATGAAAAAATGAAATATTTTTGCTTAGCAGTATTTCTAGGTCATCCTTCAAAAATAAATTGTATATCTCATCATCATCTGTGTGTAAAGGAATATCTTTCTGAGATAAAACTGAGACTTAAGATAGTAGATGGTTCTTGTGGTAAGCTTTCAAAGGAACATTGTGTAACGGTTTCCCTGTCAGTAAACCTAGGTGCATTTAAATTCAGGCTGGAATTACAGATTACTCATGATTTGACCTCTTAAAGGAACAGATAGGAATCTTTTGTATAAACATATTTTTCAAACCAGCTTTTCTCTACTAGCAAAAATATTCTGTCTGGCTTAGATCAGGAGACTCTTCATAATCAGATGTATTTAGTCAAAGAGGGCATAGAACTGTGTTAGAGTACTGGAAGAGGGAGGAAAATGGTACAAATATATTCAGAATTGTGAAGATATTTAGAAGTATTTTTAATTTGATAGACCACTAGAACTATTGGATGGACAGAAAAGATGTTTAAAAATTGAAGCCATGCTTCATTCAGCTTCTGACCTTTTGAAGATGTATGTCAAGTCTAAATTTAACTTTTGAGTTTATCTTTGACCTTGTCTCATTGAGCTTTTCTTCCTGCCATTTGCTAAAGTAGAGGGGAATATGTCTGACTGTTTCATAGTCAGTGGTATTTAGCATTCATCACATGAAAACTGTGCTTAAGTACAGTATATATGTCTAAAATAATGAATTCTGGAGTAGACATTTTTGTCTTTTATCTGAATTTTGGGAATTTCTGTATTTGAATCTGAAAAGAATTGGTATAGGTTTGGCTTTGTCATTTATTCTTTGCTTAGTGCCTGAAGTGTTCTCTCTCGTTGAATAAAGTACATTATAAAAATTGAGGAAAATAACAATGTTGTACCTCCTATATTCTGTGATTCTAAACTGCAAATATTTTTTTATTTTTCTCTTATGATAACCGAAATGGAAACTAGTTTCAAATTAGCAACTTATAGTTGTGACCTTTTCAGGTGGCTCAAAACAAGAAGTGTTGTGTGGATCTCCTTCTTTGCCCAGTGCTGTCAAACGTGCTGGTAGATTAAATCAGGTAAACACAAAGTGTCCCTTTTGTTTGATCTTTTATTTTTATATGTTTTAAAGTCCATATAAAGTAATTAAAAGTAGTTTTCAAGGAAAACCTTTTATGTTGTGGAATGACATATTTCAGTTTTGTTGGTTCGTTGATGTGTGTATGTTTTTATACAGGGAGTGCTTATACATGAAGAAAAAAAGAAGCAAAAAGGAAAAGTGTTCTTGAGTCCCCAGTCAGGTTTGTATATCTTCATTTCAATTTAGAAACTTTGTGTAAAAGCAACGTAGTCAGCAAGTTGAGAGAGGTGATTCTGCCCCTCTACTGTGCTCAGATGAGACCCCACCTGAGGTGCTGAACCCCTCTGGTGTTCCCACCACAGGAAGGAACTGGCCTGCTGGAATGAGTCCAGAGGAGGGACACAACAATGATTAGAGGGATGGAGCTCCTCTCCTATGGACAGGCTGAGTGGCTTGGGGTTGTTCAGCCTGCAGAAGAGAAGGCTCCAGGAAACCTTTATTGTGGTCTTTTAGTTCTAGAATGGGTCCTGGTGGGGACAAACTTTTTAGCAGGGACTGTTCCGATAGGACAAGCGGTATTGGTTTAAAACTGAAAGAGGGTTGCCTTTATTATCAGATTTAAGGAAGAAGTTTTTCACAATGAGGGTGGTAAAACAGTGGCACAGGCTGCCATGACAGGTGCTGTATGCCCCATCCCTGGAAATATTCAAGGTCAGGTTGGATGTGGCTCTGAGCAGCCTGATCTAGTTAAGGATGGCCCTGCTCATGGTAGGGCAGTTGGACTAGATGACCTTAAAGGTCTGTTCCAACACAAACTATTCTATATCATTCCCCATCAGTTCTTATGGGAACTCTGCCTAATTTGCTGAACACAGTGGCAGTCTGAATAGGTTGAAGACACCTTGTGGGGTTTTTTCAGCTGACGAGGCATACAATTTTTGAGTTTTGTTTTGGAAGCAAACTTGGACATAACAATTCTGTGCACTTATTTCATTGACTCTGGTAGATTTGTTTTGCAGAAGAATTTGGTGGGGTTTTATCAGTCTCTCTCTCCTGTTTTGGCATACATGGGGTTCTCTGATCCTTCAGGCACAGAATGTGTAGTGCTTTCTTGTGCAGCTTCCTCAGAGCAATTATATAGAAATATACATGATAAAGTAACTTAGGAAAGCCATCAAACCACATCCTTAGTCTGAGCTGCCAAAATGCAAACAAGTTAAAATTACATTTAAAAGTAGCCGTGAGATTATAAAGGCCTTTATGTACTCTTTCTGGTTCAGAGATGTTTTGCTTTAGATGTATGTTTACAAATGCAGCTTCTGTACAGTAATTTCACACACTTATTGACAGGTGCATTGAAGATTCTAAAAACAACTGGTTTTTTTCAATTATTTTGAGTTTCTAATACAACTCTTCAAGCCTTTTATACAAACCTATACAGCTTGGATGTATAATATACAAATCTCTTCTGAGGCAGCTGAAGGGGGACCTAGTTAGTTTTCCAAAAGTGGTAAAGACCTGACTGCAATTAAGTATCTCAAATTAAAATATCAGTTTTGTTGGGAAGATGCAGTGGTTTTTTGTCTTCACTGCAAGGCATTTTCAAATCTACCCTTGGGGATTTTTAACACAAAGTGATCTGTCATTAAATGTTGAGTTGAAAAAAAAGCTGATTTCCAATTTTGTATTTTAATATTTCCTACTGTCCTGCAGCAATCTAAAGTTGATCTGTGTGTCCTTTCATTATAGTTTGACTTAACAGTAACTTTCTCCTTTCTGATTGTTTCAGTTGGTTTATGCCTTTCTTTTTTTAAAAAAGAAAGAAGAAAAACCAGTACCTTTAAAATGTGATGCTTTCTTTCTCCAAATCTCAGGCAGCCTTTCCAATAAATACATGACTCAGGGAAAAGCCTCACAGAAGAGGACCCAACAAGAATCATGAGGGATATTAAGCACTGGTAAATCGCAATACAGGCCCATCATTCATTTGAAAGAAATGTCTTTGGCTAAAGCATCTGGATTCACAGGACAGCAGCATAGACAACCTTCGACTTAAGTTCAACAAAAACATGAATGTTTTATTTTAGATTGCTAGTACAAGCAATCGTGGATTTTAATATGGAACCCTGCCCTTAAATAGATTGTTTGAACATTTTAATAGAAAGCCATGATGTTTTTTTATTTGTTTACCAGGTAAATCATCTAGAAAAGGGCAGGTACTAAAAATGAATTGTTTTCAAGGTTTTGTCATTCCACCTGACCATTATAAACAGCACTAAAATTGTGTGCAAGCCAAATAAATTATATTTTCTTCAAAAATTAATTTTTTGAAGGAGCAAATTATATTTATTAATGTTAATTTTTTGTTTACTGAATCCTTGTGTGTTTGAAATGTTTGTAGACTGCTACATTATTTTTTATTTCTGTAGAGAACTGAAAACATAGACACTAGTAAACATAGGTAAAAACAATCTCTGAGCAAGCAGTGCCATTGAGATTTTGTGGGATTTTTTTCTGTTCTGTGACTTCATGGGAGTTCATTTGCTGCTGTGCTTGTGTTCAAGAAGAAAAAAAGACTAAGAAACAGGTCGGTCCTGTTTTGTTGCTGCTAAGAATCTTTTTAAAGGCCTTGGGGATACAGACAAAAATGCTTTAAGAAATAGAGGTATTATATTTGGCAACTGGGGAAAAACACTTACTGTTTTCATAGAATGTGAAGAGAATCTTTGTACCAGTCAAGAATTTACATTCATTAGTAGTATGAATTTGAGCTTTACTTGAAGTCCTTCCAGAGCTGGTAATGTACCATCTTATGTTGTTCAGGAAAGAATAAGTTACATGTCAAAATTGAAACCACTGTTAATTTATGAATCTGAAATAAATTAAAAAAAAATATATTAAAAATCAGACTTCAGTTTCTGTAATTTTTCTTAGGTTGTAGTTTTCAATATTCCTGACATAAATGTAGAATTAATGATAACTTAGAATTATCTAGTTTTAGAAATAGTGTGTTCAATTTTTTTCCTTATCCATTGATTTTTATTGAAGTTGAAAGCTAGAGTTGCCAAAGTGGTCTTAAGAAACTGGGATCCTAACTCTCCTAACTCCTGTTTTGGTTTTCATCCATCTGAAGTCAGCTGTCTGTGAACATGTGCTACATGTGCTACTTTCACAAATAATTTCTTCTCTGCTCTTTCCTAAACATATTTTCAATCAAATATTAGCCAGCAAAAAGAGAAAATAATTTCAACTTTGTCTTCTATAGCATATTTCATCACTTGAAATAAAGTCAGTTTTTCCCTCAGAAATTAGTTAATTCTTGTAGTTTTTCATTTGTATTAAAAAAAAAAAAAAGGCTGACATTACTTCTGCATGCTTTATTTAACCTTCTGTTCAGAGTTACTTCCAATTTTGCTGATGGGAATGAAGTGTGTAAACCTCTAGAGGACTCTGGCATAATATCAAAGGCAGAAGTTATTTAAAAAAAAAATCAGATTTATGCATACTCATCCTTTTCTGATTGTGATACTTTGTAGTTCAGTGGTGACATTTTCAACAGTGCAATTTCTAAACTTGCACCTGCATGAAAACTGATTCTGCAGATCCACCAATCTTTGCAGCTGCTGTTTCCTTATACTAATTCTGTATAGTTACTAATCTCAGCCCTAAAATTAAACACACAAACTTGGGATATATATTACAGACATTAAACTAGTAAATAATAAATACTTTGTTGCATTAAAAAGTTTTTAAAGACCAGTCATATTTTACAGGAAAGAAGAAACACAGTTGAGGAGGCATATCACACATATCTGCTGAATTAAGTTGTAAAATGTAGGAGATTGATTGAAAATTAAAATTGAAAAAATGTAAATTCTTCATAACAGTTCTTGATATACAAGATTCTGTTTGCCTTATGGGAGTATGTTCTCAAGGGAGCAAATTTGCTTATAGACACTGCAGTAATAAGTTTCTGGGAAAACAATTGTATTAAAAGTAACTAAAAAAATTATGGTTTATAACTAACTTTGTACTAATAAGATATAGTAATACTAATAATTTTATAAAAGCTTCTGAACCAGGGGCATACTCTGTCCCTCTAATTATATGGGGGGAGGGAGGACAGGGTTGTTTATTTGTGATGCTTTTTTATTAGGAAAAAAGTGCTGTTGTCACATTTCAGAGGAATTTCACATGCTTTTGATGTCCCAGTTTCCAAAGTTGGAATACATCTTACACTATGAGTAATTAGGTATCAGTCCTGAAGTTGTTTTAGGTGTGTTGTTTCAGCACAGTTAACTGTCTTAAACAGGCAATTCAATCTCTTTATCTATTTAACTACAGTGTCACACAACTCCAAAGCTTCCTATGGAATAGCCATATGCACAGTTGTTTTGAAATGCTTGCTTGTGTGAGCATCAATAAATATTCATGTTCTTTGCCTGTATTTCCTGGGTGAGGGACTATGAACTCGTAGGCCTCCATTGTTCCCTCGAGTGGGAAAATGTCTGGGGATTAAAAGATAACACTACAGAAAGTATAGCAGAAAATATGGTTGCTACTCCCTGGACAGAATGCAGTCAGCATACCTGAGCTCCCACACACAATACAATCTAAGGGGGACTGTTGCCTAAAAAGAAACCTCTAAGACACAGTTTGTGAGTTTTAGCAGGCAGGCATTTTTTTATTACAGCACACAGGAGGATTTCAGCACACTGCGTGCACAGGTAATCATTTCGCCAAAGTACACACAGAGGTATCTTCTCTACCACTTAGGTCAGCGCTACCTGATTATTCCTTCTCATTCTCTGCAATCCTGTTACATATTCATGACATTTCCCAACACTTATTAGCACATATACATATCTTTACAAGGTCTCTGAGGGGCTCCACAGGGGTTCTCTGGTGGTCATTTCTGTATGGAGTCCCCAAAGTTCTAAGTGATTGCCCTATGAACTCCTTTAAGACAATACCCCTGGTTATAGAGTAACTTGATGTTGCCTGCCTAGCCGCTTCCATTTCCCTCTTCACTGTTTGTTTACTTTGCTTCGCTTGTTTCTTATAATTGCTTGGCTCAGCTATACATAGTTTTCCATGGTACATTCAATTGCAAGTAGTACTAGTCCTGTTACGTCTCAAAACCCTAGTATTAGGACTAAACAGAGTGTGGAGCAGAGTGGAGATACCATAGCCAGGCTCTGTCAAAACCCTAGCAGAAGAGGGAACTCAGTGGTACTTTCTCATTGATAAACTGCACAGCATCTGAAAACCAAGGGAGATAAAGGAAGATATCCCACTCTTGAATCAGCAACCACGGTGAAATCACTCTCCTTGGGCTTATTTGTGTTCCCATCCCAAGGTTCTCTCACGTACTATACTGAGATATCCACCCCCAGGGTATGACCACTGTAAGATGTATGACTAGAGTCACTCAAGTTCCACCTAAACGTAAGGAAACAGTACAAAAGTGAGAAGGGAAAAAAAAAACAGTACAAAAGAATGGGGAGAAGTTAGGGAAGACTCCATTGTCTTCAACTTCTGGGATCCGTCAACAGGCTGAACATGTCTTCCCCATGGGGACACCTGTTGGGTAAGAATAGTGTTTTTGTGTGTACTGAATTACTATCTCGAGCTAGCTTTTGTTACGGATTAGAGCTTGTTAGTAGGTTGCTTTGAAATAGTATATTGCCTTGATTATGCTTTTGCAATTAAATATTATCACTGACAATCCTTGAAATTTACCCTGTCAGAATCCTGGGCTGCATCAAAAGCAGCTATGGCCAGCAGGTCAAGGAAAGTGATTCAGCCTCTCCACTCTGGTCTGGTGAGACCTCACTTGGAGTGCTGTGTACAGTTCTACTGTCCCCAACATAAAACTGTTGGAGCAAGTCCAGAGGAGGGACAGAAAGTTGGTAAGAGGAGTGGAGCACCTCCCCTATGAAGACAAGCTGAGAGAGTTGCAGCGGTTCAGCCTGAAGAAGGCTGTATGGAGACCTTACAGAAACTTTCCAATATCTAGAGGAGGTTTACAGGGAAGTGAGAAGGACTCCCTCTGGATCTGTAGCAATTGGACAAGAAAGGAAATTTAGCTCAGACATTAGGAAGAAACTCTTTACTGTGAGGGTGATGAAACACTGGAACAGGTGGTGCAGGGAGGTTGTGGATGCCCCAGCTCTGGCAGCGCTCAAAGCAAGTTGGATGAAGCCTTGAGCAACCTCGTCTCGTGGGAAGTGTCTCTGCCCATGCAGGGGGGTTGGGGCTGGAGAATCTTTAAGGTCCATTCCAACTCCTTAACATTCTGTATCACTGAAGTTTGTTACTCCATAACCAGTTACCGCGAGTCCTTCAGGGGCGCTGACAGACTAACCAAACATTAAGGGCTCCAGAAACGTCCCCCTTTCCACATGACGCTGGGGCGGCTGTTCTGCTGCGGCCTCGGCGAGGACAGCCCGAAGGGCAGGGCTCTTATCTCAGCCTGCAGCCCCGCGGCCTGCGGGCCCCCCGCCCTGTCCCTGTCCCTGTCCCTGCCCGGGGCCTGTCCCTGTCCCTGTCCCTGTCCCTGTCCCTGTCCCTGTCCCTGCCCGGGGCCTGTCCCTGTCCCTGTCCCTGCCCCTGTCCCTGCCCCTGCCCGGGGCCTGTCCCTATCTCTGTCGCTGTCGCTGTCGCTGTCCCCGCCCCAGCCCCAGTCGCAGTCCCGGTCGCGGTGCGGGCCGTGCCCCGCCCATTGCGGGGCGGCGCTGTGCGGTGCCGTGTGCGTTGCCGTGCGGTGCCGTCGCCGCGGCGGGGGCGCTGGCGGCGGGC
>JAWWEW010000088.1:34796154-34806509 GCA_035583185.1 Anabacerthia variegaticeps
GGAACAGGTTGCCCAGAAAAGCTGTGGATGCCTTATTCCTCGCGGTGTTCAAGACTGCATTGAGTAGGGCTCTGAGCAGCCTGGTCTAGTGTAAGGTGTCCCTGCCTACCACAGGCAAGTTAGAACTAGATTATCTTTAAGGTCCCTTACAACCCAAATCATTCTAGGATTCTAACAACTGAAAGCTCTACTTTTAAGGACTGCAGCTTTTGAAGTATCTGCTTGCTGGCAATGTGGGTGAGCAGGGTAGTGAAGAGATGTGTTCTGTATGGATTAGATTCAGCAGACATCTGTTTTACAGCAGAGTCTGTATCTTCAGAAGAGGCATAAATTTCAAGTAGAATACAGATTAGTCAATACTCACAGGGGAACTTTGCAGATAGAAGACAAATGTAAACTAAAAATTTGATTACGTGGACTTAGATTTTTTTAATAGTGAAACAGAGTACATTACACACTTTAATACAGGTAAACACTGCAAGTAAACAACAAAAAAATTCAAATTAGTGTATATGGTTTTGTCTTTCAGACTCCATCTGCTGTTCAGAAGATAAAAGAGCTTCTGAAAGATAAACCTGAGCATGTAAGTATAGATAGGGTCGGTCTGTAGATTGTGCTAAGCTATTAGCACAGCTCATGATTGCAAAGCATTTCTGGCTAACTTAGAAGGTTGAAATAAACCCTGAGGTGTTCATTAGAGATATTGTCATCATTTTTTTAGAGGGGAATGCATAAACTTGTGTATATAACAAGCTTCATTTTGTTATAAAATGAAATGCAGGAAATAACTGACTGCAATGACATTTCACTGTACAGTTACTCTTGAGGTTAACAAAGTTAAAATTTAAAGCTTCATGCATTTTTGAGCTACGTTTTGATGAAGCCTTTTAGTATGTCACAGTGGTGACTTCTAGTAGGGAAAGAGATCTCCAGCTGTTGATATTTAAGACATTATTTAAGTTCTTGTAGGAATTTTCATTGTGAAGTATGCAACAACGCAGTTATGTGCATTAGAAAACATCTAGTTCTCAGGAAATTTGCCAGGCAATGTTTTTTTAAGTAATCAGTGTTTCCCTAAATAACTGATGGAGCTTGTCACACACAGTCTTCCTTTATAGCCATTGTAAAAAGAAGCATTAGATTTTCTTTACTGTATTATTTGAAGAGTATTTTTCTTCCCTCTTTTGTGCAAGACCCGTTGTTTCTTTTGCTTCCTGCACATCTACAACTAACTAGATTATTTGTTCTAATGTTTTAAGTAATCCTAAGGAAGTCCTGGGCCTACAAGTTACATGGTCAGTCATTCCCTTGCTATAAATGGTCTTTACATTTTCCAGCCCATTACTGGTAGCAGTTCCTGTAGAGAAAGTATGCAAGGATGCAGTTTGTTTTAGATCCCATTTGATGACAAGTTACATGTTTTGAAACATCTTCATCATAACATTTATTATGGAGATAATAAAATTTGCCTCTTCTGTTATGAGGCATTGGTGTGTGGAAGGTGACACAGATACTTCTGAGAGACTGTTGTGCACAAGTACTTTTCTATTTTGTTAAAACCTTATCTCAGTTCTTTCCTTACACAGATGCTCTTTTTGTCAGACTTGTCAGATGCTGTGAGTGTTACAAAAGTCTAGGTTGGCTTTTAAGGTCAGTTTAAAAAGTAAGCAAATACACACGTGATTTAAGGGAAGAGATTGCTCTTTAAGTGACACTAATAGTGAAGGTAATAAGGAAATCAAAGTATGTTTTTCAGAACTTTGGTTTGAAATAAGCTTTCTGGTAGTGTCATTACAAGATTTCTGTGAAAATCTAGTAACTGCCCTTGTCTGGCCTCAGTTTTATAATTACATTATCATCAATGTTTTTAACATAGCACCTGAATTTAGCATCTGAGTAAACTCCAAATTAAAGTCACGAAAATATGTCTTTGAAATCTGACTGTCTTTATGAGACTCAGTACCTGCAAGACTGCCAACAGCTTACTATTTCAAAACTTAGACATACTTTAGGGCTTGATCCACAGCAGCAAGCATCTTATGTTTTCTTTTACCTTGGCAGTCAAAATTGTAAAAGGAAAAACATGTTACCTCTTAATCCTTTCTGTGTTCAGCAGTGGAGAGAAATCAATGTCAGCATTTTGTTGTTTTGCATACTTTTTAACTTGATGTTCCAGAATAGATTTTAAAAAAGAAGTCATGCATGTGATGGTGGCTTTTTGTTGTCTTTTTTTTTTGTAGGTGGGTGTGAAAGTAGGTGTTCGTACAAGGGGATGCAATGGACTTTCTTATACATTAGAATATACAAAATCGAAAGGAGACTCCGATGAAGAAGTGGTTCAAGATGGTGAGTTTGTGGTGCAGCAGAATGAAATTCTGTGGTGATAAGTACAAAAATCAGTCATTTTGAGGAAAGAACACTTGTTTTTTTCAAAATTTTGTGTCGTCGGATTCACAGAGTTTAAGAAGCATGGGAAATGGATTGCCGTCTGTAATGCTTGGCAATTATGTACTGAATCTGAGATTTGTTCCCAAGTTCTACAGTTGCTTTCCCTGGGTATCATTTTATTCTTTTCCCTCATCAAAATACAGACAGTCATGTCCACACACAAGTAACAGTTTTAGACTGTTGCCAAATTTCTACAGGTAGAGTGAAAACAGTGATGAAAGTGCCCTAAAATAGGTTAGGGAAACCAAGTTAGTCTTGTTCATCTTCCTTTTTATCACTGGTCAAAAGAGAGTTTCAAAGTGAATAACAGTTTTCCTGTATGTAATTTCTTCTTTTTTTTCTGTTGTCTTCAAGGGGTTAGAGTGTTTATTGAGAAGAAGGCACAACTGACACTTCTAGGAACTGAAATGGACTATGTAGAAGACAAACTGTCCAGTGAATTTGTCTTCAATAATCCAAACATCAAAGGAACATGTGGTTGTGGAGAAAGCTTTAACATCTGATATCTTAGGACTACTTCTTTGACTTTGAACAGCCCAAAACACTTACTATTATGACTTTCGAAAGCGAATGCATTTTATTCAGGTTTGTAGGCTGTGTAAAGTGGGGATACTATTAAGAAAAATAAATAATTTTGAAAATGTAAGTTGTGTGTTAAATTCCACCACTGATGTAGTTATCCTGTAATTTGTGATAAGTTGAGATCTAAAAGGTAAGAACAGTAAGTGCTGCAGTAATGTTTCTGTACTTTCACTTGCCAAGGAAATAAAATCTCACTGTTGTTTTCCTTTGTCATTTTATTTGTCCATGCTACTCATACTTGCCCATCCAAAACCCATTTGAAAGAATACAGCTTTGATTTGGATAAAACAAATCAACAAATGAACAAAGCCCCCCAACCACTTATATGTGTTTGTTTATAAAGATTTACATATACAGGCACAGAGTCCTTGCTTGCTTTATAGTTTTCTGATGCTTTCATCTTTTTACAAGTACATTTTCTAGTGTTTTATTTTCCCTTAATCCAGGGAAATAAAAATGTTCCTATATTAATATAGTGGTAGGCTACACTGCTTGTAGAAGTGCTTTGAAGAGGACTAGCCTAATTTTAATTCTTTTCCTTTCCTTATTGAAGGCACAGTCTCTGCTGTACTCATTCATTTTCAAAACATTAAATATTTGGGCACTGGGGGACTAACATGATACACACAGGCCTTGTTTTTCACACTTTTGTTGTTTATCTTTCTAAAGCAGGTAAAACTGCCTCCAAACTCTGATTTTCCATGTTCAAAGGATATGCTCTGTGTGTGCACCAAAAGCTATAAATACTTTTTGAGACAGATCTTAGATTTCTCATTACTATTTCCTTTTGTACTTATGTCTGCTACTAATTTTATTACAGTTTGATCTCTTCTTTGTAACTCTCTAGGTAGTAGCATTTTTTTCACAAAAGCTTATGGTAACTTCTATTTAACTCCTCTCCTGAAGTTAACTTGGTAACAGGAGAAAATGCATTTATAATTTTTTTAAAAATTAGTATTTCATAATAGATCTAAATTAATCTAGATAGTAATTAAAATACTATAAGAGGCCATTTCTTTCTTTGTAATTTAAATGTACTTAATCAGAATTTTGTTTCTCTAAAGAAGTTTATTCAGGCTTATAGTCTTCAGCACTTCTTTGCTGGTGCTGAGGTGGAAGTGTAAATGTCCCTCCAGACCCCCCCAAAACCTGGTATGAGAGAGGAACTGTTCTCCCTGTTTGTCTTCTCATCATCCAGAGATGACATTGTGCAGCTAAGCTGCTCACTTGTGCATAACAGAAGATAACATGTCTGCATGGGCAACTGATTGGAACAGCGGGTGAAAAGGATGCAAATAAGTAGGACACAAGAGGGATCTTGCAGTCAAGAACGAGGAGGTGTTGAGATGGGAGTGCTTGCTGACAATCTGATGGTCATCTTGATATATCCACATGCCTATCACAAACTGCTGTAGACAGGATTGCAGCTACATTTTGGTTCTTTCCTCTACACTTTTCCCAGAGTACAGGAAAGGCTAAAAATTAAAAAATAATGCTTCATCTGCTTTATGTAGTGCATAGGAACAGAAAGTCAAAATTGCCTATAGTTTAACACTAAGTACTTGAATTTTGATTGTATATCAACATTTTATGTAAAAACACTGTTTCCTTCAACAGTCAACTTGTACACAGTCACTTTATATAGTAATTCAGGAATTACTGGTAATACACTGGCTAAACGCTTCTCTAGTGCTGTAAGTCTTTCAGTCTTGCCAAACTGTGCAGTTCATGTGACATAGCTGCATTACATCTAAAACTCCAAGCTAAGGGGATTTCTTCAGAATCCATTTCTCTGCTTCTTGCTAGAAATAAGACTTTGAATGTGGTAACACTGGTGGTTGCTAAGAGTGCTGGTTCTTATTCCTTTAACTTCTTTTGTGGTGGAGGGGTTTGGTTTGAAATTTGTTTTAGACCTGTGGCATGTGTAGCAATCCTTTTCATGTATTTTGTGTGTATGCTTTGAATGAAAGTTTGCACTTTTGTACTCCCTGAAATAATCATCTTAAGTTGTCACCTTGCTAAGACAACTAATGCACAATGTGTTAAACTTCTGCTCAAGTGCGATTTACAGTTGCATATGAACATGGTTTTGCTGATTGGTCTATTATAATTTTGTGCAACTATGTATGTAGAGTCCACAATTATAATAATAAATATTGCCTGTTGGTAACCGTAAAATATTCCTATGTTGAACAATTTTTTAAAGTAATAAAAGAAGTGCATGGGGAGAGAACAAGCTAATGTGCTGGGATTGCACAGCAGATACAATACTATTGTTACTTGAGTTAGTATTTCTCAAAAATAAAAAACATTTCTAGGTGTTATTATATTCCAGCATTGAAAGGGCATAGAAACATACAGGAAAAAAAAATTAATGAACTATGTACATAAGGTATTCCCACATAGCAGGAGAGTGAGAAAATGCACAGACTTCTATTAAACTGCACAACTCACCGTTCTTAGGCCAAAAATTCTGGCAGGCAAGATGAATGTATTTTGAAGGCTTTTATGTATCAAAAAGTCACTGTGGTATGTTTTATTGCAGAATAATGATTTTGACTAAAGTAGCTGTTGACATAAAAAGTTTTTTAACTGGCGGGGCAGTTTGAGGGTGAGAGTTAAAGAACATTCCTGGCCATTCCGCTTCAGTGCTGTATCATGGCACTGTATCATACGCTATATGTGTATACGTATATATACATACACATACATGCATTTATTATATACATACAATTGTATATATACATCATTTTTTACATACAATATATCATACACTGTATCATACACTATAGTCTATGATGTTTGTGATGCGCTTTCTTTCCACCTCTCAGGTTTCCTTTTCCAGTTAAGTGAAGATTCTGAATGATAGAAGGTGAAGTAATAAATTCTGTAAGAATGTGAGAGATCACTGACACAATCGCTTGCTCGTGATGCTGGAAAGAGGGACAAATCCTTCATCAGGAGCCTAGAAAGGCAACAGTTACCTTTCTGTTGGAACTCTTACAGAACTTCTAGAAACCACTTGCTTGGACCACCCGATGGGTCAGTATCCCCGTTCCACCTGTTTTTGTAGATCTTTTTGAATGGCTCAAGAACAACTTGTTTAGGAAAACATTGAACAATATGCAAGTCATCTGCAAAACAGGTGATGGGACAAAATGAATAGGAACTGAAAAATAAATAATATGCAAGTAATGGGACTGATTTTTCTTTTGTAAAGGAAACTTTTTTTTTTTTTAGGTAAGTCCTATGCTGCTATATGCTGTAGGTTGCTACTAGGGAGGCCTTGGGCTTGGGGTTTTATTTTTTATTGTAATTATTTTTCCTACTGACGCTGGGTGGCAGCAGGTTTCCAGTGCATACAAATCACCTTTTTCCCAATACCCGTGTTCTAAGGTTCACATTCATATTTCCCAAATACCAGAGTACTTTTGCTTACACTGGTAGAAACTATCGTTCAGCTCTGCTGCTCCTTCTTCCTGTATTCTGTTCTGTGCTTTTAATCTGTTCCTGAAAGCTGGCAAATGATTACAGAAATCCAAAATGCCAAACCACTTCCAAGCTTCTGATGCAAACAGCAGAGGAGCTTTCTGAAGAGAAGTTCCCAAACCTTTTACCTCCTCGACCATTTCTTGTGCCGGGCCCCCTCAACCCGCACAGTTGCCATCTAGTAATTTTTGGCTTAGTGATTGAGACTGGCAATATGAGTGTCCAATAGTGATTATAAGTGAATGATTTTTCCTCTTAATTTTGTAGTCAGTAAAAATGTCTTTATTCACCTCTGTGAAAGCAGACTACACCCCTCTTTCTTTTTCTTTCCTTCTTTCCTTCTCTTTCTTTCTTTCTTTCCTTCTCTTTCTTTCTTTCTTTCTTTCTTTCTTTCTTTCTTTCTTTCTTTCTTTCTTTCTTTCTTTCTTTCTTTTTGTCCTTTTGTCCTTTCTTTCTTTCCTTACTTCCTTTCTTTCCTTTCTTTCCTGTCTTTCCTTTCTTTCCTTTCTTTCCTGTCCTTCCTTTCTTTCCTTTCTTCTTTTCTTTCTTTTCTCTCTTCAACAATAAACAATACAGGCATTTACCAAGTGTGCATAACTCACTGCAAGTGTTGAGTCCTGAATATCAGTTCAAATTTTAGCAAGCAGAGGTCAGTGCTCTGCCTTGTTACAATGTACTGTTGAAAATGTTGTATTATATATGTTTTAATGTAACTTTTTTTTTTCTCCCCCACTATCAGAAGTATCTGTGTGATCTTCCATAATGAGGGGACTGCAATGGATAATTTATGAAGGCACTATGAAGATAAAAGGGCCATTCCAAAAAATTTTGAGAGAAGCAATTTACAGACCTTTCAAATACTAGAGGGAACAACTCAAATGGCACACTATGTTCTCTCTTTGATTTTTGACAGTTCAATATTTTTTTTGTTTATCCTGCATTCTACATCATTAATTTAGATGGAAATGACTGCATTTCAGCTGAGGAAACAAAACTCTAAGACAATCTAAACATTATCATTATTTTTAATTATTCTTCCATTATTTTTAATTATTCTTCAGACTGTAGTAGTAGCAGCTTGAAATCGAGCATGGAGTGTGACCTCCTCATGCTGTAAAAACACAACAGACAATATTTCTCTCCCAAATGTTCTAGTGTTCCTTGATGTAGAGCAGCTGGAGGGAAATATAAGCCTTCAAAAAAACAGTATACATGTATTTCTTTGTCTCTGCAGGAAAATAGTGAATTGTTGATTATATAAGAATAGTATGTCTTTTCCTGTCCAATGTAATTCCCAGTCCAGGGAGTCTGGCTCAGTTAAGTGCCGTCTGAGATATCCCTGACTCAGATGTGGTCCCAAGGGTATTCATGTTCTAGGTGAACTATCTCATTTAACTAACTAGGGTGTGATCTGCCCAGACTAATGAACTGAAGTCTGTCTTACTTCCCGTCTCATCTTAATTTCTCACTCTCCTTACTTTTGTATATCTATCTCTCTATGTATTTCTCTGTTGTCTTCTACCCTTTTTCCAGATAATGTCTTACTTTTTTTAATCACTTTTTCTCACAAAGTCTACTCTTATTTGTCACGAAGGACTCCTTGCTTCCAAATGTCCAGCTGCCTGGTAACTCTGGTCTTTATTTGTCTTCACCAAGTAAATAAGTTCTTGTTTGGAGATATATATGACTGCTCAACCCAGCAATGAAAACAATCATTTCACCAAGCATGGGTGCAGTCCTGCTGCACTAGGTGGTACTTATGGAGATACCTGAGCAAAGAATGCTGAAGCTGCCTTAGCTTCCACCACTAGCTGTTCTCTCAGAAATCCCACTGGGTGAGAACTGTACAAGAACTTCTCCAGAGAATTACTCTAAAGCTGTAAAGCAGTCTTCTCAGATGTGTAAGTGGTGTGGTAAAGAGCAGAGCGAAAACCTCAGCTAGTTTCTATGTTGCTCAGCTTTAATTGTATTCCCACACAGAGGCTGGTAGCTAGGTGATGAAGTACTGCTTTGTGGATTTTGTTAGTTTGGGGGTTTTTTTCTTTTTAATGATCAGATCTGAAACCCACCAAAGTTAATGAAAACACCCAAGCTTCAGTGAACTTTGGATTAGGCCTATAAAGCATGAAATGGATTCCTTCTGACATAAGAAAGATTACTATTCAGTGAGTATTCTGTCTGTTTGCTGGTAATAGCTGTTTCTGCTTCAGAATTTTAGTTTGAAAAGACACTTAGCTTGATTTCCCGGGCATGTCCAATCCCCAGACATTTCCAATCCCCATACAGGAGAAAGAGCTTCATCTGAAAAACTACATGCAAGAGGGTTCTAGCTGAAGGAAAAAAATATAAATATGCAGTTGAAAATATAATTTTTTTAAAAAGGGCATGTTTAATGCTGCCCAAAGGCAAGACTGTGCCTTAGCTCCTGCAGATTCTTGTGTCTCGCTCTGATGCTGGTATAACACTGGAGAGTCCTTCCCTCACAGAATTATGTGGTCTACAGAATCATAAAGCAGACTGTGTACCTCTGATTCCTTCTGCACATAAGAACACATTCAAAACATGAATCTTACCTCTGTTTAGATGAGTTCATACTGCTGGAATGGAATATGTAACACAAATTAAAGCTTGTGTAGATCTTTGAACAAATGCCTACAAAACAAGAGAAAACCAGTGCTTGTATTTCAGCTATAGCAGTATCATACTTTTTCACTGACTGTAATTTGCAGAAAAGCTTTCCTAGTATGAAACAAAGATTGTGTAACTTCCAGGAGGCCAGCTTAAGCTGTTGTTTTTAATGATGTTTACAATTCAGACAAGCTAAGCCAAGCAAATCTGTTCTAGGATCTTTGGAGAAGTCCGTGGAGAGAAAGAAAATGAGAATACAGAAAACACTCTAACCTGTGCTTTGTATCAATGTTTTTATTGATGTAGTAGTTCTTACACTGAAGAATTTAACACAAATTATTTTAATGTCCTTGCTAAACTGAGTAGCAAAAAGTTATGTAGGAAAATGGATTTATTTTTCAAAATTTTCAGTGTCTGCTACGCTTATTGAGGAGCAATTGGAATGATTACCCATCACCAGTAGTTACATTTGTTGAAAGAGGTGAGGGTCTAACTTTCAGTGATGGTTGTCATGTTCAGTGTTTTAATTCTGAAGCACTTTATTCTACAGAGGGTGTTGGACCTGGCTCACTAAGCTCTGCCTGTGCACTGCAGGGGAAACCTCGCTGTGTAACATGGATCTTTGAATTGTGCTGTGCAGCAAGACTACTAAAAATTGTATCTTAAACCTCTCCCCTTTCCTCCCTCTTTTCCCCCATATCACTCTAGTGAAGTCTTCTTTAGCTCTCCGACATTTAAGACTTACAAACACAATGTAGGTTCTCATGGAACAAAAAGAATCCATAAAATGAAAAGGGATTTTTGTGTCTATAGCTGCTGCTATCTCTGATAAAACAATGCAATCACACCAGTTTTATTTGCTCCATGTACTATAACAACTTGAGTTATTAGGAATGGCTGGGTTCCATTGGGTTATTTTTTTCTCTTCTCTGAAGCACAGCTTCACTGTGCAATTACCATAGAGGGAACAGAAGACCAGGCTATTTGTGGATTATATGTAAAACACAAAGAGTCACAGACATTTCTGACATCAGAAAGAATTGATCCATTCCCACCAGAACTTTATAATGCTCACTGAAACGTCTCTTTATGATTATGTTTCAAGAGTAACATGCTGCAGTTGCATGATGCAGCTGGAGTTTCACTCCAGCCAGAGAAAAGTGATGAAGCTGATGAAGGGTCTGGAGCACAAGTTCTGTGAGGAGCAG
>JAWWEW010000088.1:34821146-34842146 GCA_035583185.1 Anabacerthia variegaticeps
GCTGGGCTGGACGGGACGGGGCTGGGGTGGGCTGGGCTGTGTGCTGGACGGGGCTAGACGGGGCTGTGCTGGGCTGGGCTGGGCGGGGCTGGACGGGATGGGGCTGTGCTGGGCGGGACGGGGCTGGGCTGAGCTGTGCTGGACGGGACGGGTCTGGGCTGAGCTGTGCTGGGCTGTCCCTGCGGTCGCCACGCGTGCTCCGCGCCCCGCCCTTCCTGCGCTGCCCGCGGCCCGGCTCGCCGGGGTTGGGGGAACACGGCAGCGGCCTCGCCCTCCTGCTGGCCGGCACGGCGAGGTGAGGATGCCGGGCTGGGCCGGGGGTCCCGGCGGCTCCGCAGAGGGGCCGGGCCGGGCCGGGCCGGCTTGCCGGGGCTTACCTGGCGTGTGTGCCGGATCTGAGAGCGCTCAGGGTCGCGGCGCTTTCTTGTTCCTTCAGCCTCCCCCCTCCGTTCTTTTGTGCGTAGAGAGGCGCCTCGCACCAGAAGCACCTCTGGCTGTTCGCAGCGGAGATAGCAATACTATTGTTAGGAATGAGAAAGAGCTCACCAATGCAGGTGTGCGATTGCCTCCTCCGACAGCCCTTCCCAGGAAGGGTCGGAGTAGGTGGTCTTCCGGCGCTGTGACCTGGGGCTGCTCACCCTCCTCCTCCTCCTCCTCCCCAGGCAGCGCTGCCACAGCCTGCTCCCCGCTTTCCCTGCCCGTGGAGACTGACGGCTTTCCTTGTGTTCGTGCCTCCAAAGGCGTGCCTCCCGCTTTTGCCTGGAAAACTGTTACCCTCACCTCCTCAGAAATTTTGGCCTGGCTGTTGGGTGCACGGTGAAGACTTGGTTTGTCTCCTGCACCTAGGATGTTTGCCTTGGTTTGCTTTATTGGATTCCCTTGTCGGCTTGAAGATGGGAGCAGTTGATCAGGTTTTTAATTAATCTTACTCTTGAGTTGATTAGTTTTGAATGGCCTTTCATTTTACATCTTAACAGCACTTGGTCTTTGTAATGTTGATTTTTTTTTTTTTTCTGCTGGAGGGAGGTCTGTGTGAAACCATACAGTGACATTTTATGCATAGTTTTGCAATGGTGGGGAAATGGTAACAATTTAGTGGGTTTCTCATCACACATCTGAACTTACTGTACTCTCTTTCCTACTCTTTGTTTAAGGTAAGTGGGTGTCCTATTAATTGTGATACTAAGATCCTAAGATAGTTTATGTTGTATGGGAAAAATACCAGCAATGAAATATTTTCCTGAAAAGAAATAAACAGTCTAACTGTTGAGATTGTTCAGGTGTATAAGTTTGTTTGCTTAATTTTGATTTCATACACAGTATTCTGAGGTAGTGATACTGTTTTGTACAAAGTACACATAGACAGCATGTCCAGAAACTTTGTGCAGATGTTCTAGAAGATTTTATCAAGTTGTCTTTGATTACCTGATGTCTCTCATCAGAATAGATACATGTCTGAAACTTCTAGCATCTATTTTGCCACACACCTGTTGGGAATTCCCTTTAATCAGATAAAGGGCATCGAGGTTGTTTGGTTATTGGTTTCTTGTAAAGTGGTCATTTGAAATAAATACTTCTTGAGCTGAAAAATAATTAGTGGACAAGTGGTAACAGTCACCCTCCCCTTGAACAGATACTGTTTTTTTTAGTGTTTCCATAGTCTTCTGATCTCTTACTACTAGTTTAAAATCTATTAGAAAATGAAGACATAAGATCTGAATTGATTATCAAATAGTTATTCCTGAGCAGGATGAGAATGCAGTTGCTGAATGTGTTGTGGTGAAAATGCCCTTCCCGTTCCTGTTGAAAGTGTGACTCATAATTTGGGTAAATATTGACCCAGTTATGTTCTGTGGCATCTGTATTTAAATTTAATATTTTTTGGTTGTTGACACCAAAGTGACCCAGTCATCCAAAATGTGGAAGTTTGAACAGTGGCTGTTGCAGAGTGTTTCAGAGTGGGTTGTGTTTTGGGTTTTTTTCTGCAGTTTGTAAATTCTCTGTGAGAGTTTGTGGTCAGCAGGCTTGTGTTCAGTGTACAAACTTTAAATCTCTATTGGAAAAACAGTGTTGCTGCAGAGGATGGTAAAAAATCTCTATGCTCTATTTTGTGACAGTGTACAATTCCTGACCTGTGTATTCAGTCTGCAATCTTGAAAGCATAAAGGTTGCTGCTGGCTGTAACTGGTTCTCACCATTTGGCTGTGAATAGTGGTACTTGGGAGTAAGATACCACTGTGAGTGAGAACCAACAACTGGATTTCTCTTTTGAGGATAACCACTACTGTGTATTAACCATTTGTAAAACTAAAATTGAAAGCTTTTGATTCATTTTTGTCACTACTCCTTTTCCACCCACCTACAAACCATTATCACCCATTAGAAAGACCAGGCACACAGATGTTTGCTTTCCACTTCTCTTTTTAAAGAATTTTTTATTTTTACAGTTTTATTTAGCTTTTTTTCCTTAATAAAAACCAGTTTCTCATACCTTTTAGTCTGATTTACCCATGTCTAGATATAATTAACTTGTTAATGGAAGAGGTTTTGATTAGCCTGCTTGGTTAATTCAATATGTTTTTATTCAAGCTGTCAGACATAGGAATTTCATGACAATATCTGAATAAAAAGGCAACTTTTTCCAGAATCTCACTGGGAAATTAGAATCTGCAAAAGATGGGGATAGCACCATTGTCTGTCAGCAGGGAGCCCTTAATGGGATGAGCTTTCCCCATCCTGGGCTGGTCTCGGTAGGATGGGGTCGTGTGTCCTCTGTGCTGTGGATTAGCTCTCAGGTCCTTGTTTGGTTTTGGTTTTTTTTTCCTGTGGGTTGGAACCAAGAAATTGAAACAATATTATCAGGTGAAATAAGTTGAAACTGCCCAATTTTAGGAAGCAAAGTGCAAATTATTCCTCAGACAGCAAGACTAAGTTAATTTTCTCACTAAATTAGGTAACAAGGAGTATATCCTCTATCTATAGACCAGTGTTGTCTAATTAGCTTTTTGGATGGAATATATGCTAAAAGGATGGCTGGTTTGTTCTGTTTATTGTAGATTTTCATTATATTGTTAGGCATATCAAGACATTCCCCTAAAGGCCATGTGAAGCTTTATGTACAAGCTCATAGTGTGTGATAACCTTTCCGTGTCTTTCAGGTGGAAATACCCAGGCAGTATACCTTCCTTGCTGAGTATATGCCCATCAGCTGAGAGCTGTTGCATTATTGCTAAGAAAATTTCATTGTGTGTATAAAATAGCTGTAGTGGAGGATGTAATATAATGTGTCCTTTTTAATTTGCAGGTTCCCACACTGTTGTGGTTCTTTTGGATTTGTTTTTTTCTTGAAATGGTGGGTCTAGGAAACAGCTGCCGAGGGATGAAGTCTCCACCGCTCCTCATGGCTGCACTTGTGGCATGCATCATTGTTTTGGGTTTCAATTACTGGATTGCAAGTTCTCGCAGCATGGATCTGCAGGTAACTTTCCTTTTGCTCTGCATGTTGTTTTGTACTTTTGTGGTTAATAAATATAGTTCACAAGAAGGATGCTTCCCTTGCATATGACAAGCCAGGAACTTCAGCTTGTTTTAGGAACATTCACAAATACTGCAGTTGTGAGCAGTGGGAGATGGGGGTATTGGCATGAATGCCTGTTCGTAGGTGAGAGGGACCTAAAACTTGAAGACTTGCATGTATGTTACTTCTGCTCACACAAAGCATTCAGCTATCTTGTGCTGTTTCAGTTTAAAGATGTGGCAAATGCTATCCTGTGTTTTTTCTTAACTGTGCGTTGAAACTGGCACTCCATTTTTAATGCAAATGGGCATTCACAATTTGCTCACCTCTCATGGTTTCACCCAGCTGGTAACCAAGGCCCTCACAGCCACTCGCTCAGTCCTCCCCCAGCAGAATCAGGGCAAGAATGGGTAGGGTATAAGCCAGAGAAATTGTGAGTTGAGATAAAGACAGTTTAATAGGGAAAGCAAAAGCTGTGCAAGCAAAGCAAAACAAGGAATTTGTTCACTGCTTCCCATGGACAGGCAGGTGTTCAGCCATCTCCAGGAGAGCAGGGACCTGTCACGTGTAAGGGTGACTTGGGGAGACTAACACAATCAGTCCCAATATCCCCACCCTTCCTTCTTCTTCCCCCCAGCTTTATATACTGAGCATGATGCCAATGGTCTGGAATACCGCTTTAGTAACTTGGGGTTGCCTGTCCTGGCTGTGTCTCCTCCCAGCCTCTCATGCACCCCCAGCTTCCTTACCAGCATAGCAGTATGAAAAGCAGAAAAGGCGTTGGCTTTGTGTAAGCCCTGCTCGTCAATAACAAAAACATTAACCTTGTGTTCAGCGCAAATCCAAAACATAGTCCTGTTCTAGCTACTGTAAAGAAAATTAACTCTATCCCAGCCAAACCCAGCACACTCATCTCCCTAGATTTGTTTTCTTACATGACCAGTAAAACTGTGTGTATAGTTTCCCACCAAGTACAAGGAAACTAAGGTTTTCATAGTCTAAAAATCTGTAGTTCTGTTTCTTAGTAACCTTTCTGAGGGGTCACACAGCTCACAGAATAATTACCTTGTCTGCTATTTTTCTAATCATAACTATAGTTTTTGTGGCTGTTGAGCTTGGCTTTGAATCCTTTCTAGAGTATTTATTCTGAAGTAGGGTATATGAATCAAGTTTCTGGTTTGTGACAATCTGTGCAGGATGGGTTGTTTGTTTTTTTTCTTCATTTTTAACAAGCAAAGCTAAAAGCTAACCACCTGGAGATCATGGTATATGAGAGCTCCTCCCATATTTTTCCAGTGAATTTGTATCCTCTTTGTAACTGAGATGAATTTTAGTACTCAACTGACAGCTGAAGGAATTGAACTCCTGTTTCACCTCGGAGTGGACACTATTCAAACAGGACACTTGTCTGTGGTCGTGTGTTAAAGGGTATGTCTTGGCTTTCCACTGTTGTGGCTTCAGAGATTCTGGTCATTCCTCGCTTTGCCTTTAGTCAGGGGCCTCAGGATGGTGGCTACCAGCAGCTACTAACTGTGTTGGCACTGCGGAAGCTTTGCCATGAGGAAGCTGATAATGAAAAAAATATGCCACCATCCTAGTTTATTCTTGGTCTCAATAACCTAGAGGCACAAGGTCCTCTTTAGTGTTACTGATGTACTGTAGTATCCTGTACATTTTTCCCGAAATTACTGTGAAAATCATTTAACTTCTGCGTAGTCATGCACTCTGAATGAAATAAAAGCATAGCTAAAGACACAGATAGCTTCTAAAGCAATTTGCCAACCCATTTGTTTGTTGGGAAGACTTTGCAGCTATTATGACTGAAATGGAATAAGTGCTTTTCTTTGCTCTTCCAACTTTTTTCTTTTCTTTTTCTCTGCCTCCTTTCCTTTCTCTTGCTTTCTGCATCAGAGAAGCAGAGTAGATGGGCCACAGTATGGACCATACTGCGGTATAAAGAGATTTAGTCCATTTTCTTGAAGTCTCGGAACATACACAGTTTCTATTATACTTAATTTTTAATCCATCTGGAATTGCCAGACTTTTTTATATGGGTAGATTCTGGTGGTATCCTCACACTCCTGCATGTCTGTGTACTCCTGGTTGCTGAAGAACAATTGTAACCCAAAATGTTTAGAAACAATGTCCTGCAAAACTAAATTGGTACTTAAAATAATAGGAGGGAAAAAAGAAGCGGTGGTAACATCAGGCTTGATTCCTCAGTTTATGTTTCTGTGTTTGTATGTGCAGTATGTGATAGTTTCGAATGATTTCTGTTTGTTGCTCCTCTTTGAGTAGTCAAGAAGAACGATGATTTTCTGTTTATAAATAGTTTTTCTCAGCTGTGCCTTTTGTGTAGTAGTCATAGTCATGTATCAGTTGTTCATGTAAAAGTTGGGCAGTGTTGTTCTCCCTTGTCTTTCCTAGGTCTTCTAGGAAAACAGATTGATTTGAGAGATGAGTTTTCACTCTGAGTTGGTTTAGGATCAACACTTGAAAGTGTAGTGATGTCAGAATTGTATGGGTTAAATTAAAAAAATTGTTTGACCTTGTACTTCAGGTGGATTGTAGACTGTAGATTTTTTTTTATGTTTTGGGGGTTTTTCTTAATCTCAAGTACTGAGGCAACTTTCCATTTTTATTTTTAACTGAAGTTTTGACAGTCTGTACAAAAGATGCTGTACTGTTAATTCATGTAAAATTGAGGGATATGTGTCAGTGTGTGTGGTAAGTATCCCCGGCTGCCACAGTACTTAGATGACATCAGCATTGTTAGAGCTGTGAAATTTGCTATTCCTTGAATATATTGGGGAAGAGTCTGGCAAGGGAGAAGCATTTCTATTTGTTTTGGCTACTCTGTTTTTCCTCAGGGTCAAGTCATGGACCTGGAAGGCAAAGTTCGGAAGGCGGCAGTGGAGAGGAGTGCTGTGGAGCTCAAAAAGAATGAATTCCAAGGGGAGCTAGAGAAGCAGCGACAGCAGATTGAGAAAATCCAGTCCTTGCACAGCTTTCAGATGGAAAATGCCAACAGAGTCCATCAAGAAGAGAAGGTAGGGCTTTTTCTAGCCACAGTTTTCTGTGAGACTGGTTTACCAAGACGCTCCCCGCAACAGAAAATGTTTCTCATATGTTGCAGTTGATGGGCATACAGTCGGTGTTGGTGTGGCAGAACATTTGTGTGTCATTGTATATTTGGAAAATGGACACTGAATGCATTTTATGGCATTTGTTGTATAATATATGAAATACTAGAAACTGCAAGTAACAACACTTCTGACTAAAACCCCTACCTGCTCTGTAAATCATTGTTACCAAGCTTAGGTTGGCCTCTGGTTCTCTTTCCTGTATACTAATGTTTTAAAAATTAAAAAGAGGAAGATGCACCAAGAGATATATTTGTGTTACCAAATATATTTGTAAGCATAAATGGTTGATGTTTATTTCTAAATGCATCTAAATTTTGCGGCACCTTGGCTTTCTGCCTCCAAAACTCAGTAATGCTGGGAAGACAAGTGGTTAGACTTTCACTGTAGTGCTCCTGACGGTGCAGTGTTGCCACAGGGATAGAAATCCTTTGTGAAGAATGTGAACATAGCTTCTTAAATAGCAGTGTGTGCGATTGCTGCTGTGTAGTATCTTGCAAACTGTTTTGTTGTGTATTTTCCTCGTGTTGCTGATACCACTTTGAATGTGGTTGTTAGTTAGTAACACTTTTCTCTCTGCTAGCAGAAATATTTAGTTGAGAGTATTCAGTTGCTTCTCTTGTAGAGTCTCTTGACTGAAGTTTATAGATCAGCCTTCCAGGACTATTACTTTCAGCAGGCTGAGGAGACACAACACAGGATTGTAGTATGTGCTCTTCAGGTAGTGGATTCACCATGAGGGGATGGTTTGCTGCTCAAAATTTGTGGTGCCTGAGCTAAATACCAGCCAGAATAATCTTTGAAGGTCTTAGAGGAAGAAAAATTGAGTAAAAATGGAAGGTAGAATATGCACATCAGTGGTATATATCTTTATTTTGAAATAATTTTTTTACCCCAAATCTTCAAAGAAATAGTAAACTGCTCCTTTTTATCTCTTTCAAGACAAACATGTTTCTTTGATAATTCCTCTCTTCTCTTTGGGTTCAGTCTTTGCATATACTTTAAAATAGATGATATATAGTTTGTCTATTTATTTTTTAATGCATGTATGTATTAAAAAAATATCCCAGGATAGCTAGACAGCATTCAAGTGAGTAATTGATCTTGTTGTCACTTCTGCCTCCTAGTATTGGGTGTTGCTGCTGAGTGCTGTGGCATTTCTTTGCGTTCTATTTCTGTCCTGCAAGGAGTGAAAACAAGTGCATGAGTAGGGAGACAAAAACTAAAGATCCAAAGGTAAGAAAAGTGCAAGTGTAAGAGAGCGTTATGAGTAGATATAACTGAAGTTATTAAAAGACACTGAAAGTGTAAGTGCTGGCCACAGAGTTTACAGCACAGGCTAACCAGATACGTGAATGTTGAGAGATGGTGACAGGTGGTCATCCAGGAATTTTAAGGAAGTTTACTGAGTGAAAAGTTGTTTCTACTGAGCATGGTGTGCCACATTTTTCTTTCAGATTTTTGTGGCACCAGACAAATGGTAGGTGACACCACCCAACCCACCTTTCTTGTAGTGTTTTTGAGTCTAGAGGAACTGTTCATTAAATCTGGCATCTGTGCCAGGAAAAGTGGTGAAAAGTATTTTACAAAACCAGAACTGCTGTTGGACATTGGGGAGAGTGTGGTAGTCTGGGAAAGAGTCAAAGCAACTTCTGGAAAAGAAAGTCTTCTGGAGTCTCTTTGGAGTTTTGTTCTGAATGAGTCAGTGGTGAGGATGAGGGAGACAAATGAACACATTCACACCTGAAATTGCAAGTCTCTGTGTGAATGTCTTGTACAGATACTAAACAACCGTGTGGTTAAGACAGTGTTATCTCAGTGGTGGACAATAAGACAAAAGTTACAAAGCAACTTAGAATTGCATTGGCTTAGTTTTTGTACTGTGGAGAGGTCACCAGTGGAATTTTTGAATACTGGCAAAGGAACACAGAGCAGAACAAGGAGGATAACCAAAGCTGTGCAGTTTTTCTACAGGAATCCACAGTGTAGGTTACAGGCAAGAGTCGCAGAGGAGAGCCATCATAGTAATTTTCAGGATCCCAAATGGTGTAGAAAATATTTGTGTCTGGGAGAGACAAGGCAGGGTTGTTCTCCATCCACTGGTGGGCTTCAAATGCCATCGTCAAGTTGTAGTTCAGACTGGGCAGAAGGTAGTGCTCTTCGTGCAGTAGGTTGTGAAGCTGCAGGTGTGTGACATTCATAACGTGCAATTGCAGTGGGTCTGTGCCAGTTAAAAAGCAATGGATAATCTTGGACAAGCACCTGCTCCAGCACCTGGTGACAGGGTGTTTGTTCTGTCTCCAAAGATTCCTCCAGAAGTAGCAGCTGCTTAGAAAATGCTGTGCTTTATGGCATCCATGGAATTAATTTGGCATTCCAGTGTTAGAGATGGGATGCCAGGAAAGGTATATTTTGGGGCTAATCCAGTAAGATTGTTTCTAAGTGTTTGGTTTTGGGTTTTTTTTTGTGTATATCTCTGTCTATGTTGTATATTCATGTCTTATATACAGGCGCATATCCTTGTTTTTCAGCTCCATGGATTCCAGTGGAATCTGGAGCTCCTGGGAGGCAAGTAATGAATTCACTCTTTCTGGTCACAGGAAGCTTGCTCCTTGAACTGAACTTTATTTACTCCGTGAGGATTAGCAGAAAGTATTTACCCATTCAGGAAGAATGAATGCAAATCCATATCCTATCTCTCAACTCATTTTACAAGTAATACAAACTGTGTAACTAACTAGAGAGATCTTTGAGTCATAAAGTATATTTTGCTTATTTCTGGTTGCTCTGCTTAAAGAAAAATTAAAATGCTTTCAGGAGATGTGTAGGAATGAATGGTCTGTCTTAAACCCTTCATGTTTTCAGGGAGAAATTTTGTCTTTTCTGGTTGTAGAAGAAAATTTATATGCAAGCAAACTTTCACAATTTGGACTTCTTAGCAAAAGCAACTCTCAAGTAATATTTGAGACCCACCTTAATTGCAGTTCATCTCTGCTTATTGTGTCTTATTACTCTGCTGATAAAATACACAATAACTATGGCACTGATTTAATTTCATACCAAACTGATACACCAGTAAGGTACTTGCTCTGTTAAAGTCATTGTCGGTGGCAGTGCCATAATCACTTTGAGTTAAATCTGCCCTCTTCTTTAGTAGAACTGTCTCGGGTACTTAAAGGATGAGGGCATAGAAAGTAGGAGGTAGTATGTGCCTGAAATACCCTGTGGGCTCACCTTTCACTGTGGCAATGGAATTCAGTAAAACTATGATTGTAATTATTCTCTTAGGTCTGAGTATGTATAAAACATTATCATCACCAATCTGCTTTTAAAAAACCTGCTTGAATTTCTAAGAGTAGTATGGATTTAGGAAATGGCTTCTGGAAATCCATGCAGAAATAGAATGAAGAGATCAAGAAATCTTACACAAACACTTGGTAACAACAGATAGGGAATCAGGAGTGCAAAAGGGCTGTTTCTAATCTGTAAGCAATTTTCTAAAGAACAGTATTCTCTATGGTTGTTATTCAGGACTCGTAACTTCTGGGTTGTAGACAGTCACAGCTGTCTCTTTGAAGAATGTATCAGGACAACAATATGGTAATATCTCTTACCTTTAACTGAAAGAACATGCTTTTGCAGTTGATAATTTTCTTTGGATTTACATAATTCTTCCCCAACCCACAGCTTTTTTTACTGAGGAGAGGGGCCAAGGTTTGTATGTTGCATGTGAAGCACCTCACTGTTTTGTTGCTCAGTGCTTTTTAACACAGGCCACAGCTGCTCTCTGACTCCCTCCATCTGGGAAAATTTGAATTCCCAGCACAGTCTTCTGAGGCAAAATACCTTTTGGTATGCGAGGAGTCGACTCCACTCAAAAGAAATTTCAGTAGTCAGCAAAGAGTGAGATGAAAGCCTTCTGTGAAAAGGAAAAGGTGCCTATGTGTTTTGGTTTTTAGTTTCTTTTTCAAACCAAACAGCATTGCATATTCTAGTTTTGGAAAGGCTTTGAGGAAAGGAAGCACTGCCTCATGTTTTGTACTTGCATGATCTTACTAAAGAGAAATCAGTCTGCTTACTTATAATTGGTACAGCAGAAGTCTAGAAGACCATCTCTGCTCAAAATATAACTTCATATGGTGGGGAGAAGAAAAAGAAAGGTCTGAGACTTCCTGCACTGTAGGCACCCTTAGAGTGGGAATTTACATTATATGTACTTTAAGAGTTAGCTCCTGGAATGTTTCTACCTCTTCATAGCAAAATGAATGGACAAAAAGAAATGCAGAAGGTACCTTAGCTATATCTCTATGAGTTTTATATTAAGGTGCTCATATCATAGGATTCTGTTTTGCTTACACTGCCTACTATTTGGGTTTTAGTTAAATATAACAATATCATGACAGTGGTGTAGCTGCACAGGGCTTATGTTCTTCAATCCACTTGCTACAAAAGTAATTTCATATTCATATGTGTTAATTTCCCCTCTCTTCTGCTGAGAGTGTAAGAAATTGTTAACTTTCCAGTTTTGGTCGTTTCACAGTTTTGAAGGCTGAACTGTGCCACGTAATGGTGCACGTCTCTTTGGTGACAAAAAACTCTTTAGATTGCTTTTAGCACAGAAGGTGAAACAAAGTTGAGTCTCTGACTTTTGCCAGTATCACTCTTTAGGAATTGAGCTAGTCTTTTGATTTGGTTTTCTGATAGTTGAGTGGGTTGTTAATTTGTGTGTTTTTTTGGGATGTTTTTTTGTTGGTTTCGTGGGTTTTTTTTATGTTTATTGAGGATGAGAAAAAGCCTGTAGTTTTTGAATGGAATTCAATTCAGTGAAAAGTAGATATGCATGAACAAAGTCTCCTCCATTTTGGGCTTGAAATTTGTTTTAAGGCTTGCTTCAATTGATGTGCATCCACTGAAGTATATGCGAATGTGCAGCACACAGACTAAGCTAAAAGATAAATACTTCTTGTGAGTCTTATTTATGACTTTTTTCACATGTACTAATACGTAGTTTGCCATTAATCTCATGGCCTAGAATGAAAGAGCCTTTTTGTGACTAGTTGTCATGGTTTAACCCCAGCTGGCAACTAAATACCGTGCAGCCACTTATTCAGTACCCACATGTCCCACTAGATTTTTGAAGAAAACTCATGGGTTGAGATAAGAACAATTTAGTAACTGAATCAAAATGAAATAGCAACAGTAATGAAAAGGAGAGAAAGGAATAGAACTCAAGAGAAACAAGAGATGTGCAATACAATTGCTCAGCACCAGCTAACCAGTGCCCAGCCTATCTCCCAGCAGTGATCAGTGGCTCCCAGCCAACTCCCTTGGTTTATATATTGGGCATGACATTCTATGGTATGGAATATCTCTTTGACCAGTTTCAGTCAGCTGTCCTGGCTGTGCTCCTTCGTGGTTTCTTGTGCACCTGCTGGGTGACAGAACATGGGAAACTGGAAAGTCCTTGACTTAGGGTAAGCACAACTTGGCAACAACTAAAACATCAGTGTGCTATCAACATTATTCTCCTGCTAATGCCAGCATGCTGGTGGGGAGCAGTGAGAGCATGCAAGACAGAAGTGCTCATTTCCTTTGCAGTATGGACTTAAATCAGTTTGAGTTAATCATGCCTTGCTTCTCCTTGATAAATTATAAATGCCTGTTTCTGCATGTATAAATATTAGCCTCCCATCTTGTTTTATTCCAAACTGGTTTTGTTCTTAGCAACTGAATTACTGATCCTGTGGCTCATCTTTGTCTCCTTTGCATTATATTTGTAAATGCAAAGTCCTTTTTTTCTTAGGTGTTAGTTTTAAAATCGATGTTTAATCTCACCAAGTTTTTGCTGTTTTAATTCTTTTTCCTGTTGCAATATATCATTATGCTTCTATATACAGCACCTACAGTCGGTGTTAGAAAGCACGTATGTCAGCTCAGTGTGCTTGGGTTTGTTTGATTTATGATTGTAGTAAACATGGAAGGAGTAATTGTAGTAATTCCTCCAACGAGTGCATTTATGGAGAATACTGTGTAGGGCATTAATTGGATAAAATGCATGTGCACAGTTCAGAGTGCATGCTGAAACTGTAGGCTTTGAAATATTTTATCTCAAAGCTCCCTCGCATGTATTTCTGCACTGTGTTTTGGGTTTTTTGAAGAGTAACTTCATCTTTGCGTTTCTTAAGTGGAATATGACTAATGTTGACATGTTCTGTGGTGAATAATAATAACAAAGTCTCTGGCAGTTGTCATTAAAAAGCTTGCTGTACAGCTGGAGCAGGATTTTTCCCTCACTGCTGGTAGAAGTGTCACTTTTGATTTTTGGTTTCTGAAGACCTGCTGCCCACAGCATTGTCTTCAGTCAGGAGACTGATTTTTAACTCTGTGACAGTAACAGGGACTTCTGTGCAAGACATGTTTGCAAATATAACAAGCTAATTCTATGTTACAGTTAGGCTATCACAGACCATGAGATTTTGCTATGGTGATATAGGGATTTATCCAAAGACTGGATTTTTACTCCTGGGGATCGTAGCTATTGTTTTGTGGGCTAACTGAAGTTTGAAATGTGAATTTCTTTCTAGAATTGAGTATTGGCATGTGTCTGCTCAGTGCTTCCCACCAGTATTCTTTCTTGACCTGCATAAAAATCCAAAGGAAAATAATGTTTGCTTGATTCACAGCCATGAAGTGAAGATTAGTTAACACTTGAACAACAGTCAGATTGGAAGCTGGCAGTTGCAGTACTGTCCTGTAAATTATTAAACACTATTTCCTGCTCAAGTTAAACAGCTATCTAGATTTTTGTTATTGTGTTTTTCTCTTGGACCCTTGCCCACACATTCAGGGAGGTAGATGTGGCATTGCCAAAAGAAAGCTTTATGTGCAATCCAGAAAGACCAAGGCACACTTTTTTATCTGTTGTGATTCAAAGAGCAAATACATGACAGATAATTCTATTCACTTCAGCTAATCACAGTTACTATTGTCTGAATGTACAAAATGTTTAGCAACTTTTTACAAAGCCTACCCCCCCAATAAAACCCCATCTAACCAACCAATGAAAAAAAAAATCCCAAAACCCAACAAATCAAAAAAACTAAACCACAAAAAACTGTAGGAACATAAAATTGCTGTACTGTACTGATTTTTCTAGTCATTAACAGTTTATGTTAAGGGGCAGTGCTGTATACTCTGAAGATGATAATCATGGAACTACTTTGCTATGTTGTTCATGCATTAGCAGAACTTGAAATTTCCTAACTTCCTTTCCCCAGTGAACCAGTGAAAACAAATTAATTTTTTATTTACCGTTCCTATGGGAAATGAGAGGGAGATATATTCAACAATCCTATGCATATGTTGTTATTAATATTACTTGGTTTTCTTTTTCCTTTTTAACAAAGGAGCAAGACCTTTGGTCTTGAGGTTTCACAGTGTTGTTCACAGACCAGCTGTATATACAGAGTGGTGTAGAAATACTTCAGCAACAGGTGAATGACTGCCTGTTTGAAGTGGGACTCTTTAAAGGGTCTACCAAAGACAAATGTACCCCTCTGCTGGGTGCTAGTTCAATGAGATTGATTGAACACTACACTTTACCTAATCAACTTTTACTACCGTAGTCTGTGTGAAAAAAGGCACTGATGATGATGTCAGTGTTTCAGTGTGACTTGGGCAGACAGAATGGATGCTGTTATTTCTTTGCATTTAAGCCGCATGAACGTATGTACACATCAGTATTGGAGCAGAAACTTTGGGAAACCAGGGACTTGGTGTATACTGATCTGAGACCCTTGAAAAACATTGAGGTTTCCCAGGAGGAGAATAATGAGGAAATTGGCAGTGAAGCTTAAGAAATACTTTTCTAAGATGGACTGGATCGTTTCTGAAGAGTAGGTGGATCTCAGTTTTTTTGAAGTCTTAAGAACTCTTTTATACCAGGCTTGCTAAATACTTATGTATGAATTTGAGTTATCCTGATATCTCATTCACAGCAATTAGTTTAATTTAACTTTGACTTGGTTCTGTCAATTTTCAGGTGTTTTGGGGAATGTGTGTATATGAAATGGTAGATGGAGACTGATGAAAGAACGGACAAAACATGTTCCTATGTTGACTACTTCTTCAGAATGAGAGAGAGAGCAAAGTGAGGGAATGGAACAAGACCATGAAAACAATGGAGAGAATTGTTAGAAAAGGGATGCAATGCAAGGGCTTCAAATTGCTTTTGTAAAGTTCCTTTATGCTCAATGATTAATGCTGTTGTAGCTCATCTTTGCAAGCCTGAATGCAGATGTATTGATTCCCAAGTGAGAGGGTAATTGATAGTGGGCTGTGCTGTGCTGTAGTCTTCCTTCAAGAGATAAATACAGTAAATCTGACTGTGATGGTAAATGTGAAATTAAACTAAAATAAAGCAGCAAGCAATTTTAGTATCTTTAGCTTCCTTTAAATTTTTCCTCTTTTCATTTGTGCAGTGATATGTTCCCCCGTCCCCCTTTAATGGGAAATCTGGGTTAAAATAAATGTTAATATTAGTGCCACAGTAGATCTCTAAAGCAACAAAAAGGGTTTGTTTTTTTTTCTTTTTATCTGTAATTCAGCACTTCACAAAAACCAGATCTTGTTACAAGTGCTTTGGTAGGTATTTATAATGTTAATGGTAATGCAGGTCCTTTGCAATTAAGACACTTTTTTGTTTTGCTTCTTTCAGGCAATGCTGCTGAGTAATATCACAGTAAATGATCGATTGATTCAGAGTCTACGAGGTATGTTTTAATACATCTATGCATCTCTTTCATATTGTTTTTAGGCCCTCTGTTTTTAAGACTTACGTGTTTGTGGGGTGGTCTGAGAATGCTGCCTTTCTTCAAGTTATGAGGGTGGTGCAGGGGCTGCAGTGACTTAGATACTTCATCTGCATAGTTCCAGTTAAGTGAAGTGTAAGGCTAAACTGCCTCAACAGTAGAAGGATTTGTCCGTGTAGTTCTTGATGTAGTACTTCTGACTCTTACAGTATAAAATAATACAGAATAAAATTAGGTTAATATATTTATTGTCTATTCTACCTTTTGCAATATATTCTTACATTCCTCCCTGGAGTGCTGGGTTGTGCATTTTAGGACTGGAGGAATTCCCCAACCCCTATATTAAATAAGTAAACTCAGTCTAAGTCATTTCTATTCGTGTTGGTGCTTCAAATTTGTTGTTAGCAATGTGGTCCTCAGAAGGTCTGTGGAATAAATCCTATGCCCTATAAACAAGTAAATAAGTTGTGGTGCCTTCTTCTGGTACCTGCATACAGAGGTTTCTATCAAGAAGAAAACTAAATCATAGATGCCCCTTTTGTTCCTTTTTCTTATACAGGAACACAGCTGTAAATTGCATATTATTCAGGGAAGCTTTGTAGGCTTTTCTTTAGACGCTGATAAACATGAGTACCGTTTCATACTGTGTTCTGATTATGCTTTCATAGACTTAAAGATTTCCTGGGCTGAAACCTAGCAGGGTTTCCAAATTAAAGTATTCCTTATGAAGAAAAGTAGGTAAAAAGATATGTTACCCTGGTTTTGCTAATATATTATGCTGAAAGGCTATTTTTACCCAATCCTTTGCATCCTAGTTGAATAAATTCAAGAATCATCTATGCATTTTTATACAAAATGTACTTAGCATGACAGATGGATTAACTTAGCATCCTTACTATCGGTTCATTCTTTGAGATTTCCATTGTAGTATATGTAGGTTTATGTTTGTTTCGTTGTATTTTAACATGTATTTTAATCCTGTTTTGATTAGAACACTTAAAAGAGTTACAGACAGAATATGGAAAGCTACAGCTGGATGTTTACTGGTTTCAGAAAAACCAGACTAACCTTCAGCGGAAGTTCTCATATGACCTGTAAGTATGTTCTTTATAAAAGGTGACTTCCGAAGTTGTAGGTGACTTGGTTATAACCCAGAATATTCTTGTCTCAGTGATACAGCACTGTTAGTAAATGTACATTTTTAAGGAGAATGTGACATCTGACACATCTTCTAAAATTGCTCAGAGTTGATCTTGGAGAAGAGTGTAAACCTTGCAATGCTTGGCTAACTTTGTGTTCTCATAGTTTTAGAAATGGATATTCGATAGTACTTTGTTCCATATGTTCTTCTTTGCTAAAAGCTCACTTATTACTGTTACTTTAAATGCTTAAAAACAACCTTTTTCCAATGTGATTATGGGCCTAGAACAACAAAAGTTATTAGAAATACTCCAAAAGTTATTTTTAATCTGTCTTCCTTCCTACCCTCAGCATTAGGAGTAAACCAGCATGTTGCCTCTCTGTTCATCTGCCTTACCAGACATGATTATGTGCTTATTCCTTTTTACCTGGATTTGTATGGATGAAGGTTTTACACTTTATGTATCGAATACACCTTGCTCAGTGCCAAAATGGAGAGAGTATTAATTGTATAATTGAAAATGTTATAAAAGGATGACAGAAATGAGATGTCTTTTTTTAATTGCACACATTTTAAATTATTTGTTTTAAACATTCAGATACTACTCTGTAGAAGACACTGGTAAAAACAGTTGTGCATGTGGAATGCATAAAAACAAAATCTATGAACTCAGAAGAAAAAAAAATTGTTTTTTCTTGTACCCAAGTCTTGAAGTTTCATGTTAGTGTTTTTTTGAGCAAGCTTAGTGTTTATGATACAGAAGTCAGCAGGAGCTGTGTGGGGTTACTGGTGTTAGGTGCAAAAGCAGTTTGCTTTCCTCAGCAGTTGACTTCATGAGATAGCCTTGGTGCACAATCCGCCAAGTGCTGTCTGCTCACAGTAGAGCTTCTTAAGCAAAGGCTGACTGGCACACTGAACTTTCTCTCCTGCAGCAGCCAGAGGGAAACAGGAGCTTCTGGACTGATCTCTTGAATACAATTCAATATTCAGTTGCATTTTGATTCCCAAGAGCTTTCTTTATGTAGCTGCTTCTTTGGAAAATTCACTGCTTGTAAAAAGTCTGATTAATTACTTTGGTCTTTGCAGACTTGACAAGTGCAAGAGTGTGAGTGCATGAGTAATCTTTTCTGGCAGGAATGAAAGGAGCTGATGATATATGCTCCTGGAGAACAAAGGTACTCTGTTTCTCACACTAGGGTTTGGCAACTCCTGCAGCCCAGGAGGGGAGAGGCTGCATATCTGTTCCTGTGCATGCAGAGCACATCTCTATGTGCCAGGTGTGCAGGTTAATGCAGACACATGAAGCATGAGCATGGATAACAGCAGTAGCCTCATCCCCCTCCCCGGAGGGTGGGTGTCCGCCAGTGCCAAATGTGTTGTGGGGGTGGTCTGGATGGGCTGTCCCTTCTGTAGTCTGTAGTTTAGGCTCCCCACTGATGTGCCTCTGAACTCCTTTGGGCTCATGGAGGTGGGCCTTGGATGGGCTAATGGCCCTTGTGAAGGTCTTGGGAGCAGCTGGGGAGGGTATTACTTGGGCTCCTTTGTGTGTGTGTAGGTGAGCTGTTAATCACAGAAATTTACTCTGTGTAATCCTGTGAAGGAGAAAACGTGCCACAGAAACTGAATTCAAGAGCACTGGTGTTGCAGATTAGAAATATATCATGTTGATGGGTTGAGGTGGAGAAACCAGTGCTGTCCCTGTATTACAGAAGTTGTGTGCATGAGTAAAGTATTCAAATATTCAGAAATCCCATTTAAAAGAAGGGAATTCTGTCACAGATATTAAATTTAAAACAGTGAGCATTTGTCACAGATGTTAAATGAACTTTATGTGCAGTACAGGGATGAAAGAGCATTTGGAGAAGGTTGCGCTCTCTTCAGCTTCAGGTTGTCTGTATACTGCATCTCTCTCAAGCTTGCAAACAAGTGCAGATAATACTGATGTCCTTTTTATCTCCTAGAATTGAATTAATGTGTGCATAACTCAATCCTGTGTTGTTTTATTGTCTCTGATGTTCACCAGCTTGAGAATCACTGCTTTATTTTGGTGACTCTTCCATGTATTAGCATTATCAAAATCAGACCTTAGAATAATGCCTATTCAAGAAGAAACAGCCATAAATGTATTTAATTTGTCAGTTCATAAAGGTAACCAATTTGCCAGTTCATAGCATGTCTGTCTGCTACTGTTCTTCCTTTCTGGGTATGAACTATAGAAGGGATTTTTTGCTTTTGAAAAACAGCGGTGGAGAAAGGTGAAAGTGCAATACAAATGAGTGACTTACTGTTGTAGAGTGTACACACTCTGATTGCTCCTTTGGATTACCTAAGGTAATTGCTTACTTGCATCTTGAGAAACTGGAACCAGCTGCTGTTGCATTGAGGTTATTAACACTCATAACACTAGTCAGAGCTGGAATCAGAAGAAATTCACCCTCCTTCTGTCTTAGTGAGAGGGAGGAGGACCTTGCATAATGTTGACCGTGCTGTTGTACAAAGGATGCTGAGAGAGATTTTGAATGCAGAAAAATGTGTTTGCGGAGTCTTTAGCTGATAGCATATATAACTCAAAGTTACCTTAGAGTGGTAAAAACAAAGGAGGGAGAGAAAGGAAAAATAGGTTTAAAAACCCCAGAAAACTCCTTTGCTGCTAGGACCAGCAGGGAAGAAAAAACCGGTATGGTCTCCTGCCAAAACTCTCCCTCAGGTAGGCTCTGCAGGGCAGTGTGTGCTGACAATGATGGTGGTTTTTCACCACATTTTCCCCCAGCATGATGTACTTCTCAGCCACGCTACTGCTCGTTCCTGTTTGCAGTGGGATCAAATCATACTTGGGGTCATTTGATGGCTAGTTTCTAAGCCTTATGTGTGTGTTACAAGGTAATGCCTGTCTGCTTTGTTACTCACTATGTCTTGTTCTTCCTCTGATATAAACCAGAAGTTACAAAATAAATTATGAAGAGAGCAGGCGACAAAGGGTGATCTTGCCCCATTTGTGGCCACTTTCCCTGAGGCATCGAGGTAGACAACATTCCTGGGCTTTTGCAGGATTTCCAGCACAGCCACAGAAAGGGAAAAGACTGCCCTGGCAGCTTTAGGAAGAATGTTGCTGCAGCAGCCTAGGACTTACATCACAGTTACAGAGCTGCACAGGAAAGGCAGGATGCAGAAATGCAAACAGAAGACATCTGCTGTCACAAAGGTTAAGATGGCACTGTAAATATTAAAAGTATGTAAAAGATACACAATCCTTGCATCTTTAGGAAATACTCCTTTTGGAACTTATAATAGCTGTGGATGAACTCCATTTCTGTAAGATATGGCTTTCAGCAGTGCACTTGCTGAAATATTGAGAAAGGGGGTTCTGTTTGCTAGCGGTAGATCACAACCTGTTTTTCATTTCAGCTAGTACTCTGCTGTTTCCTTTTCCTGGCTAAAATAAAAATATGAATTTCTGTTATCATACTGGAAATGCTTCAAGAATTAGAATTGACTTTATTGTAACAGAAACTGAGTGGTTGGTGGAAGACACTCAAAAAAAAATTATATCTTTTTGAGCTGGTCAAACAAAAACAGTCTACATTAATTTCTCCCAATATAACTTGAACCACTTGCACTGCAAATTAGGAGTTAGGTTAACACCTCATTTTTCACTACTGACTACTCAAATGTAAGCCCAGATAATAGAATTAAGGAATAAAAATTGGAGGAGGGGCAGAAAAAAAAAGGATTAAATCATTTTACAAAAGACCATTTTGGAAGAGTGTGGGTGAAAGTTAACTGTCTTGTTCATGCTTTCTCCAGGTCACAGTGCATCAACCAGATGAAAGAATTAAAAGAACAGTGTGAAGAAAGGATAGATGAACTTACAAAAAAGGGTAGTGATGTACCACAAATCAAAGAAAACAAAGACTTCTCAGAAGATTCAAAAAAATATAGCCAGGTATGGTTTGAATAATTGCTTGAAAATATATTTTTTTTTTGTAATTCCTAAGTATTTCTCCACCTACTTGCTGTCTCCAATTAACACTAGCCCATCTCATTCAGTTTTGCACTGCTTTGACATTTGTTGAATGTTTACAATCTATGGCAAATGGTGTGGCTCCAAGGGCATCCTTTTGGTGAAGAAATTTTTTCTAATATCCAATCTAAACCTTCTCTGATGCAACTTGGGGCTGTTTCCTATGGTCCTGTCACTTGTTATCTGAGAGAAGAAGCCCATCCCCACCTTGGTGCAGACTCCTTTCAGGGAGTTGTAAAGAGCAGTGATGGCAGTGCAGTGCTGATGACAATTGCGAGAGCACTTATGTTCCCATGACCATGGAAGTAAGCAGACATCAGTTTGGAGCAATCACCTGTGGCTTCTGTGTCTCGATGAAGTTACTCATG
>JAWWEW010000088.1:34842156-34857435 GCA_035583185.1 Anabacerthia variegaticeps
TACCTGATCCTAACTTTTGCTTTTCTTTTTCCTTTTTCCTCTCAAGTCTTTCTCTTTGTTAATTCTCATAAATTTCTCTATAAACTGCCCAGCTCTGCTCTTTCCCCACTAGCCCTGGCTTTGCTGGCTTTATACCCTCATTTGATGTTTCTGAGATGATATCAGGGGAAACAACAACCCATATATCAGGGCATGCCGAGTCCTGCCTGCTTGAGCAGTGACTGTGAAGAGGAAGAGCCTGGGTGCTACAAGGGATGCAACATGAGCCAGTGATGCAAGGTCAGCTGTGTATGGGCCTGCGTTAGGAGGACTATGGCCACCCCATCTTTTTAAACCTCTTCTACCTCCACTCAACCCTATAAATGTGCTGTAGTTGGGGAATCACCATTCTCTAGAGGCAGCTCCAGATGCCCCTCCTAGAGGGTAGGTGTTACAAATGTGTGGAAGCCCTGGTTGTATCCATCAGTTCACAGACTGTCTTTCATTTTCATGAGGAACTAATGGTGAATCATAAGTCAAATCATATGTCTCTCAAAAAGTATGAGCTTTCAGTCCTAAACACTTGGAGGAAGCAGAATTTCAGTGCTGCAGTTCCTCAAGCCTCTTTGGAGCAAGAGTCTAGGCTGAAAGCAATGCACTGAGGAGATCCTGTTTTATTGCAGAGATGTTATGAGAGTTCCTTCTGAGCCAGTGTTAGACACACAACAGAGCACCAGGGTAAGAGGTGACAGAAGGATGGTGCATGACTCAGATGTAGTGAAGCAAATGGAAAAAATTTGTAGAAACATAATAACCATGAATGCCAGTAAGCAGAGCAATGGTGATAACTATAATGGTATTGAAAAAACCCCCAAATTTAATACAAACTCCCCTCCCCTAAGTCCCCTAATACCTAAGTCAGATAATCTGGGTATCATTTATGGAGAGAGGTGACAATTTTTTTCAGTTGAAAACATATGAGCACTCTTTTTCTTAATGGCATCCACAAGCTCACTGTTCCTTGTGCTGTAGATAAAGGGATCTACTGATGGAGACACTATCAATCAGAGGACTGTCAATCACCAGATCCGGGGATGGGGAGAGATGGAAGGGAGCCTCAGATGTGCAAACACACCACCAGTTACATACAGGGAGGCCAATGCCAATGTCAATAATTAAGTAGAACATAAAACTTTAAGTGCCAAATTGGAAGATCTTCAAGATGGTGTATATCTTAGCCTTAATGTTTAAGGAGGTCAGATGCTGAGAGCACTCTAGTATCAGAACTTAACACATTCTTAAGCAAGCTCCATCATGTTGAACAGGTACTATTATCTAGTTGGTTAATTTACATTTTAACTTTCTTAATGCTGCATTCAACATAGTTAGAGATCAGTTCTATACAAGCCTTACTTAACTGAAGTCTTATTATGCCTAAACTCAGTTTTCCTGTCCTATAGATTACTAATAGGAGTTAATGCCATCAGTTTTTTTGCTCTGCTGGCCCTGACATAGTAGTAGGGCAACAGTGGGTAAATGTGTGGTGTTACGGTTCTGTGATGCTCAGAGAACAACCAAGAGCAGTAACCTCATTGTTACCTGCAGTTTAAGAAGGTATGTCAGAATTATCCGGATGTGTCACGCTGTTAGCATAGAAACATTACTACATGTTCAAGATTGTATGGTAGTTCCATCACCAATAAAAATCACAGTCCAAATATTTCCAAGTGTTTCGGGTTTTTTTCCCCCTACTAAATTCTTACCTGCGTTCCACTTCCCTTTCCAAATCCAGGAGCAGTTACATAGACCAATGCTTATCTGGTGTACATTCACTTTATAGGTCAATATTCAACCTCCTGCCTTGAAGCAAACTGAGTTCAAGCAGGCTGAGTTGGAACAGCAGAAACCCAGTGAAGATGTACCTAAAGCAGTACCTACAGTAAGACAGACAGACCTGATGCAGGCTAAAGGTAAGATGGAAATCACTGTCTTACTAAGAGCTGGTTAAGAACAGTTGTAATTTAACTGAACAATTAAAAACATTTTAGTACACAAGATTAAGATTGGAAATAGTTGGCACCAGGAGTCTGAACTTTAAACAATTTTTCAGCTGTGGAGAGACATATATACTGAAGCATTTTTATGGCTAGCATTTCTACTGGTTCTTTTGTTGTAATTGATATGTTGCACATAAAGGAAAATACAAATATTTACAATTTAGGAATCATGTTTCTCTTTTAATATGGAGTAAATACTTTTGAAAGGAATGATTTTCAACACACTTAAAGTCTGCTTTCTTCATAAGTTTGACACATCCAGCCTGTTACCCGTCCCTATGGAATAGCTGAAAGCTAGGCTTAAAACAAACACACATCCATGCTTCTCAGTTGTTGTCACTGAGCAAAATGCAAGTAAAGTTAGTTAACCTAATGCTTTAGCTAACTTAATGGTTACTTTTGGCACTGAACTTCAGAAACTGTTAATTTGAATGCTTGTACCCTTGTCTGTCCATCTTGCACAGTAGCGTGTGTGATAGAAATTCAATTCCTTGTTTAATTATTCTTACACACTATCTTAAATTACAATCTTGTTAGCATGCAGCTCTCATTTTAGAGAGCTACCAATTGAAGACAACATCTACATATGGTTATTTGGGCAAATTTTCTCTTTTTATTATTTAAAAATGTGATACATGGGAAAAAAGTTAATGTCTGATAAAACTTACAGCACTCCTGCACTACTACTTCATATTTAAAAATAAGAACATCTGTGGTTTACTTGCAAATCTGCTTATGTGAACGCTTTGTCCCGAGCTACTTTTGAATACCAAATCAATTTTATTATTCGTAACAAAATGTAACACAGAAACCCGATGCTTTTATAGCACACTGCAATTTTTATTTAAACTGCTGTTTCACTTACCCAATTTATTAACCACACACCCCAAAATTTTAACGATGTAGAAGCATGAATCTATTGACAGCAAACAAAATCTCCTCCTTTAGCTGTTCCCAGTAGGAAAAACACAAGTTATCATCGTTTTATCTTTTGAACTGAGGTTTCAGAGGAAAAACAAGAATTGAATAAGAAATATAATGCATTATTTATTAAAAGATTTTAACTTGTGCCACCACTGAAAGGCATTCGTTTTTTTCACTCAGAATCATTTTTGTTGTTTTCAGAAAGAATAGATGGCCCAGCTGACATCAGAAAACAGGAGCCTAAAGCAGAAGCGGAGCAGCTTTTTAGTCAATTGAAAAAACCACAAGATATACCCAAGGCTGCTGCAGGTCACAAGGAGATGCTGCCTGAGTCAGAACAGGAGCCAAATCCTGAAAATGAGAAACATGGAACTGGGCAAGATGCATTACAGCCAGCAGCAGAGCAGGCTGCCAGTGAGGAAATTGAGAGGGAACAGCTTCTAAATTATGATGCTAAACAGGACGACTTGCCCCCGGGAAAGGCTGGTTCGTAGCATGACATGTATTGTTAAGAACAGTAAAGAAATGAAAGTGTGGAATAGGGCATGATTTCTGCAGCAGCAGCTGGCCAGACTTGAGTAACAAGTTTTCACAAAGGTCGGTGTGAGATGTGAAAGGTCTAAGTCCACAGCAGTCTTCTGCAGTCCATGGGTAAAGATGGAGGCTTCTGTTTGTGCAACATGGAGCTACCAGGCTGGGTTCCTCTGCATCACCACAGCAGCCTTACTGGCTTTCTCTCCATTAGGCTGTACAAGGCATTTGGGAAAATTAGCCCCAAAATGTTTTTGTAGTGGGGCTTCTTAAGAACATGATGCATTTGGAAAGGATATTAACCATCCAGAGCACCAATGAGTAGAGTTACTTATGCATGGATGTTTTGCAGTTAGTCTTTTTATAGTGTCAGTGCTAATGCTAGTTACCTCTATTTCAAAATAAGCTACATGAGTAAAACCCTAAGACTTGAGGTATCAGAAGCTTATTATTGTGAGTCTGCAAAAACATGGCTCAGATATTGTAAGGTGCTGGTTTCTGGCATCTACCATGTGGCCCTGAACCACTCCACTGCCCTGAGCAGCAGAGTATTGATGTTGTGTCTAAACCTGACCAGTATGTAGACATCCCTCTTGTCTGTCTTGAGGGATTTGGTCTCAGGTGGACAGAGTAGCCCAGAGTAAGTATGGCAGTCAGAGCAAGAATTGATGCCCACAAAAATGATGTTTATTGTTTTCTAGTAAAGATATTCTTAGAATGACTTTCTAAGTCCTGTGAATTGACTTGTGAGTTGAGTGTTAACATTGTTGCTAACTTAGCAGGGATAAATAAACCCTGATAAATAAACCCTGATAAACTAATTGCAATGATAAACTAGTATTTTTCCAACTGCTCCAAAAAGATGCTGGCCAGAGCACGCTGCACCCCAAAGACAATTAATTAAAAGTTACCTAAACTGCTTCCATTTTAACAGAAATAAATAGCAAAAAGATTGGGTTAAAAAAATTATCAAACAATTAGTGCTAGGAAAAGCTCTGCCATGCAACCCATGAAGGGTCAGTGTTTCTGTGAGTGAAGAAGACAAGCAGTATGTTCTTCATGCCTGATTGGTCAACAGAAGTACCAAACCTTACTGCACAGGTTCTTTGTAGACAAAGAAGCCTAAGGTAGACTTCTTCAGTGTTCTCTGGGTATCCTCTGTCTTTCAAGAAGAGCTGCTTCTGAAAGTTTCAGGGATTTAGGTCTGTAATTATAAAAATCTATTTGTAGTGGTCTGAATATGGACAACATAAGGCTTAAAATTTAAATTTTCAAGCCTGTTTCTAAGACACTTACAACTGAAGGGCTTGGCTTACAAACATTTTGAACCAGAAGCTCTGGTCTGTCTTGACTGGGGTATGCTTATACCTCTCATGGGATATGTTTATACCTCTCTGCTATTATGTTTTTTTCTGGCTGATTATTTGAAAAATAAGGATAGTAGTTGGCAATCAGAAATACTGTTCCCATTTACTTTTGAGCTCTCTAAGGAAATCTTAAGATAGTCAATAGAAGTTGCTTGATATAAGTTAATGACTGGATGAAGAAAATCTCTTCTAGGAAAGTACTTTAGTGTCAGGTTAGCACATCTATATACTCTCTTTTTTCATGCTGTATTCACAGATTTCCCCTGGCTGAATAAACTAAAACAAGAAGGGGAGAAGCTGAGATATGTTTTGGTGGTAGTGGCAGTACATTTAAAAGCAACATCACAGTCAACTTTTCAGCATTGGCTTCAGGTTTTGCTCTTCCTTAGGTTGTCCTTCAGTGTATTTCAAAGTTGTTCAGTGCTTTTTCTTTCTGTTCATCTGAGTGCTGGCTGATTTTATCTCACTTTCCAAATCCGAAAAGATTCTGGCTTTTATCTAGTTCTTTAGACAAGATTTACAGCAAAAATTGCTCTGAAATTTAACACTTCAAAATGAAAAATAATACGAAAACCTACTCTGACCAGCAATTCATTCAGCAGCAAAGTACATTATGTGGAAGATGATTACGTCACTGTTTCTATGTGCAGATGACCTTATGGTATAGCATAAAACTACTTAAAAACTTTTTTCAGACAAACAGGAACATGAAGCAGTGAACCAGGACAAGGATGTTGATTACAATTTAGATGAGAATGAAGCTGAATCAGAAACAGACAAGCAAGCAGAACTTGCAGGGATCGAAAATGGTAAAAAAACCCCTCCCAGTTTTAACCCAAATACCACATGCTCAAAGTTTTAAGTTGGTATTTTGCATAGTAACCTAGGTAATTTTTGTTTATGGGCTTTCTCTCATGTTGACAGTGTGATTATTTGTATAGCATGACTGAAGCTACTCTTTAATGGGTGTGGGGATGTGGTATCTGTAACTCTACTGTATTATAGTATTTAATAATTCTTAGAAAATTTCTCATTTTCTATGTAGAACTTTCTATACGAAGAACCATCACTTCTGCCTCTTAAAGAGATTTCTGTACCTTTTTTATCCTCATTAGTTCAAAACCCTGAAGACACAAAGAACCAGTTATCTGACCATGCTGAAGAATGACGGAAGTTGTGAACAAAGGAGGTTCATGATGCAACTCAGTCACCTCTTCATCTAAACGCAGCAATGATGAGAGCAAAAGTGGTCTGAGAATGTTCTGATTACCACCTCAAGGCTTGAATAAGGGCCCAAATGACACACTATCTTCTTTTGATGTTTTAGTAGTTTCAGTGAGGAAAAAAGTGATCTGAAATCTCTGGAGGCTTGTTTCAAGGCAGCTTGACCTCTGCAAAGACTCTCCTTCCTACTGATTATAAAATTGAAATCAGCTAGCAATAAATGTAGTAACTTTGAAGTTGGCTAACTTGTATAGTCATACTACAGTTAACAGTATGTGTGGATTGGCAGTATATGAGGATGGATCTCTACCCTGAGCAATGCGCAGTTGAGAAATCCTCAGCCTAGTTTTAAGAACTTAAGAGAAGCTAAGTTACTGAATATGGGAAGGATGGAAAACAGTCCATGCTGTGATCGACCCTTGTGCCTATTTTGGCACCTTTTTACTGCAACATAGATAGAAAGCACAATGGTGATCTTCAGATATTATGCAGAATGATATATTTACCTGGGCCTTCTAAATTAAATTTCTAGTTTACTTTGTCTTCTTAGCTTCAAGGTTAAAAAAGAAATTCAAAAGGATTCTGACAACAGTGCCTTCTTGTTAAGAGATTAGCCAGGAAGATTTTTCTAAAAGCTTTGTTGTAGTCTTGTTAACAAGTTCAGTACTACAGTATGGTTCAGTTACTACTAACTTGCACAAGTTTAGTGCAAAAATTGAAACTCATGACCTTTTTGTGACAGAAGCCCTCTGAAATGGTGTAATAGGCTTTACTCCACCCAGCCACTATCTTCTGCTAAAATGTAGGAAGATAAATGCTTCCTTATAGAACAGCAATCATCTCAGTTGTTCAATGTGAATATTCTTCCGTGCTGCACTTTTGAAGGAAGGAAACCAGACTGCATTTAGAAGACATGGCAATGTCTCCCACAGGTGAAGTTGTAGTCGTTGTGAAGTCCTATGTTACAATATATCATCTTGTTAATGTTCTGTAGTCAGTCTTTTCTCTAACTTGTTCAATGTAAACTAGAAACTAGTTTACTTGCAGTAAGCTAGAAATACCTTCTACTTACCACCTTTACTGCAGTCCAGCCTGCATGTCTGTAGCCAGCTGTTTTAAAGAAATTTTTGTATTTGTGTCTGTTCCCAAGATCGATACCTGTGTTTGGAGCAATCTTTCTGAGTATTAGTTGTCATTGGGTGAAGGTTGGAGCTTATGTCAAACAAAGAAACAGTTCACTGATAGTTTTTCACCATCTAAGTCAGACTTAACTGATCTGGGCTACTACAGTCAACACAGCAGGGAAAACAAATGCTTGTAAGCAGGAGAGAAGAGGTAACAGCATCTCTTCTGATAAGTGTTGGGAACCTTGGGATTACTGGGGTTTTGTTTTGCAAATAATGGCATGTTTTAACATCAAAATGTTTACCCATATTCTGGGTAAAAACTTTTACCCATCTTCTGAGCACTTTCCTTGGACTTTATCTGTAAACGATTATACATCTGCAATAAAGCTGATCAGGAATTTAATACTGATTGTTAAAGAGCATATATTCTACCAGTATAAAATATACAGTGAAACACTGTATTCAAGTTTAATTAATAGTTTTACCATTATCAGGTTAAAAACCCCAAAGAAACAAACTAATCAGAGTAATTAATACATTGTCAGAGATTTCTTTTTAAAACTAATTGTTTTGGCTGTATTTGTGTACAGTTCTGGGCTTCTCTGAGCCACCTGGACTCTGTCCACCACAAACAAGACCACCTTTGTATAAGGTACACTTGTAAACCTCTGAAAACCTGAAATGTGGAAAAGCATAAAGGACTACAATTTTATTTGTAATGGCTTCGAGTGCTACAGAAAAATAACTAGGGTGATAGATTTTTAGTACACAAGGGGCCTGTATGTCTACTATATAGAATTTTAGAATTAAAGGGTCTTTAGTTGAACAAAACAAGATTAATTTGGAAATGTGGTGGTGTCTCACTGAAGTGTTTAGTTGTGAGAGGAATCACTTCTTTGCTGCCATCATTTTGGTGTTAAATTAACACAACCTTGATAGTTTAGCCTGATCCTTTTTAAGTAAGCATTTTAAAATTAAAATAATTTTCTCTAGTGTGTATTTGCCTTTTTCTGTACAGTTCATCTACTTCTAATTTTAATGAAAGTGGGAAAGATGATTACTGCTCTTTTCTTAGTTCCATAAGATGTAAGATGGCTTCTTTTACTTGCTACTTGCTTTGGAGAAATACCTAAGGCTGTCCTTGAGCTACAGTCATGTAGTTCAAGATTTTTATGACAAGAAAAATTTTTGTGACTGTTCAGAAGAAGCCAGATGAATTCTCAGTGCCATTTTACATCTACATATTCTAGGCTTTTTAGTCCTTTGACAACTATACAGAAGTATTCAAGTATATTAATCATGATGATAAGCAAACATGTAATGTGATATGCAGTTGCCTTAGTAGAGAAATTGGGAAAATCATTTCTTCAGGGCAGTACTTCTGCTTATTTCAAGAAGCTGCGAATTGCTGGAGGACAAGTGGGTGTTCCATTTCAGAGGGTCCTCGTGTTTTCAAGCTGTAGTTTAGCAGTGCTGCTGCTCAGAAGATGCAGCTGCAGTGATATTGCTCCACAGTAAAATTAGGTGATAGGGTAAACATAAAAATGTTTCTTGCATGGTTAAGGAGTTAAAAGCTGATCCCCAGAGAGGAAGTAATTTTACACCAAAATGAAGAATTATCCTGTCCAACAAAGGACCCCCATTATTTTACATCTGAAAGCACAGGAGGCAGAACTATTTCAGGAAGGCAAGTGGAGGTTTGGGGCTTGTCCTGTTTTGAACGTCTATCAACGCAGTGGGATCCAGTAGGCCCACTGCAAGTCAAAAGCAGGGAATACAGCTCATTGAAGACATGAGTGATGTAACAAAGTGGCAATCCGTCCCTTGCACAGCAAGTAACAGACTGAAACAAAGTTGCAGAGCAAAAGGGCCGCCTCTGTGTCTGGTCCTATTGCTACTGGCTATCGCAGTGTTTCCTGCGCAGATTCTCCAGTACCAGGAGAGTGAAGACCAAGGAACAAACTCCAGCTAGGAATCACCCAGTTTGTCAATGTCTTCAAAGGCTTCTTCTACACTGAGGCAAAACACCTCCTAGAAAACTGAATTCAGTGCAGCAGGAGCTAAATGACTAGTTTTCATCTGCTCTTGATTTCTGAAAAGGTTGTTTTAGCTTGCAGGATGTGGGGGGAAAAACCCAAACAACTCTTGATACTTGTAAAGTGAGCAATTTTGACACAATTTACACAACAATACGGAAACTCACAATCTAAGTGATTTTGTTCAATGCCGAATTTCAGTAGCTCACTTATGCCATGAGGATCTCTTGCATGATTTTTATTCAGTTCCTAAACCACAGTTTTCTGTCATAAGACATTAATAAAAATTATATATGATTAAAATCGGTAATAAATCAATTCAGGTAGGACATTCTTCAACAATACAGTTGATAAAAATCAGCGTCACACAAAAAATGCATTAAACTTTATACAAACTACTTCAAAACAGCAGTTGTCATTCAAATCACATAAAGGCAACAGACTACAAATATTCCACGTAATAGTACTTTTATCCTGGAGGTCCCTCTGAGTGCAGCACTAGATATTCTCTCTTACAGCTGGTATCTGCTACATAAATATCTTCAGGTATCCTCGTAGTAATCCCCTGTCCTTCAAACAAGCTTCACAACTGGAAAGTATTTATGAGGGGAGAAGTCAAATTCTGGAGGAACCTAGAAAGAAAAGATTTAAAACATTACACAGCACTACTACTGCATTTGATACTCAGAATACTCTGCTTCCAGAAAAAAAAATTAACAGCACAAGATTGAAAAACAAATTATTCTAGCTCTTTAACTTATTATCTGAAAAACATTCCAACCCATTTCTGGATATCTGCATCATTAGTCATCAATGATAGCCAAAAAGCTGTAAAACACTGGTGTGCCTCTTCTGTGTCCCTTCATCCTTCTGTGCCTTGTGCCTTTGAAGGAAGGCTGATGGCTCCCGCTTCACTCTGACCCACGTGGTACCCACTAATCCTGACAGCCAGCACTCTCATGATTTTGTTCACACAAGCTGCTGATACACTTGCTACCAAATACTTGTTCCTGCTGTTGAAGAATATCTGTATTTTTCTATATGGTCCCATGTGCGTTTCCCAGATTTTTTTCCTCGGAACATTTAGAGATTAGAGTTTTCCATCTTTAAATAACTACAACAATCTATTTCCAAGGGGAAAATGAATTAAGTGGTTTTTTTCAGTTCTTTTAAGAGTTAGAGTAACTATGGCTTGAATTTGCTCACTTGGCTTTCAAAAGATCTGTGGTGGCTTTGCACAGAATCACAGAATTATTAAGGTTAGAGAAGACTTCCAAGATCAGAGTCCAACCTTCAAGTATATAATACTGTATTTTGCATTCAATTCAGTTGGCATTTCCTTACCTTAGAATCTTTCTTGTGGCCTCCTGCCAGCAGCTTCATGACCACAATATTGGGTTTTGCAACTTTTAGAATTCGATTGACCTAAACACAAAACAGCAAGAAGTCTTCCAGTGAAAGCATATGGCCTCAAAATTATTTCAAAGGTAGTACTCTAATGTTTACATACTCTTAACACTACAGCAGTTCTCTTACAGCATCCCTTTAAGAAATATCAGAATGTTTTGGATTTGCTTTTAAGTACAAGAGCTGGAATAATTAAATTTAATAAAAGGCACATTTATTTTAATAGTCACTTTTTATTAAATTCAACAGACCACAGAAACCACTGCTTTAACAATTCTTGAACATAAACATGGAAACTATAGCAAGTTCTATGGCACTCTCACAAATAAAGGTATAAACAGATCTTCAGCATCTATCTTCAACATTGCAACACGAGAATAGTAAATTCAAGTATGAAACTGGGGGTTCTTTGCATGAAAGTGCTCTTGATGTGCTCAAAATTACCTCAACTATCTTGGTTAGCCTCAATTAGATAGCTCATGTGTGAGTACCATGTGGATCCAGAGAACAGGAATTGATTCCTAAATTCTCAGGAGAACCTAACCCCCTAACTATTTTTGACCTGCTCAGATGTGACAAAAAAGCATCCTCCTTGCTCCAAAATACAGTCACAGACACTTAAGCTTTTAGGCTATCGACAAAGAGGGAAAAATTCTTATCCATGTTTACAACTCTACTGAGAAAATCGCTCCAGGGAACACAAGTGAGACAATCCTCTTTTCATCCTGATGATATTCAAACCTATTTTTCCCACCTCTCAGTAGTCCACCTGAATTACTAAATTCCAGGTATGTGACGTGGACACGTATCACCTTCTTGTTAAAACTGCTTTTAGAAAGGGGCTAGAAGGCAACATGCAAGAAGGAAATATGCTGCTATCCAGCATCTAAGATCCTCAGCTGGGAGAGGTTTTGGAACAGTGAGCACAACCTTGATTATGTGGTCTGATGTATTGAAACAGATTGCTGTGCAAGGTGCCACCACTCCCCTCTGTCTACCCCTTAATCAAAGCACTCAGGTTTGTTCAGCATTTTGATGAAGTATGTTTTGGATCTCAAGTAGATCCAGCTTAAAACAAACACTCTGCTTTGAGCAAATACTCCCTCTCCCAGTATTTCAGTCTTACCTCATTGTCTGGATTCGGAATATTCTCCAGAATCATTTTAGCTTGCTGGTAGTGTTTGCTAGCTGCCATGTAGAGATCAGATGACTGAGGAGGTGGGCTATACTTATTTAAATCAGACATTTCCTAGTGTGTTACAGAAATATATATTACAATCAATTGCTAGAAAATTGTATTTTTATCACTCTAAATGAATATGAATTACTGTATTCAAAAAAAGTTATGTCAATTAAATACTATTTTAAGAATAAAAACTGAAGTTGAAAATATTTATATAAAATGGCAAAACCCAAACAGCAACACAGTGCTCAATGACTACTTTCTAGTGCCACAAAATGCAATTAAATTATTATTATTATTATTTATAAAACAATCTCTCTCTTGAACACCTTGTCATTCATTTGCTTTAACACTGCCATGCAGCAGGGTGTGAAATTACAGGGAAAAAAACAGGAGAAAAAGATAAGTATATGATATTGTTTACTCAAATCAAGGTTACAACAAGCGAGGTGCTGAAACTGTTCAAAACTTCATTTTATGTAATTTGGATTCTTCCACTTCTTGGGTTTTTTGACTAGGGATAAAAAAAACAACCAAGCTTCAATGACAAGGAGGAAGCCATGCTAGTCTTAATTTCCAATACAGCTGTTCATAACATTAAACTGGGGAGTGAGAAGCATATAAAATACCACCATTCCAGTTCAGATTAATCCCACAAATAACAGAGGCTAATAACCAGCTGGGTGAGCAGCAGGGTTATCGCAAACACCAACCTGTCTACAAGCCAACAACATACTCTTCCTATAAATCAGACTAGCCTCATATGGGAATATACAAGCAGGAGTGTGGCCAGCAGATCAAAGACGGTTATCATCCTATACTCACTATTTATTGTGTTGTAATATCTGAAATGCTGCATCCAGGGCTGGATGCACTCAGTTCAAGAAAGACACTGAGATGTGGAGGTGGCTGGGGGCCTACAGCATATGAGCCACAAGGAGAGATCAATGAAATCTGGACTTTTCCAGTGAGGTAAGAATGATGCTAGTGGGTAATCTTAATAGCAGCCTACAACTACTTGAAAGACAGTTATGAAGCTGTCAGAAGACAAAGACTCCTTATTAATAATGGCAGAAAATATAACATGAGAGGCCACAGATTGTGGCTCAGTAATTCAGACTGGACATTAGGAGTAAAGGAGAATTGTGCAGCCCTCAATCAGGTTATCCAAAGACTTAATGGACCAGGAAAAGTAACTGGATCAGGTTAACCAAAGAGGCTGGAAAATGTCCAACTTTTGATTTTTTTCAGACTTGGCTAGACAAAGATATAGCTAGTGCAATCTATAATGCTACTTCAGGGAGCAGACTAGAAAAAACAAGCTTCTGCTGGTCCCTTCCAACCAACATTCGGTATTACTTTCCATTTTCTCATTCGCTTGCTGCACTAATAAAAACATGCTGCTATAATTAACCACAGCCAAATGTCAATAGACTTTGAAGAGATTTTATTTTCATGTGAACCAACACAAGCATCTCAAACTGCCACATTGGACCAATTTTTAAACTTCTAAGCATCTAAGTTCAAAGGCAATGTATCTTCCTTGCACACAACCAAAGCTATTACTCCTTGCCATCTGGACTTAGCTTCAGTATGAATTTTGAGACATTAAAGCTCTTTCTACAATGACGATGATGTCTAAAGCAGGTGACTAAATGGCTTCTATGAAAGCATGGACAGCACCACTTTTGAAGATTACTCACTTTAAATTGCAGGTAGTGCACTGGGGGTGGTGTTATAACACTGTTGAATGGAGCAAACCTGTGCTCATATCGAACTTGTTCACTATCCAGTTCAAACTTCGGTTTTCTTACTTTGCCATCCATGTCAAATGCGATCATTGTCTAAAAGAAAAGGATAAATAAAAAGTTCTAGCTTTATGTCATATTTTGCTGTGAGCAAGATCAAAGTTATGATTTAGCTTGAACTGGAAGGACAGCAAAATAGTAGAGAATTTACCATATCAAATTACAAACCTGAACCTTATTTCCAGGTCCACTAACAACAAAGAAGATATGCAATGCATACGTGATCCCTATTACAAAAAAACTGAATGAAACAGAACACAAGTAAGTTACCTTGTACATGCCAGCACACATATTTTGGTATGCTTGACTCATGGTGATCTCTCTGCTGAGAGGGCGAACTGCAAATTTCACATAAAAATGGATTGTTTTTACTTCAATGTAAGTACATCTATTAATTTCAGATCAAAACAGGTTTTCCAAATTTCCAAAAAGCGATATAACTCTCAACTATACTATAAAATAACTAAAGCATCCAAAGCATGGACATGCATTTCTGCTCACCTGGCTCCTAGTTACAGAAAATACCTCAAGACATACTTAACAGTCAAATGAACACCGTACTGCTGTCAATGAAATAAACCGGTCAATGCTATGACACTACATAACACTAAACAGCCACAAACTTAACAGTCTGTAAAGCTCAGAGGCCTGTTTGCTTAGTTCTTTGATTTCTTTCAACTAAAACGTTAAAGCATATTTTTAACCTAATAAGACATTTATCCTGATAATAGTCTTGTACATTTCCCTTTAGCATCCAATGTTTAATTCTTACCAAACTGCCCAACATTTGGCACCTTAAGTATGAAGTACAGCAGAAATTTTCTGCATTTCTAGAGAAAAGGAAATTTAGTGGATATGATCCTGAGCTGTTCATATCCAATTTTTTGCTCCCCTTGCAAAGAAGGCAAGGAAAACAATGGGCAACTCGCCACTGTAAAATTATGAAACATGCTTTAGGACCTTCTGAAGTCAAATATAAATTATAGAAATACACTGAAAAATTAGTGCTTGAATCCAGCTACAATCAAAAAAAAAAAAAAAGCACAATACTGCAGGAACTATAGAAGGTGGAAAGGAAATATTTTTCAAAGGTAATAGCTCTGGAACTATTAATTACAGTTCACAGGACCCAACACACAACACAATTCATGAAGCTGTGAATGTAAATGAATTTGGGGTTTCTGAAAGACCTGTTTAAAAGTAAATAAATGGGAAATTCTTATGCAACAACTGACTTAATTAAAAAATTTTATATTCAGCTTTCAAACTTTAGGACATTTGCCCTACACATACCAGTGTTGACTCTGGAAATTTTGAATTTTAATTTTACATGGCTGCATGAAAGGGGAAAAAAAATCTTGAGTTACACTCTACACTTAGGTACCTTTCTTCTTTTTCTTTGTTTTCTTGCTACTACGTCCTTTCTGTTGTTCCTCCATTATTCTCTCCTCAGCCATTTGAGCGCTGTCAGCGCGGCTCAGTGTTGACATCAACCAGGCATAGAGGAACTCTGACAGATACCTGCAGGGAAAACAGTGCGGAGTGTTACATACTGCAGTGCAGAATGTACTCAAAGTGCACAAATCCCTACTGAATGCCAAGTCATTTGCTCAAAGATGTAAAGGACATATCCTGC
>JAWWEW010000088.1:34899721-34925992 GCA_035583185.1 Anabacerthia variegaticeps
TGTTTCTCACTGTGCCTCTAGTCTGTAGATACATGAAATGGCAGTCAGAAATAAGTATGTTAACATTGTCAAGTGAGTTCAAAAGACTGTATTTACTGGCGTTGGCAAAAACTTTGCTTGATAAAATTCCATCATGGATGGAAAATAATGTCTATTAAATGAGTGATATAAATTTCTGTTCTATTATAATCAGACTTTCTGAGCTTTGGTAAGGCTGAATTATAATGCAGAATCATCCTCCATACTTACAATGCAATAGTTTATTTTAAAAGCTGGATCAAATAGTTTGAAGGGAGAAGAGCTTGTAACAGTGTGGGGGAATGCAATCAGTGTGAATTATTTAGCATTTCTGCTGTAGAGACATTCAGTATGGTAGTAGCATTTCATCACTGAAGAACAAAAGATGTTGACAATATATAGTTGTTTAATATCTTCCAGGTTATCAGAGATGGCAATTTGAAGAATCATCTTTCCGATATGAACAAAGCAAAACCATCATCTGAAAAAAGGTAACTTTAAAACTATAGTGACCTCTCAACATCAAGCTATTTGAGATTCATGAAAAAACAGTCTTTATCTTAAGATAAATAAAATATATGAAACTGAGAGTACTGTGGGAGAAACTTGCATTATCTGGATCTCTGGTAGGAATGTTTAAATTGATGTCCTAAAACACTGGAGGAGTCAATACTGATTAGCACAAAGTAGCTTCACATTTAATAAATAACTTTTTAAATTTGGATTTTCAGTTACTGTTAGATAAGGTCAAATATAAAATATACATTAAGTTTAATTGAAAAATCCATTCATTGAATTATTTCATCACATATTGGCAAAACATAAAATCATATCTACTGAAGGAATTAGAGAACAAGTTCATAATACTGTGTAAGAAGCCATGAATTTGTCATAAGATGTGTGTCATTCTGCAACTATCCTGCAATCCAACACATAGCTAGAACAAACAAGACTGTGATTATAGAAGATGTTGAATTGAAAAGTTGTGTTCATTGTTTCATGTTAACTTGTTTTAGCAAATATTTGAAAAGTTTGATATTATTTCAGAATGTTGCTAAGCATCAGGAAACTATTGAAAGGCTTTCAATCTCACTTTTTCTTAAGATAGCACAACACCTTGTTAAATCAAACCACCTAATCAGATTAAAAAAAAAAAAAGGAAAGGCAGCAAAAGAGGAAATTTTTGATTCAGTCTTAGTTCTCTGAAGAACCCATTATTTTCCAAGTGAGTAGGTGAATTTGCATGAAGAACATGCTCTACTGTAGATTAGTTTTGTATCTTGGAATCTATTTAAAATGTGAATTTAAATTCTTGTATGTAGAATTATCTTTGGTTTTGCTGACTTGGAGTGGAACGGCTTGATATCAGAGACTGGTTAATCTTGTTCGTGTGAAGGTTGGATCAAAAGAAATAGTAAAGAAACTATTTTGTTTTCTATTTACGGTTTATGAGCTCTTGAGGAATTATGATAAGTAAACTCTCTGTTAGTGATGAGTATTCTTGAAAATTATACAAATTATTGTGCATAAAATATACTATCACAAAGAATATTAGGTTTTTACAGAGTGGCTACTTAGGTGCCATTTTTTCTTCTTTAGTTATAGAGATAAAATTTCTGCCCTTGCAATTCAAAACAGTTGTTCCTTAAGTCTTGAATAAGTTATGAGATAGCTGTAAACTTACCAAAAGTATCAGCTCTCTAAAGGTTATTTGGTAACTGTGCAAGTGGTTGAGAAGAAAAATAGTTTGAAAGTATTTGCACTGGAATAAAATCAGAACTAACTCATGAGAAGCCTGCCTATTCTAAAATAGGTTTTTAAAGGCTGGTGGAACATGCCAAAATACAGAAGATCTGTTTGCTGTGGGGGAAGAAACTCCCTTATACATCAGTGTGCTGGTTGACCGCAAACAGTAGTTTCAGAGGAAGTAGGTACAGTTGGGAAACTGATTATATCCTTGACTTGACTATTGTATTTTGTAAGGCTTCTTGCAAGATGAATAGCTTGATATTCTAAGATAACATAATTTTTATAAGGTGCCTTGGCTACTGTTAGTTATCTTTCTCGTTTTGAGCAGACAGGCAGAGAGCGATGATGATGATCATTTGCATAGTTTAAAGTAGTTAAAGTAGTGGAGGGTTGTGAATCTAGCACTTCTTCATAATCAGAGTTAGAATGCTTAAATCTTTTGGGAGTGGAAGACACATCACTGCAGTGAGAGATCTTTCTTTAAGAAAATGTTTTCTTGTTGAGGGAATTCTTTCAAATGTGATCCCCTGAAGTCCTCAGTTCCTCACTGTCTGGGCGTGCATCCTCTGTATCTACTTGTAGCTTTCCTAACCAGAGAAGGAGGAAATTCATAAAGCTGTCTGGTTAGCTAGAGTAATGCTGTAAGCTTTGACAACAGCTGAGATGAGGGCAAGGGTGTTCAATGCTTCCTTTTTGCAAGCGACATGGTGGCGTGAGGGGCATTTGAGCTGCGACATTTGAATGCGGGATGAAGAATGAGTTTCCGGCCTATGGAGACATGAACTGTACAGGGTCAAATAAACCTGGTAAACTTTACCTCCAGATGCTTAAAGAGGGTCTAAATCCATCTCAGAATAATTACTTTTTGCTATTTTCTAAGAGAGTAAGGCACTGACTGGCTATCAGACCAATGGTAGTTGATGGCTGTCAGAAGGAAACAGTGCACAGTTTATTTCTGGATTTGCTCTTTTTTTCTCTATCTGCTTACAGCTAATGATTGGAAATATTCTGGTTTTTGACTAACAATCTGTAAGAGAAGGAAGTTCTTGTTAAAATTGCAGACAACTTGAAGCTGGAAAGATCTGCAAAACTACTGGAGTAGCAAATAATTTCAAAATTACCGATGAAGGAATACGAAGTGTTAGAGTGAAATTGCATTTGGTTATTGAATCATCTTTTTTGTGAATGTATGCCATGAAGGGCAGCTGTGATGTTTGTCCCCCTCTGAAGAGAATAGTTTTTATGGCGTTATGAAGTTTCTTTGGATGCTCCTTAGTCATGATTTTTTAATAACTCAAGATAATAGAGACTCTATGTAGCCCTCAGTGATTACAGAGCGCTCTTGTGAGAAAACTTTAGAATGGATGGGGTGAAATATGCCACTTCTAGTAATAAGAAGGGTTCTTCACGTTGTGGGAAAACTAGTCTCATACTGTCTCTGCTGTCCTCCACCTCAGTGACAAGCTCAGGCACTCAGGGCAGCCAGAGACCTGTATAGCTGCATGTTGGTGTGTGAGATCTGTTTGGATAATGTCATTCCTTCTGGCAGTGGCTTTTGACTGAGTTGAAATCACAGTTAATCCTCTTCTAGTTTGATGGATGATGACTCCAATATATTTTGGATACTCCAGTCAGAATTCTTGTAACTGGTCTATACTGCATGCATACCACTTTGACCCCAGGTTTCCCTTGGCAGAGTGTCAGATATCTTATTCCCCAAAGCAATTTGTTCATGGTGCAGCAGTATAGGAACAGCTCAAGCTAGTGCCTTCAAGGGGCGACCCTGAACAAAGAAATCCCTGGGCTTTTATACCTCAGTGTCTAAACATGGGAAAGTCTTGGCTCTTCTTCCTGAATCTTCAGCTCCTGCTGTGTCTCTCAGTGTCAGGTCACCATAAAAGCTGGGCTACAGTCTTCAGGGTATTCATGTGAGGTTTTGCAGTGTCAGCAGCTTGAGAGAAAACATAGCTCTGAGAGAACATGATTTTTATTGTGCCATTCTGACTGTTTCCTTGCTGTTGGATTAAAAATACTGTTTTCTAGAGAAAAGAGAAACTGGAGAACTGTTTTCTAGGTTTGGATCCTGAATGGTTTGTTGGTCAACACATACGTATTTGCATTACAGTTATGAGAGTCTCATTACAGATTGGGCTTTCATTTTGTTCTTAGGTCAAAAGGGTTGTCACAGCAGTATTACTGATTGTGCTTCTGTGTGTTTGGCTGGCTGCCATAATTCCTATCCTATAGCCTTTTTGATTCACTGTGCAAACATTGAAAATTGTCACGGTTTTATAACGACTATGTGTATTAGTGTAGAATATTAATAAATGAGAGTGCAGTTTTTATTTTAAGATGAAAACTCAGTCATAACTAAAAGGATATCAAGTCTTCAATGTATATTTCAGTGTCAGCTGGTGTTAGTTTCAAGGACTCTTTCTTGAGTATGCTGAAGGCATGAATTTTATTTGGCTACATTTGTGTTGGAAGACTTCTTGCAAGATGAATAGCCTAAAACCATTCTAAAGATATCTTTGCTGTAATAAGCACTTATTGGTCTTGATAGAAACTGTCCTCAGGCAGAGATTATGACTCTCAATCTTAGAACTTAAATTGTTTTACCACCCAGTACTGAGAGTGACTTACCCTACTAAACTAAACCTCATAAAGCTTTTAGTAAGTATGGAGATGCCAACTTCCTGTACATGGTAAATTGCTTAAAGGCAAGAGTGTTGCTTGAATGTTGCACGCTGCAGCAGTCAAAAATGAGATTTGCTCTGACATTTTACTGCCTGTAGATGTTTTATCTTTTCAAAAACTTTTTTTAATTACTATTTTTATCTTTTTTTATTGTTATTTTTTTGTTCTTCCTAAGGATCAGCTTTGCTTTCTTGGGTTGTTTTCAGCTTTCAAACTATACTTATTTAATTGTATGACAAGTGATATACCACAATGGAAATTATACATATACACACACATATAGAATCTGAAGCAGCAGTTCTCTTACACATTGGCTTACATGTTGGTTGGCTGGACTCTTACTTGTTTTGATTGTGGAGCTGGTGAAGATAAAACCTTTTGTAAGTTTGTCACTTGTATAGTGGATCAACAGAACTTGTGGATTTCATTAAAATCTTGAGTTTATTGTGGAGCATTTCAAATGGATAAAGGGAGGAGGAGAAATAAACAAAACAAAGCTTATCAAATAATAATGGCTTTATACTAGTCAGCCTGCTTTTGGGTGATAAGAAAGTGATTATGCTTTACTTATACAAGGAAATTAATATTTCAGCACCCAAGACATTTAGTTTATATTAAAAGTAATCTGAAATCAAAATCTAGCAAATAACTGAGGAGGTGATATACTTACTGTACAATATAAAATTGCTTTCATTTAACATCTGTCATTAATAATAATATTATTATAATAATAATATAATATTATTCCTGTTGTTAACAGCTTGTAAGTATCAGGTGTATTCTGAAATAGGTTTTTGGTTATGCATCTCATTTAGATGTCAATATGGATAAGTAAAAGAGGTGGAAGCAGTTTCTTCTGCAGCTCTTATATCAATTTGCTTTCTTGGCAATATAAGCTTTTCCTTCCGCTACCTTATTCCCTTGATTTTAACATTCTCATAGAGTTAAGTGCAAGTGTGAAACCTTTACTTAGAAGTAAAATACAAATCAAGGAGTAATAATTCCTCGTTGTTATAAACAAAACTGACAGTATTTATCAAGCTAATGTTGTAGCCTTGAGTTTTATTGTAGACAATCAGAACAATGTATGTGTAAAATGAGTTAGTGTTGATTATTGCAAGACCCTAATGTTACAAAAGTGAAAAATCAATGTAGTTAATTCTTGGAAGTCATAATTTCCTGTAGTTAATTGTATGACTATAATTAAAATGTTACACAGTTGTCAAAAAATTACTTTCATGTAGGAATGTGACTCTCTAAACTATTCTGAATAGTTGTTCTGGTATTAAAACAGAGAGCAAATAAAACAGTTTCTAGTCTCTGTTTAGAATACTATAAATATTTATAGTAATTTTTCTTTGTAATTACCTATGAATGCCTGCTTTGAAAATGTGTCTTCTATTTTAAAATACGTTTTCAAGGCAATTTTTTGTTGGCAGGCCAAAATACCCTTGTGTTCAAAATTAATCAAACCCTGATGATAACTTTGGAAACCTTCCAAAGTTTTTGCTTCAAAATGGTCTTCTTCAGTGGATGGATGCTAGTTTGCTCAGTTCATGAATGACAATCTTTTCTCCCATTTTGAAATGTCAGGCTCTGAGACAAACACTCTGGGATTGTTTGAAGCCAGTTTTTCCTTGAATGGCAGGTTTGATACAGTATCTTCTCACTTAACATAAGTTATTAAATATAAGTTGCTCTAAGTCACAGACAAACAACTTTTGTACCTCTATCTGCATTTTACTTGCTGCAATTCAGGTTTTGCAAAAACTGTAAATTTGCCAGAATTAAGGAGAGTTAAGACTGTGTTACAGTTGAGATAAAATATGAAGCTGAATTAGCCACTCCCTTTACTCTGACATGGAGTTTCTGTTGTTAATGGGGTTTTTTCCCTCTGATCTAGACAAAAAAATTAAGGTAAAAAAATCTTTCTTGTAGTGTTTCTGCCAGTTCTCGGACTATGTCCCTGCTGTCACAGCTGGAGAAGATCAATTTGGACTCTGTATTAGGAGAATCAGACAATGCCAGATATGTTACCTCAAAGATCCTTCATCTGGTTCAGAGTCAAGGTAACTAAGTTTTTTGCTTTTATTAGTTTCCCTTTTGAGCCTTCCTTATTGTATATCTTCCTTTCTGGACTTTAGTTTTTGTTTTTGTTAGGAACTTGACTATCTTGACTATCACTTTTGTTGTGAACTTGACTATCCACCTGTTTTTGTCACTGATTGTTGAAAGCACCTGTTAAGACCATGTTTACTGCTATCTAGTATAGTATTGGTTATGCTGAATTCATTTTGTATTGTCAAACAGCTATAATTCAAGTAATAATTCACTTTATAGCTATGTATGTGTATATATTTATGAGAAGTAGAAGTATCTGGAAGAAAGCTTTCTTACTGATTTTTTTCTTTACAGTGTTTTTCTAGAGCATGACATGATTGTTGAACAAGTGAAAGCAACAATGAGTTTTAAAATTGCTTAGGTTTTTTACTTAGTTTTGTGTGTATATGCATGCAGTTTTTAGTAGGTTTTATTATTTGCAGTGTAGATATTCTGATCAATTTGTAGACAATCACGTGGTTCTTTTTTTGCAAGCTAGTATTGATCTTTTTCTCACTGACAGAAAAAACCAGGAAGGAGATGACTTCTAAGGGCTCCACTGGAATAGAAGTTATCCTGTCAACCCTAGAGGTAAAATCTTTTAATCTGTGTGATTATGGGTGCTTAACAAGTTTTGCATATTATCACTGGGCTTTGTACTATGGAATAAGTTGACATCCTCTGGAGTCTCCAAAACTTCTGTTGATCTGTAATGATCAGATACTGTCTAAGTAACCTGCTAATGAATTTCTTTCCCTTATGTTTAAATATTCTAAAAAATTTCTTGTCACCTATCAGTTCTAATTGATGTGCCATATACAAAATAGATTTTAATTGGTCTTGTGGTTAATTCAGGTACAGTGGAATGGTTAGCTGGGTGGTTATATATCCTAAGTTCCACTTGATTTAGTGGTGTCAATTTCTCCTAGTTTTGAGTATTTGAACCACTTTATTAGACTGCTATGTTAAGCGAAGATTTCTCTCTTTTTTTATTGCAGAATACAAAAGATCCTCAAACTATTCTAAATATATTAAATATTCTCATTGAGATAGTCTCAGTTGGTAAGTATTCATTAAGGAGTCATATATGATTATATTAATACATAATTCAGCCATTTTTTGTTTGTTTTGGATGGTCATTTTTAATTGGTTTTGGGGTTTTTTTTGTGAGGTTTTTTATTATTATTATTATTTTGGGTTTTTTGTTTGTAGTCATTTGCTGAAGTGGATTTATATTCAGAATTAAAAGAATGTGAACACTGAAGTCACCTTTCAAATAAGCCTACACAAGTAATTTATATTGCTATAAGTCGAAGTCCAGCATGTCCTTGTATAGTGCAGTCTCATATGAAGAAAATATTGCTGTTCTCAAGACTTTATGATAACTGTAGTGTAGGTATTTAATTGTTCTTTGGCTTTTAGACATATCGGTTCAATTTTTATCTCTAGGTGGTGGTCGGAGAGCAAGCATCTTAGTTACCAAAGGAGGGACACAGATCTTATTACAGCTGCTTTTGACTGCCAGCAAAGACTCTCCACCAAATGAAGAACTAATGGTGCTTCTTCATACTCTTCTTGCAAAAATTGGTCCTAAAGGTGATAGTACAGCTTCATACATTACTGTTTTATAATTGAAACTTAATAAAAAAAATTCTTTCTATTGTGTAAGCATCTGTGTCCTCAGAATTGGTAGAGGAGAACAAAAGGAGGAGTAAGATAGAAGGGAGAAAGAATGGTAAAAAGTAGATATGTAGAGTTGACATCAGTAGAAGGAAGTCAGTCATTCAACTTGGTTTTTTTTAATAATAATTTCAAAATTAATATGATTGATCATGTATTTTTTTGCCATCAGACAAAAAGATTGGCGTGAAAGCAAGAATCAATGGTGCCCTAAACATATCGTTGAATTTAGTAAAGCAGAATCTGCAGAATCACAGGCTAATATTGCCATGTCTTCAAGTATTAAGAGTTTACTCAACCAACTGTAAGTACTGCAGATTATTAGTTTCTTTCCCATGTGATATAAAGTTAAAGGTTAAAATATCAGATTTGAATGCTTGTTTAATGTCAGATGTTTAAAATACTTTCAGAGAATTTGCTTTTTATGTCCTCCAATTGCTTAAATTCTAGAAAAAGCTGGGGGTTTTTTAACTGGTCCCATTGAATGTGTGGAATTTTGAGACATCTAATTTGCATAAATGCTGACATTTAAAGATCTAAACCAGAAATGCTAACACTGTGCTTGCAAAAGCACTTAAGGTTAAATTATTATTCTCTTTATTATTCATGATAATGTTTTTTATTTTTATTGTTTTATTTATTTCTTTATTGCTAATTTAAAACTGGTTCACATAGGAAGTATTTTATTTCTTAATTTAACCTTTTCCTTAATCCTTGCGTTCATGTACTCTAATGTTGGGGTAATATTCTTCCACAAGGGCTGAATTGTTTGAACAGGCAGTAGAAAGTTGATGAAAATAAAGTGATTCTTGCTGTATCTCTACTTTAGATCTCTCAAGTTTTTCATTGGAGCTCAAAACGGTCACTAAGCTTCTTAAGAAATGAAAGAAATTGAAGGCATAGCCATGTTTACCCCAGAGAACTGATTTGATGATCTGTAAGATGACGTTTTCAGGGCATTCACATGAGCAGCTATAATTCATAAAGCCTTAATACTTTCAAAATCTTGAAGCTGTATTTCAGTTGAACTGACTGATAAAGTGATAAAATGCTTCTAGACCAAAGAGTTTAATACGGATAGTTACGTTAGTTGCACTGCTTAGTTGAAAACTTGCTTTATCCTGAAAAGTGGATATTGAACTGAGTCTCTAATTTGGCTTTTGCTTAGATCAAGTCTGTCTTTCTGTATTTCTCACTCCTTATAAACAGAAAAAGCAGTAGTTCATAACATTCCAAAGGGTGTACTGTTAAAAGTTTGTGTACAACTACTATTAGAATAAATCCTAACTTTTCTTAGATTCTGGTGTAATGTTGCTGCTAATGATGATGAAACTGCAATTGGAATTTACATACTAAATTCTACACTAATAACAGTATTTATTGTGTTGAAGTCAATTCTTAGCTGCTCTCTTCCTACTTTGTTAGGAATTCATATTGCTAATCTCAGTCAGGAGCTGAATTTCTGTACCTTTTTCAGCAGTTTATATTTTCAGTGGCTGTTTGATTTCAGCCGGGTATACTTTCAGTGCATATTTCTCAAACATAATAGGTATTAGCATAATTTCTTTTTATTTGCTCCATTTCCAATAGATTATTTTTATAAATTTTTTTTTCTGAGAACATCTGTTCGTAACATGTAGTTCAGGAAAGCTTATACCAATTGGCATTTTTAAATTTTATAGCAGACTCTTTCAAACCCTAGCAAATATATCTGTCTATCCCAATACTGAATGACAGTAACAAGTCATAGAACTTAGTAGACTTGAAATTTTTGAAAACCTGTTGTTTCGATAAGCTGTGAATTAAGAAAATTCTTTTTGTGATGCACCTTAATAACAAAGAAGGCAGAAACCTATGTTGGAAGTGGTATATGATTTTATTTGTAAAGTAGTAAATAAGTTTTTCTTTTTTTCCAAGTTCTATCAAGATTGGATTATTATGCTGATGTGCAGAGTAGTGTCTGCTTGTTGTTGTATGTCTTAAAGCACAAGCATGTCTAGCATTCTTTTGTACTTCAAAATTAACTTGTGTGAATTTTAGTTTAAATATAATGTTGTTTTTTCTTTTGGCTTTCTTATTACATTATGTTAAAATGGATTGCTCTTAACTTTTCCAGCTGTAAATGCAGTATCTTTGGGAAAGAATGGAGTAGTAGAACTGATGTTTAAGATCATTGGTCCTTTTATTAAAAAGAACACTAGCCTTATGAAGTAAGTAAAGTCTCTTTAATATAGTATATGGTAAATTCGTCTGTATGTTTCAAAACTGACTTGTAAATTAAAAACAATATTAGAGAAATCAAACTCAGTTAATATTTGAACCACAAATCTGACAGTTTAATTTTACCCACACGAGTACCACAAAATATTTGAATGTCTAGTTGCAGTACTAGTAAAATAATATAAGTATTATTTTTTGGTCTCTGATATTCCTGCATGAAAACTGTACAGTGATTATCCCCAAATCATGACAAACAGACCTAGACAATTGCATCATTTTTCAATTTGTTGAATGGGCTTCTGCATCTGCTTTGTGCTTTTAGTTTGACACTATCCCTTTTATTTGGTAATAAAATTTTCTTTCTATTTGACTTCAAATCAGTTACAGAGTCTTAGAGCAAGAACATAATATATGGAATAGGAAGCCCCAGAAATATCTGTCTAGTGGGTCATTGTGCTACATATTTTAAAAAAAAGTCAATTTCATTGTGTAGCTGAAAGTGATGACTTTAGATTCCCAACCCCTGTAGTGGTTTTTTTGATTGTTTGGGGGCTTTGGGGGTTTGTTTGTTTGTTTTTTCCAGTGAATTTAGGGCCAAAAAAAGAGCTAAGTGGATGTAACTGAAGATAGCCCTTCTTTATACACTCCACCTTTTTGAAGTACGTACTTATGGAAAACTAAATTTTTCATCAAATTAGAAAAATAGTAGTCACATACTGTACATATTCTAACTTGAGTTAAAAAAAAAAAAGTAGGGCTACATTATCAAAATCTGGTTATTTGTGGTCACAGGAATATCGTTCAACAAAAAAAAAAAAAGCCCAACTCCTTTAAGCCCCAGCCTAAAATTAGGCATATGAACTTGCTGTTCTATTATGTAAGTAATCATGATATCCTTGTTTATGGTTTGTGATCAGATGGAGGAAGTGTGTCTTCACAAAGAAGGGAAAATAAGTATATGTGTTTTCTAGATGTACAGTTTGAGTTAATTGAAAAAATACCTTTGTGAACAAGAAAAATCTCACACTGACCATCTTGTGTGGTAGTACAGATTGATGGGTGTTGCTCCTCAATATTCTAATACACCACCAGTATTGACCTCCAGTTTTTGAAAATAATGCCCTTTACTTTGTGGAAGTACTTGTATTGCTGCTAACTGTCACAGCCATTGTCAGTCATAAGCATTACATTGTCACAGTGTTTTTGCAAAAGTTGGAAGTTTAGATAGCCATTCCATTGGTATTTTAAAGTTTTTCCATCAAACTTCAGATATAGCAGAGATATGTGATCTCTTCGTAAAATCAAATTTTAAAAGTGAAGTCTGTTATACAGCTCAACCAGGAAGACATGAGGTTAGATGCTATATAAGTCTGTTAGTAATAAATATATTTTCTAGTTTTATAGTATGGTAGATTAAGCTTACTGGTTGGTTGCTCTTTTGACTTTTCTTGTTATATTGGCAGGGTTGCTTTAGACACACTTGCTGCATTGCTAAAATCAAGTAAGTGACTACAAGAAACTGTTTGTCTACTTGAGATATATATATATATATATGTGTATGTGTGTGTGTGTGTTTACAGAGTAAAACCAGCATTAAGTCTGTGGCCTAAACAAAATCAAGGCTGGGAAATCTAGAAATAAGATACAATTTTATGTGCCGTCTCTGGTGCTTTATTTGTGTTTTATATAGATATATACTTAATAATTAGTTACTATTTCTTCAGTTATGCAGCAAAAGGGCTGCACTGCTTATGCAGAACTGATCTGGATCCAAAGTGGAGAAATAGCCTTTTACATTCACTCACCTCAGCCCTTCAGTAATGCATGTCTATAACTTAACTCCTGTCCGTCTCTTTTATACATATCTGAAAATATCTGTGGATGGCAGGGGACAATAGAGATGTTCTTCAGTAATTCTTCTCAGTAATTAGGACTTGGGTCCTGATGACAAGTCTGTCACTAATGCTTATGAAATGGAATTAGGGGTAACAAAACAGCAGTCTGTTTCCAGACATGAACTGTCTCATCCAGCGGCAGTTGATCCTCATGAATGGCATCTCTGCAGATTTTGGCTCAGGATTGTAACTAATAAGAATTAAAAACTCGTTTTCTCCAAACAATTGTGTTAAAGCTACAGCATTCCTAGTAGCTCTGGTGGAGTTAGATAAGAGCTGAGGCATGATTAGATTTGCAGTAAAGCATTCCAGACAAATGACAGGAAATTTCTCTACTATCACAGGTTACTGACATTATTCATGTTTGTTCAGTGTAATACCTTGGTGTTATGATTTGTGTATTTACAAATTTTGAAATTTCTCCATGGGAAATTCAGAGAAAGAAGTATTTAGAAATAATTGTCAGTGCTCTATTCTGAAAATTGGCAGTAAAACTTTAATACTGGGAGAGGAACTAAGTGTTGAAAAGTTGGGTCTTTAAAAAAGATCTCACGCATTTATTTAGGAATGTCTTCTCCTTGAGTGGTTTTGACATTGTAACTTCTTACACTTTATGTAAGCAAATTTCTTCATAAAAACACTAATCTCTGATGTGTATACTGCACTTGACGTATTGATTACCCAATATTTGGGGTAGAGGTACTATAAGTTTATCGAATTTGAGGGATAGTTGCTGCAAAACTGTAAGGGGAAAAAAGTTCGTTTCAAATACCATGTCTACACAGTGTGTGTGGATAGCGATAGGTATGCTTTGTAGACAAAATTGATTTTAAATTTTCTAGATGACAGGACCTTACAATTACCTCTAAGTATAATGGACGCTGTTCTTCTGGTAAAACGTGAAAATTGCAAGCAATATTATTCTAAGAGTGACGTTTAAACTACTGGTCTCCATACTATGGCTAGAATACTACTTAAAATGAAACAAGTCACTTACTTGAGTAAAAAGAGTAATTTAAACTTTGATTTGAAAGTAATACTGAAGTAATTTTAATTAATTTTAGTTAAATAATTAATTAGAATTTTCTTTCCTAACTTTTTTTGCAAAGAAACAAATGCCAGGAGAGCAGTAGACAGAGGATATGTGCAGGTGCTTTTAACGATTTACGTTGATTGGCACCGTCATGATAGTCGACACAGGTACATGCTGATACGGAAAGGAGTTTTGCAGTGTATTAAAAGTGTTACAAACATCAAACTTGGAAGGAAAGCTTTTATTGATGCCAATGGGATGAAAATTCTTTACAACACTTCACAAGTAAGTTTATCGTGGTTTATTATTTTATGTTGTAGTTTTTGTCTCTTTGGCTTTAAAAAGATCCTGACCTCAAGTTCATCATATTTCTTTTATGAGATTTGTGGTCATTCCTTGTTATGGAACTAAGCATTGCTTTCTGTAGCAGCCTGAAACAGAATGAAAGTATACAGAATTAAATTAATATTTGCCATTATTTTGCTGTGGCTATCTCTGGAAGGGGGTGATTGAACTTAATTTTAAAATAGAGGGAGTGAAAATACCTTTAAATTTTGAAGTTTGTTATTTTAAACAGAGATGAATTTGAGCTGGTGGAAGTTTTCTGGCGTTCAAAGGAGACATTAACAAATTTTTTTTAAACAAAATGCAGATTTCTAGAATTCATTAATAGTCTAGCAAATGCAGTTTGACTATTAGTTTGAGAAATACTTTTCTTTATTCTCCTGTTAATAGGAGTGCCTTGCAGTAAGAACTCTTGATCCTCTCGTCAACACTTCCAGCCTAATAATGAGAAAATGTTTTCCTAAAAATCGTCTTCCTTTACCAACAATTAAAAGTGCTTTCCATTTCCAACTCCCAGTTATTCCTGCCAGTGGTCCTGTGGCTCAGCTGTACAGTTTGCCTCCTGATGGTATGGTAATTTTGTAATACTTTGTCTTTGAGCATGTCTAATGCTGCTTTGTGTAAGGTGGAATCAATTGCAGTTATTTGTGTTCTCCACTAAAACTTGGATTCTGAAACTGTTCTTAACTAGCAAAGGGTCTGTGACTATTAGTGTGGAGTCCCAGTTTCTAATGTTAGAAGTGTCTTAGGAACCACTTGTCTGCAAAGCATTTGTGTGGTGCTTTGCAGGAAATGGATTCAGCCCATTATGAACATTTTTCATTATTTTCAGATAAATGATGTTTAATGCATATTCAGATATGGTGAAACAGCTTCTGACCTGGGTAAGCAACTAATGATGTTGCTGTCAGAAAGTTACTCTAAATTAAAGAGGCAAAGTCAGACTTATTCCCAGTATCTCTTATTCCCAGTATCTCCTGAAACAAAATGTGATCATAGTCTGAAAGAAATAAGCTATGCTATTGGACTTCAAATGGGTCAGATTCAAACTCCAGGAACTAGGAGTTGGTTTATGTTTTGTCTTCATACTATAAAATAGATCTAGAAGTGTGTTTCAAAATCCACAGAAATTAAATCTCTACTAAATACAGTATGTTTGGTGCTCTATAATACCTATTTAGAAAATTCCTAGTCTCATGAAGTGAACTACTGGTACGGTTTTTCTAATAGGTCTGTTTTCTTTTACAAAAAGGATATAAAAACCGAAGGAAATATGATACATAGGATTTTTTTTAAAGGAAAAACTTCTGCATTAAAAGACATGGGGTGGGTAGAGATCTGGGTTTTTTAGAAGTACGGTCTTGTATGGTCAGTATTCTAAACGCAATACATGTAGTTATTCTGAATACACTAGAAAATCAATTTAATTTTTAAACCTTTGAGTGAGCCTTTTATTGGCAATCAGCAAATCTCCTGCATGGAAAATCCTCTATGAGAAAACAGAACAAAAACCCCCAGGACTAGTTTACTTGTTGGTTTTCACATTTTTTTCAAGTGGTAAGCAAAAAAGAAAATAAATGGAGAACAGGGAAGTTCTTCTTTAAGTTTGTGTATTGTATTAAATGTATAATCTGCCTTACCAAATTTTTTTGTATTGTAGTGGATGATGTAGTAGATGAAAGTGACGATAATGATGATGGTGAAACAGAATCAGAAATTGAAACCGAAAATGATGATGACAAGGACCAACATTTTAAGGTTGGTAGAGATAAAATTAATAGGCAAAAATCAAGCATAATAGTTTTTTTTTTAAGTTGCTTGACTCATGCATATAACCATATGTTTTAAGTTCTAAAAGGAGTTGGAGGATGTTTTCAGGGCTCAAAAAAAGCTCCTGAAACTTAAAGGAAGTATGTGCTGCTTGAAAATATCAACCTTTCTTCAAATTACTTCAAAATTTTTATCAAAATCTGTTTGCTTCACACTTGATGTGTCTGGAGTACAGTGGGACAAAACAGCAAGCTCTTTTGGCAGTATTGTGTTCCCCACTTGTATTTCTCTAAGCCTGCTTTTCCTACATAAGCTGCTCAGTAGGTAGAAGCTGCTCTAACTTTTGCCATCATTCTGGACTGAGATTGACTATATCAGTGTTTCAGCAAGGTAGTAAGTTAAGCCAGCTGTAGAGGTAGAGCTCAGATCTTTCACTGTTTTACCACTTTGGGAAGTTATTGTCCTGGTCTCCTGCCAGTCAGGATGCAGGCAGGTATTTGATCAGAACTGCCTTATTCTGTATTTTATGTTACAGGTATTTAGGCATTAATTGAGTTGTCTGTCCATGGACTGGAAAGACAAGTTTTATTTAAGAGTCTCATGACCCCTGATAAAGGACTCTTCTACAGAAGCAGTATTGCTTTGTCACTGCAATTAGATGAAGTCTCCACATTCCAAGTTACAATAGTCAAAATATCTATAGATCTCATGTAAAGTGTATTCTGCTATCTGTGTATAAAAGAATTTGTGAAAGCAAGGCAATTGAGTTGTTTTAATATTGAAATTGAGACTTAGGCATACCAATAAAACTGAGCTGTTTAAATCTTCATGGTGAAAGCTGCAGCTCAGCTAATTTTAAAATAGTAGTGTTCAGCTTTTAAAGCATGGCTGTGTCAGGTGTAAAAGGTGTGCTGGTTTAAAGGTAAAGTGGCAGTAGAAATGAACCCAACTCAAAAAAGAGATTACAGGTCAGAGTTACAATTTAATAAAAAGATTACAATAAATACAATGATACAGAGAAAAATTGGGGTTTAACCCACAAAAGAACAGATGTATAACTCAGCACCCTGGGGCACAAACAGAATGGAGTTTATTAGCCCCTGTGCTGAGCACCATGTCACCCCCTGAGTGTAAAATAAAAGCAGAGGAAAACCTCTTGGTGAGGATGATGGTTGCAGTCTTGTCGAGAGTGGCAGTCACAGTCCTGTTGAGGTTCTCATCCTCCTCTGGATCTGACGAGTGGTATCAGAAGTCCTCAAACCCCAAGATTATATATGTTCAGGTTCGGGTGGGAGTGCCCAGTACGTCCCTGAAAGCAAGGAGTTTCACAGTGGTTGGTTTACTCTGCGAGTCATGGGATAGTTTTGGAATCTTTGGTGGCCCATTAGCAGGCATGACCCCTCAGGCTGGGTGTGAAGGTGTTCATGACTCCTAGGAGGGGAGTTCTCACAGCTGAGTCATTGGTGTGAAGACAGAAACACTTCCCTGTCTCACAGGGTCCTTAAACACCCAGCTTGTAGCCTGATGTGTCAGATGTGCCCTGGGGAGCTGCTGCAAATGATCCATTATTAACAGTTCCTGAGTAATGACACAGGGTGTAAAATACACAGTTTTGGCTACACTCACGCAGTGATAAACTGGTCCCAGCAGCTGTAACTAGAACAAAAATGAATGTTTCAGATTAATGTTTTAGAAGTATGTTAATTCTGGATGCAAGATTAATTTGTTCTGGTGATCTTTCAGAATGATGATATTGAGACTGATATTAATAAACTGAAACCTAGACAGGAATTGGGAAGACCCATAGAAGAACTGAAAATGTATGAGCAATTTTTCCCAGAACTTTCTGAAAACTTTCAGGTAGAGTATATGATTCCAGAACTTTTCTTGTTATGTCGGGTTGACTCTGGAATATACTTTTATGTTCTCTTTTTGGTGGATAGTTCCTTTAGCCAAGAAACATGGGTCTCCAGTTCTAGATCTATATATGAGAGTGCTATGTACTAAGTAACTTAGTTAAATGTTCAGTCTGACCGAGAAGAGGACTGTGGGCAGATACAGGAAAAACCTGTTTTCTGGTGTCTGATTATTTGACACAGCAGAGTAAAATAGTAAAAAAAGGACATGAGATTTCTGAGAGAACTTCACTGTATTACGTATTTCTGTAAAAGTTGTGCACCTGCTTAAAATAGGTGGTTAAAATAGCTGGGTCAATTGCATTGACTTGGTGCTTTGTTATTGATGAACTACTTCTTTATCTCTTTAACACCTTCTTCTTTTAAAAGATGGAACTTTCTTACGATGATAGCTTTTAACATAATAACTGTTGTCTTTTAAATTACATTTCTTTTGAATTATTCAAAAAATTACCTTAGGTAGAAGGAAAGAGGAATGTTTCTAATGTAAATGGAATTTAGGAACTGTTTACAGGTTTTTGTTAATAATTTTTAACATTATTTTTTCACCTTTATTTTTTAAGGATTGGGACTTAGTTTCCAAGGAACCAAAGCCTTGTGTACCTGATGCAAATTTGAGTGGACCTATTGTTGTTCCTACAGCCAGTGAGGAGCACTCTGCTGAAGCAAACCAGTCAACGAAAGGGATTGCTTTGAAGGAGAGCAAACCTTTATTGACAGAGGAATGCAACAGAAGGCCAGTCTTTCTCGAACTACCAAAGAAAGATGATATGAGAGACAGTAGTTCAGATCAGCAAAATGATCAAAGAAACATGCTTCCATCATGCCAATGTCTAAGCCAAGAAATTGTGAAAGGCTTGGACAGAATCAGTCTGCAGAACAGTGCGAAAAATGATCAGTGTTATGGTACAGGTTGTGTGGTAAAGAAGGAAAGCAAAGCTAGCCCTAGCACGCTTGCGTGTAGTAAGCCTTGTGAACATGTTTCGCCCTGTGGAAGTAGCCTATTTGAGGGATCATCTGTCCAGCTTGGAAAACTCTGCTGCACTGGAGTGGATTCAGAGGAGGAGGATTCCAGATCTAGTTCATCAGGGGAACAAGTCATGCTTGAGGTTTCTGATGTATCACCAGTTCATGACTGTGATCTTTATATTGAAATGGTAAAAACCACGAAGTCTATTCCAGAATATTCAGAAGTGGCCTATCCAGATTATTTTGGCCATATTCCACCCCCATTTAAGGAACCTATTCTGGAAAGGCCATATGGAGTGCAGAGGTGGGTTAACATATTCCTTTTTTCTCTGTTGTTTTTGTTCCCTTGAGAAACAGTCTTTAGGGTGAGATTAACTAGATGATCTCCAGAGGTCCCTTCCAACCCTAACGATTCTGTGATTAACAGGCAATGTTACACAGTTTACTTTGGCATCTAAAACTGTTTTCAGTGAAAAGCAGTGTGAAGGTAGGTGAGTAGGTGGCGATTGGTGCAGAGAAGACTACAGTCTGATTCCGTAATTGCTAATTCTGTAATTCAGTTTCTGAATATGAAGTTTAATTTATACATTCCCTTTCTGCCTTCCCACACCTCCCATCTAAATTTTGTAGTTTGCAAAATAACAAACCAACCCACAAAAAAATCACCATGAAACAAAGAAATCCCCAACTGAATTGTCTCTTGAGGTCTTAGCAAAGGTAGGACAGTTCAAAAATGCTTCAGCATCTTTAGTAGTTTAAAGATGCTTCAGCTCTTCTTGCTGCTGTGCTAAAAAGCTATCTTTCAGGAAGACGTAATGGAAAAAAAATAATATTCTTCAGTGTTTGGTTTTAGGGTTTGTAGTATAACAGAATTTTAACAAATGCTGAGAATGCATTTTGTGTTAGATCCTGCAGAACAGCACACAATAAACTCAGAAGGAAAAATAAAACAAACCAACAAAAAATAACACATCAGCACACCCATTTATTTCTTCTCTGAAATGATGAGGAGTAATGAGGACTGATGAGACTCTTAAGAATAATTTGCAGAGGTGATATGGAGAGTTGGTTCATATACATAGTAAGTTACTGCTGGCAAATGATCATGTTAGCGGAACATACAGTAGTACCTGTAAGACCTTGCCACCTGCCTAAGTATGAGGTTGGATGGTTGCCTTTGGCTTTATACTTATAATCAACTTCATGAGATTCTCCATCTTTATCTTTAGATATTACAATGATTAAGAGATTAAGTGTCTTTAGCTGGTATGATTTAAATCCTTTATCTGTTGCACACATGACGTAAGAAAGTGGTCTTTCTAGTGAAACGAGCAAGTGCTGAAAACTAATGACATAGTGAATATACCATTCAGTGTTGAAGGAGGAGAATCTTCCCTACGCTATTTATTAGATAGATTCAGGTGATTTAGAAGGGAGGTAATCTTGAGCCAGGAATCACTTAAGAATGGCATTGTAAGAAAAATCTTGCAGATCCTCCTGTATGTTTTTGTAGTAATTAATAATTCTGAATTTTCCTGAAAAAATTGAGTGAAGTCAGTCCAGTGCTTGTTCTTAGATATAAACTGTAATGACATACCTTGTGTGGTTATACATAAAGCTGATTTGTAGACTGTAGAGATAATTTCAGGGTATATTTTACTTTAAAATATTTTATTTTTGTAACTTCTCTGGTTGTTGTGTGAACCGAGAACAAAATATCAGATAATATTGCTAACCTTGAAACAAAAATCCCACATCACATTTTTATGATACACTTACAGAATTCAGTTTTTTATAAATGATTCCATCTTGTTACTGCAACATAAACTTCTGAGGAGGGATCCTTTTTAAAAAGGGCTTAATCTTCTTAGGAATTCATACTGTATAGGGAAGTGGTAAAAATTACTTCAGTAGGGGACATGGGAAAGCTTTAAAGTCTTCTACAAAGCTGTGTCCAAACTCTTTTGACAATCAGTGAAATTTATGTTCTTTTTGACGATCAGTGAAATTTATGTTCTTCTTAATATAAGCAGTTAGTTACTGCACATCAGCTAAGTCTTTAGACAACAAATGGCTGCTTTAATCGATCCATGTAATGTAAGAAAACATTGTGATGGGTCCAAGGTGTGATTGAGTGGGATTTTTTTGTACTTCTATTAGAGTAACATGGTGCAGGATTTGAGGTTTTTTTAGTCTTGCAGCTTGCCAGGAGATGAAATGGTTTTGAATTTGTGCTTTGGAGTGCTTTTTTGTCTCACCAAATTATTATTGTATGGAAAACTGAAATTGAGGATAACTGAAATGTTTTACGTTCCTCTATGTTTTAGGGAAGAAAATTCTGATATTGTTCAATACCCTATAAATTTGGGGTTAAATTCCTACTTTCTTCCATTCCTTAAAAATTTAGGTTGAGTTTGTTTTTCTGTACCCTTTGGTATTTTCTAATCGGGATCCACAAAGGACTAAGATATAAGAATATAGCTCACATCAACAGTGTTCTAGGTTTTTTTTTAAATTTAATTATCTTGAAATAGCTTATCCTGATTTTTTTGAAACCTGACAAGGTCCACTAATGCTTTTCTTTTTTGTGTTAATCTTGACTACTATTTCTTCTTTCCTTTAATATACATTAATTATTACAATGGTATTTGAATGCCATTATTATTTATATAATATTTATTATGAATTTTCATTGATGGATTTTTGCCTTGGCAAAACTCCTGTGATGATAGAAAGTATTATGACCTTTTAGAGCTGAGGCATGCTGAGATCTAAAGAGTTCTCTAAGATCAAGTGCAAGTCAAAAATTGGTAGTTCTGTCCTGAGCTGAACCTGTTCAGATAGACTGTGGTGAGTCAACCTCATCACAATTTTGTCAGTACATTGGACTTGTGAACTGTTTTCCAGTTAGTTTAAATTTAAAAAGAGGTGCTAGAGAGTGCACTTACCTTCTCTTTCTTATTTGTTAACAGTATTTATTTTAATTAAATTGAGAATTTTGAGCATGAATGTACTTTATTGCTCTGTTTCTATATTCTTCATTGTTAATCTGCCTCCTTTTCTTCTTATTGCAGGTGCTGTGCAAGCTTTTCCACACAGCTCTGCCACTATATTTCATTCTTGAACTGCAACACATTCTTACTTTTCCAAACCAGGACCTAGATACTGCCAGTTGTGCAATGGTTTTATGATCTGGATAAGCATACACCTGACATTTGGCTGACATCAACAAATTAATTTTTATTTGTTACCTAGACAATAAATGAAACTATATCTCCAGAGGTGAAAAGCTAGTTCACTAACACACTCACTGTATGACCTATTCTCTAAAACTCTTTAATTTTGGTTATGGTAGGACTCATATAAGTTACTAATGTTATCAAGTGTTGTCCTGGATTAACATAAGTAACGTTTGAGTGATTCCTGCTTCTATTATAAAGTATGAAACTGCATTTTTTTTCACAAGATAAAACCCAGTGGGTTGTATGCATGAAGACTCAGTTCCCTCACATTAAAGTATTGGATTCAGTCAGCTGTGAGTGCAGGTATTTAAACTGAAGTACACAAAGTTTGCTTATATAAGTGAGGGTGAGGCTGAGATGTCTCTGAACTACACCACTGTCTTCATGTCAACTTTGTTAGTTTTCATTCCTATATGAGGTAATTCCTCTTTTGTAATTGAGAAGAGTATGTGAAAATTTAAACAAAGACTTTGCTTTTTATTTTAGGACAAAAATCTCTCAAGATATTGAAAGGCTGATTTATCAAAATGACATTATAGACAGAGTTGTGTATGACCTTGATAATTTGAGGTAAGTGTTTACGTTTCTAAAACCAATATTCAACTCATGCTCCAAGCCTATTCTACTTACTCTGTGATATGATTTGCAATGTTTAAAACAGATTTCATTAAAAGTTCTATCTGATGTAACAGTGTTTCTGATATCCAGGCTGTATTTAGAAGGAAGATTGAAAGTAGTTTCTGAATTGCCAAGTGAGGACTAAATGAAATTAATTTGTTTTAGTTAAGTTTGTTTTATTCATTTTGGTCTCTTTTTCTACTCATAGTTGTTCAGTACCAGAGGAAGCAGATGTTTTGAAGTTTAATTCCAAATTTGAATCTGGAAACCTGCGCAAAGTTATTCAGATTAGAAAGTAAGATATTTCAACTCCTCTCTTCACACTTTAGGACTTTTATTTCTGCTTCTTAAAAAAAGATTGATTTGTCTTTGTTAATCTTCAGAAATGAGTATGATCTAATTCTGAACTCGGATATAAATAGCAATCATTATCATCAATGGTTTTACTTTGAAGTCAGTGGAATGAAAACTGGCATTGGTTACCGGTTTAACATCATCAACTGTGAAAAGTCAAACAGTCAGTTTAACTACGGTAAGATACCTTTGCTATATTTTGAGAAGAAATACTTTAAAAAAATCTGTAGTAGACAGTTCAGCTGTTTCCTTCCCTCCTCCACAGGATCTCTAGTATTCATGTTGCCAGTTTGCATGCTTTATTTTAATAGTATTGCTAGAAGATGTTTTGACAGCTTCAGCTAAAAAGAAAAAATGTGTCTTAAACCACAGGCTGTCAGTTTTTAAAATAAAGTTTTATTGTAAATGAGGCCAAAGGGGAAGAAACCTACTATTGCAATTAATATTGCCCTAAGACCATTGGGCAGGGGAGGACAACACCAAAGCCTATTGATTGACAGAGGTCAGGAAAAATGGCAGCTGTCATCATTAGCCCATTTTTGCATAGAGATATATTTTCAGATGTGAAAGTAACCAGAGATATTGTAAAACAGTTTTGTCCTATTGATGGGAAGGAAAAATAAGTCTGCTTTGAAATGCTGGGCTTCCTAAGTGACCCGTGCAGTCTCTAGCATGTTTGATAAATGTACTTCATTCAAAAGTACTGGCTTACTGAATATAACTTTCTTCTGCTTGTATGAAAGTGTGCGTGAGGTGTGTCTGTCATTCACCTTAGAAGTATTTGTTTTGTGAAGCTTCCTTTTTTCTTGCTGTATTTTCTGAAATTTGTCCTTTAAGGAGGAAGAAGAGAAATTCCTCCTCCCTCCCCAAATTCAAACTCTTTTTCTACAGAGTAATATTGTATTCTTCTCTGTCATACACATACATTCACACTGATCAAGTCACAGAATTACCAGGTAATTTAACCAGTAGTAAGATGCTTTTAAATTATTTATTAATCTTCCTCAATTATCTTAGATCTTTTTTCATGTTGCATATTCTTACTTGATAGTTACTTTTGGTTAAGTACACTGAATCAGTCAATGTGGTTGCCAATTACCTAACCAGTAAGTACTGTTCAATTAGTATATATTATTTTCTCCTCTATCTTCATATTAAGTATTCAAATCAAGTATACTGTCCAAAAAATACATTATTTAAAGAGTTAACTGTTAAAAGAAAGTTGTCCTGAAATTCATTTATTTTTCTGTTATTTATGTGAATGGATAATAACAATTTTTTGTATTTTATTTGAAGTCTTTTTGTGATGTGAGTCAGAGTGGGACTCAGGATTTCTAGTAGACTGCCATTTATGCTAACCTCATCTTTCATTTAAACATTTCGTTTTGGTCTTCCATAGGTCTGATTCTTTTCTTTAGTTGTTGTTTTCTGAAAAGCAGCAATCTTTTGTCACCTGGTTGAAAGAGCATGCAATACCCAGGCATTCATGAAACTATACTCTCTGATAGTGAGTAAATAAGTAAATAATTTGTAGACTTGTATATAAGTACTGATGCGGTTCATTACTGCTAAGATCTTTCTGTTTAATGTTAAGCATTAAAGTGAGATGCATGTTTTCTTTAAGGTATGCAGCCCCTTATGTATTCAGTTCAAGAAGCACTAAATTCTCGACCATGTTGGACTCGTGTTGGGACAGATATTTGTTACTATAAGTAAGTACGGGAATCAAACATATATTAAATCTTCCTCTGAAGATTAGAAATATTTGTTTCTGCATTTGATAATTGTGTGTTATTCTCAAGTTACTGTGGAGAGTAATAAAAGTGATAAAAATATGCAGGGTCTTATTTTGTAAGTACACTGCTAATATTTAAGCTCTTCATATTTTATACTTTAGTCAGAAATTGCACACTGTTTCAGAGAAACTTTTAAGGGCGTGTATATATGCATGCTTACTTTAAGTCTTACTATTGGCTTCTAGTAATACTGACTACATGGTCCTTTTGATGAGCCTCCTGTAATCTATGGTGCAAGTAGTGTAGAACAATCCTGGAACACAGGATGACATGGTACAGCCACATGTAATCCTTCTAGTTTGGTAGCTGTTTGCTTACTTACTTTTGTTTGCTTTGTTTGTTTTGTTGTGTTACTTGTTTTTGTTCACCTTTTTCCAATATAGATGAATATGTGTATCACTGCTATAAAGTAGTATCTTTACAGCTGGTGGAAATCTCTGTATTTAACCTGGATGTACAGGGAAGAGAACTACAATCACTAAAAATCCTTCTGACACTTAGAGTGTGTCTTGAGAAATAATCAATGGTATGAAAAAAATTATTCTAATGTGTATGCTACCTTCATTTTTGCTTTAGGAATCACTTTTCAAGAAGTTCAATTGCTGCTGGAGGACAGAAAGGAAAATCCTATTACACAATTACATTCACAGTGACTTTCCAACATAAAGATGATGTGTGCTACTTTGCTTACCATTATCCATATACATACTCAACTTTAAAGGTGAGAAGATTATCATATGTTACGTAGTTAAATGTTTATAGTTTTAAAAAGTGTGAAACATAAGCATTCATGAGTGCATTCTCTTTGTTTCTTTTTATAAAATTTAAAATGGTCCTTAAAATAGAAAATTTTCATCATTAGTGTTTAGACTGGCAAAGTGGGTATATTGTTCTAAAGAACAGTCCCTGGAAAAATAAAATTGATGCTTGCAGGCTAAATGGGTTTTCCATGAGTCATAAAGATGACTGTGGGACTGGAGTGTCTCTCTTATGAGGAAAGGCTGAGGGAGCTGGGTCTTTTCAGCCTCAAGAGGAGATGACAGAGGGGAGACCTCATCAGCGTATATTATGTCTATAAGTATCTGATGAGAGGGTGCCAAGAGGGCCGGACCAGGCTCTGTTCAGTGGTGCCAAGCAATAGGACAAGAGGCAACAGACAGCAAATGATGCGCAGGAAGTTGCTTCTTAACATGAGGAAGAACTTCTTGACTGGGCAGATGACCAAGCACTGGAACAGGTTGCCTAGAGAGTTTGTGGAGTCTCCCTCATGGGGATATTCAAGAACCATCTGAACACAGTCCTGTGCCATGTGCTCTGGAATGGCCCTGTTTGAGGAGGGTGTTTGGAGCAGTTGACCCACTGTGGTCCTTTCCAGCCTTACCCATTCTGTGGTAATTGATTGGAAACAGTGGTAATGGGATGGAGTATTTGTGTTTGAGTCCAATGACTCAGATCCTGCTGTTCTACATATATACTTCTTGATAACTGAGTTTCTATAATTAAAATAATCTCACTCATCTCACAGGCACTCTCTACTTGTGGCTCTGCCCACTTGATACATCTTCCTTGACCTACCTGGCAGCCTATACTGGCTGGGTAGTCCACCTTGAAATTTGCTAGTAAATGGCACATGTACTCCCCCTTGCACACCTGCTGTGAGGAAGATGGGTATGCTTGCCCATCACCCCTAGCAGCTGGTAGCAGGCACATGGGTTTGTAACCCATGTTCCTATTCTAGGTGCTGACACTGAGAAATTTTCCCTTGTCTCACCATCAGCTGTGTTTTGGGGGCACTGTCTTAGTTTGAGGGGAGAACTAAGATATCTGGGTTGGCCAAGAAATAAAATAATCCCTCTCCTTAAATTTTAG
>JAWWEW010000088.1:34959723-34970602 GCA_035583185.1 Anabacerthia variegaticeps
AACTAAGACTGTTTTCTTCTCTGATTAATTATTAAGGTAGCATAAAATGCTTTCAGATGGCAACACTGCATTCATGCTCACTTTGTTCCCAAAAGAAAATGTGCATGAAAATATTTCAGCACAAACAAGACATGAAGCACAGAGGAAGACAGATGATGTTTAATAATTTGTATAGTATTTTCTAAATGGTACCATATTTACATACATCTTATATATCTTATATACATACAAGCAGTCCAGCTGACCACTCAGATTAAAGTGGTTCATTTGTACATTTTGTACATTTGTACTCTTTGTGAAGACAAACTGGAATGAGGTGTCCTGCACAAACCGTCAGCCAACAGTCTGCCTTAATACTTGGCTTTGATTCCTCATCCCACTTAATTTAATATAATACACTGCAAAATAGAAAGTCCTAAACTGGGTCAAACAGTATTCCAGAATAATATATATCTACGTATTTTGTCCTGTGAAGACTGCTGCAAAATTTGCAGATTCTCTGGAACAATCATCCTCCTGTTGTAGCTTATGTATGATCACAAAAAGCACCCATTCAGTTTACATAGATATTGTGCTTGTGTACACTTGTACAGTTCAGTTTAATCCAAATCTGCTCTAGATTACTTCGTTCTTCTAAAACATCCAGTCTAGTCAAGTCAGTCTTTTAGCTTAAGTGATTAGCCAGTGACGTTTCCTTTCTGCTTCGGGTTTGACCTCACTGTTGACAAAAGCTCTCTGTTATGAATCATAGCTGTCAGTGTTGCTTAAAAACTCTGCTGTTCTTGAATATACACTTTAAGTATGTTCCAGAACGAAAGAAGGCACCCCAATCACCTGTTTAAATACAGTAGCTCATTCTCTAGTATGTCAGGTACTTGTTCCTAAATATCTAGAACATAAGTAGACAATATTTTTCAGATCTATGAGTAAATTCTGAGACACATTAATTCTATAAATACCCTTATGCTATACGGACCCAAATTTTAAAATGGAAATAGATCAAATCTGTCGTACTCATGCAAGGGTGGCTCCTGATCAGTTAATTCTATAAGGAAGCTGAGTCACTTGATGTTCCCTCTCATGCAGCGTCCTGTGTTGAGGTGAAAATGCTGTCACAGCGGAAGTCTTCACCTTAACATGTTCACCTGGCTGCATCTGCCTCACAGACTCCAGATACTTGTGGACAGATTTTCCCCTGCCTCTCACCTGTCTGTTCTCTGTGGTATGGTTAGAGGGACAGAAGGATAAATTGCAACTAGTCATTCTTAAGGGTCACAAAGACTAGTGCTTAAGAGCATCCACTCTCCTCCATGACCAGCCCACCAGGGCAAGGTGGTTATGGGTAAAGTGCCCATTGGCAATGAAAAAAAATGGAAGAAGACAGACACAAAAAATAGGTCCTTTGTTTGTGGTCTGTGGACAGCAGAGGCAAATGGATCCTGAGGAATGATTTGGCCACCTGTGAAACTCCTTTCCACAATCTCTACCTGAGCTTCCCACTATGCCATGGCAAGGGCTAGCCAGGTGCTGGGGGCCCTGATGTGACACTGCTGCCTGATATGGGACCAGGCTACTGGCACAACTGTGATAGCATCCCCACAGTGGTAATGCTGGCGGCAGGAGCAGAGTTGTTGAGATGGGAACATTGATGGGTTAAGGATTCAAGAAAGAAAACACCAGCCTTGAAGTCTTAGGGGAAGACCAGAGAGCAGCTATGTGGGAGTCAACTGTCTGAGCCACTGGTGCCAGGGTGTGGGTGGCAGATGTCTCTCTATGGGGCTGAACATTGTATGGGAGCCCACCCTGCCCATAGAGCCAGTGCTTATCTGGCCCTCAGAGCTTTCTTAGGGTGGTCAGCATACTAGGACGTTGGCTAGCAGGTCACTAAATCCCAGCTGCCTTTTGTCTGTGAGGGGCAGTGAGGAAAAACAGAATCATAGAATTGTTTTGGATGTAAAAGACATCTAAGATCTTTGAGTCCAATCATTAACCTAACAGTGACATGTCCACCAAGAAAACCATTTTCCTAAGCACCTTATCTAAACCCTTTTTATATAGCTGCAGGAGTGGTGATTCAACCACTTCCCTGGACAGCCCATTCTGGTGCTTGGTAACTTTTTCAATGAATAAAATTGTTCTGATATCCAATCTAAACCTCCCCTCATGCAACTTGAGGCCATTTTCTCTTGTCCTGTCACTTGTTACCTGGGAGAAAAGACCAGACCCCACCTGGCTACATCCTTTTTTCAGGTAGTTGTAAAGAGCAGTAAGGTCTGCCCTAAGCCTCCTTTTCTCCAGGCCAAACAACCCCAGCTCCCTCAGCTGCTGCTCATAAGATTTGTGCTCCAGACCACTCACAGGCTCTGTTGGCCCTCTCTATACACAGTCCAGCCTCTCAATGTCCTTCCTGTTGTGAGGGACCAAGAACTGAACACAGGATTCATGGTGTGGCTTCACCAGTACCAAGTATAGAGAGACAATCCCTTTTCTGGTCCTGCTGCCCATGTTATTTCTGACACAAGCCAGGGTGCCACTGGCCTTCTTGGCCACCTAAGCACATGGTGGGTCATGTTCGGCCCCTGTAGACTAGCACCTTTGGGTCCTTTTCTGCCAGGCAGCTTTCTTGCCACTCTTCCCCAGTGCTGCATGGGGTTGTTGTGACACAAGGGCAGGACCCAGTATTTCTCTTATTGATCTTCATGCAATTGGCCTCAGCCCTTGATCCAGCTTGTCCAGATCCACCTGCAGAGTCTTCCTATACTCTAACAGATCAACACTCCCACCTGAGATGGTGTCATCTGCAAACTGAGGATGCACTTGGTCCTCTTGTCCAGATCATTGATAAAGAAACTAAACAGAACTGGTAGTAATTGCTTTAGGCTTTTAAGTTGCGTATATCCTGTTTGCAGTGTCTCTTGCACCTAGACTAAGATGTGTGAACAGACCCAGGGTCATAGTATATCATAGGTGTTTGCTCTTCAGGAACAGGACCACCATAAGTAAGATCCTCAGGCATATAGTTCTGTAAGCAGGAGGGCCAGGGATCCCAAATAATTGCATATTTCTAGGTTATGACTTGCATAATCTATTTCTACCATAGTCTGTCTCATATTCATACAGATCTTTAACTACTGACAGTTTTACTAATATCTATCTGAGAAAACATTCTTTTATAAGAAAACTGGACAAAAACCTTCCCTTATAACTTAAAATCATTACCTTGATACCAGGATCTACTTACAAAGTAATCCTGTTAAACTTGATGATTTACACCACTGGGATTTATGCACACTCTTAGAAGGTGATTGTGTGAATGGAATAATACAATTGGAGTGTGTCAACAAAACTTCAGAAGTATTTTCAAATTTGAATGTAGAAAGAATGTGTCTGGGATTCCAGCTTCATGTGTGGAAAGTCTTATGTGTTGATTGAGCTCTGGGGTTTGCAGGAAGGCATTTAAGCCAAATGTATCTGCTGGAGACTGATTAACTCTCAGGAAATTTGGAAAGACATTTTCTCATTCCCAGCTGAAAGGCTTTATATGCCTCTAAGTGCTATGGGTTGAAACTATGCCAGAAGAGGAAAAGAAGAGGTTATGGGATGGCAAAGCAAAGAGATGGCAAAAGGTTTTCAAATAGCTTAAATGTACTTATATTCAGTGCCTAAAAACAAGAGGAAATGGGGGACATGACACAGTATAGGTATAACAAATTCAGTATAACTTATGCAATCACTAAAAGTCTGAGTTTCTAAAGATGAGTTTCACAATGAATTTTTAAGCTAATTAAATTTCAGTATTATCTTAATAGGAAAAAAATTCCTGGTATTCTGAGAGAAGAAACCACAATGTTTCCTACAAAAGATTACCTACCACTTCAAGGCTACAACCATGTATAACATGAGCTCTAGCCTATTTTTATTTCTTCTTTTTGGTGACATCCTTTAAAGATTCATAATATAGGTCAATAGTATGCAAGAAACATACCATTTTCCAGCCCAAGGTTTGTAAATTGGGAAGGGCATTTATATTACATCATGTAAGGATATAAAATATTGATTGTTGTTATAAAAGCTATGATGACTGATAGTACACTTAGAATGCATTGCCTGATAGCATTACATATGTAAAAGATTCAAATCCCCACATGATGCCAGTTATTAAAATAATCCCTTGAGAAAGCTTGTAAAAAAGTGAAAAAGCAACCCACATGACATTCTTCAGAGTGTAGCATGTTTCAAGGTTGCAAGACTGTTCTGAGGAGAATCTGTATCTTATTTTTATGCAGAATTCCTATCTATGCATCTTAAATTTCATTATTTTCACCATACACACCTGGCTGCCAGTAAATATCTCAAAACCAAATAAACAGCAGAAGACTGCACACTAGGACTGTGAAAGTGTTGGAGGAGAAAACCACATTTGTGGGCAGGAGGCTCTCCAGGCATCCCTAAGAGTGGCAACTAAAGCTCACATTTTTACTGTGTTTCTCTGGTGACTTTCTTTTTGAATGGGTGTCTTTAAAGAAGAGGCAAGCCTTGGCCTAGTGGAGTGGTAAAGTAGGTGTCCTTCAGTAGGTATTGACCATGAAATGCTACCAGGAATCATAAAAATACTCTTTTCCTATACCTTCTTCCTCTGGTTTGTTTTAATTGATGCTGTTGTATTGAATAGTCAGTGATTAATGTAGGAATGAGGTGATATTGCAGATATCTATGTTATAGCAAAAACATCCAATGTGTTTCTATATACTGGCACAATTTCCAGGTTAATAATTCTCTTTTCTCATATTCTAGAAAAGATATAGGATCTGTGCTACTGAACCATGGAAAGGGTTTGTCACCTCTGCCATCAGCAACTGTGGATAGCTCTGGGAAAGATAGCAGGAGCCATTTATTGGGTAGTCTAGCCACAACATAATTGCATCTAGAAGACAGAGATTATTTAAAACCCTTCAGCAAAAGATGTTTGTTTAGTTTCCTTTCATTTATTGACCATACTTATCCAGTCCATGCAGATGTTGCTGTTTTCAATATTGTTTAGTATCTTCACTTCAATGAACTGCTGTGACAGTTTTATTCCTGTGAAACTCTTGTGCTACAGTTTTTCTGTCCTATTAAATATTCTCTGTTTGCTGTGTCTGAAACCATAGGTGGCCACCATCCTCTTGTATTTCTAGGTGGAAACGGCTGCAGCCACAAGCCGGAGAAAATCCACAATGCCTGTTAAGATTTAATTGATGTGCTAATGATGCCACTAAACTATTATTGTGAATTCAGAATTAACAGGTAGGAATCTAAACAATGGAAGAGCAGAGAGAAGTACTTCCTTAATTAAACATTTTGACTTCCCTAAATAAAAATAACAGTGATGAACATCACCATATTTTTTTTTTAAAAATTTGCATTTTTAAGAGTCCTGTGAGGAGCTTGAGGATTTTGAGCTTCAGATTACCTTGAATAGTGTGAAGTTAATAGTGCAGAAGATCCTGCACTGAACAATAGGTATAAAGCAACATACTGAAAAGTCACTCATTAAGAGTACAGTCTTTTTCATGCAGTAAACAAGGCATGGATGCTAGGGAAAAAAAATTTATACCTAAAGATCCCATTTATAAGCATATGGGGGCTGAACAGAGTCTGTACAGGCAACTTTTGAAGTTCTTGAATGGAGCTTTCTTACTACACAAATACAAATTTACATGGAGCATACAGTTAAGTTTTTCACTGCATTCCAGCAACCAGTAAATGCTGTGTCAATCTCACTGTCTTCAAATGATTCCATCAACTTGAAAACAGAATAGAAAAATCTCACAACTTTTTCATCTCTGCACTAACATATGTAGAGCACACAGACATTTTGACAGGGTAACTGTAAAATACTATTATTTTATTTGTGTAATAAAAAGCTTGAAGTTCCCTAAGATATCCCCATGCAAGAATTCCAACACCTCTTTTTATCTTGTGTTTAGTTTCAAAGGGAAGACTGCAAAATAATTATGTTTAAAGCAGAATAAAAATAGCAACTTGCAAAAAACTAACCTACCTCCAATGTTAAATCCCTCACTTGTTCTGAATATAAATTACTTTTATTTTAAAGTTTTTTAAAGGGGCTGTTATTCATACTCTTGTTTGCTCTTTATGTCAAAGCAAAAAGGAATAATTGCTCTTTTGTTCCACAGACCTCGGGAGATACAAAGTTTCAAAAAACAGAAGGAGGATTGCAAACTTGAAGTTTGTTTTTGTTATTTGGGATCATAATTGAAATTATGAAGGATCAAGTAGCTCTCTTGACTGTAACAAATAATTTAAAAAAAAGTAATTCAGCTCTTCATTAGCCTAGAAATGGACCACAGAAAGAATTAATCTTGAGGTATCTGTAGTGCAAACATGCAAAATGAAATTCCTGTCTGCCATTTATTTTTTCATCACAGAAACTGCTAAAAAGATCAGAGAAATACGGAAGATAAAAAGCTACAGCAATTACTGTCCTCAACCTTTCTCAGTTTTGCAGAGGATACAACATCCTGTTAAAGTGGAAGCAAAATAAGCTGTTTGCCCTGAATTCAGATCCTGCCCAGAACTTTCAAAATTCTGTTTTAAAAAATAACTCTTGCTTTACTTATGATGTCTTCTGAGATTTAATGGATTTTAATATGAGGATTGGTTTTAAAATAAAAGAGGGGAAGTTTAGATTAGATTTTAGGAGGAAATTCTTTACTGTGAGAGTGGTGAGAAATTGGAGCAGCTTGCCAAGATAAGTTTTTGGGCTCTCCATTCCTGGAATTCTTCAAGGGCAGGTTGGATGAGGCTTGAGGAACATGGTCTAGTGGAAGATGTCCTGCCCATGGCAGGGAGGTTGGAACTACATGATCATCAGGGTCTTTTCCAACCCAAACCATGCTACGATGATACAAACAAACTAGTACAGAAGGTAAGAATTGAAATAATGGAATGTATGAAGTGCTCAGCCTGCTTTTCAGAGGATAGATGTTCTCTCCATCAAGTTCCCTCCTTTGAAATACCTGATTTAGTTCTCCCTTTATTTTCCCAAAAGTATGCTCTGTCCTGTGCCATCTCTCATGGGAGAGGACAAAGCAGCTATGAGTCTGTGATGTGCAGGACACAGCACAGCAGGAAAATGCTGTCCATGCTTAGTCAGGTCCCATGCACAGCAAACTGAGCATGTGGAGAGAGAAATCTTGGGAAGGAATGTCCTGGGGACTTGGACAGTGTTATGATCCCCTTGTTAAAAGATGCCTCTGCCCGAACTAAGGTGCAAATGAAACCAAATGCCAAAATCAGTAGTATGGCTTTATTTAACAGTAAATATGAGGCAGAGAGAAGTGGGGGTAGGGGGTGGGGCAGAGAAAGACAGAGAGAGAGAGACAGACATTAAGTAAATAGGTAAAGATATCGCCACCACATGGATCCTGACAACATACCATCAGGTCCTTCTTCTAGTCTTCTTGGTGGTGAGGGTCCCAAAGTCGTGCTTCTGGGGTACCACTCTTTTGAAGTTCAAGTCCCAGATATTTGTGGGCCTCTCAGATGTTCCTGCAACTGGGGATGTCATGTGTGTAAGCAGTTGTTTTCTTTCTCACAGCTTGCACAGTGGAATTTTGGGGATGTGCTAATTTCAAATCTTTGCCTTCGTTTAGTTCTGTAATTAACGCTTTCCTTTCTCACGGTTTTCCATGTTCAGGTAGGCTACCCACATTTGCCTTACCAAGCCTGGTTCCTGTTGTTGCCAGTCTGTGCTTATCACAGGTTCCTGTCATGGTGGCTCATCTTATGGGAATTTCCTTCTTTGACAGTTTTTGGAGAAAATTCACTGCATTCTTTAAGTCCTGTCAGACAATATAGGAATTTTGGAGATGGTGAGGTCCCCATGGCAAGGGCAGAGGTGGCCTGGCATACCCCAGGCATGCAGCTGGAACAGGGTGGAGGAAGCAGGGCAGGATGAGGCTCTGCAGAAAGCAGCCAGAGAAGGCCAGGCGCCACTGCTCTGGGGCTGCACAGGGGGACAGAGGGCTGTGCTCTATGGAGAGCCCAGCTGCAGGGCACAGGATCTCCCAGGAGACCCCGCAACACATGAGAGCAGCCTCACTCAAGGGATCTCAAGGGTTCATACCACACCACTCAGTCTCAGGAAGAATTCATATTCTCTCTCTTGAAATCTGGTTCAGCATTCTGACCAAAAAAAAAAAAAAATATTGGTTTAAGTAATGTGCAAATATAAGGTTCCATGACACATGTGCACTCTTTCAAAAGCAAAGAGTTTTTTTTGTAGAGAAGTATGCGGAGAAGAGGAAAACAGATGGCGACATATTCTAGACCTGCAACAGCTATTTTTAAAATTTGTTCTGTTCTCATTTGGCTTACTACCATGGGGGAGTGGGGGTAGGATTTAAAGTTCTTATGATGTTTAGCTCTTTGTTTCTTTTTCTGTTCCTTTTAGACTGGAGGATTCTCACTAAACAAAGTAACTAATTTTCATCTGAAAGAAGTCAAGAATGATGCCATGGTTTGGGAACATAACCCCACTGATGACTATGATTTGCCATAAGAAACTTCCCCTAGAAGGGCCAGGGTCTGAGCTTTTAAATTTATTACTGTAGCAGTCTTGCAGTAATTTTTGTTCACAAAAAAGAACCATCTTCTATTTTAGTTTTGTGTTTATGTTTCAAAATCATGAGCTGAACCAAGCGATTACATGACTGCTTGCTACTAGCATTGCTATCCTTACCTTTTGGTGCTAAAAAGCTGCCAGGAAAATAGATGTTATTTCAAATTTTTGATAAGACCCTGGGTTTTAATCTGTACAGGAGAATAGTTTATACAGTTGAAGCAGTTTTATCTTGGAATTAGATTAAGCATATGAAAAATATTTCCTTTTTGCTTTGAATTGTTCTTACTAATTATTTCTACTATAACAACTTCATAAGAAGTTGTGTCACTATATGATTACATGTTGTGTAACGTTACATGTTAGTACAGCCTAGGCTTTGGTAACAAATAGGCTATATAAACCATTCTGTTCTGTTACATTAGATATGCTATTTTCTTGGAAATTTATAAAAATTATGGCAGAAACTCTTAAAGAAGCATTTATTAATCATTAATGCTAGTCTTTATCATTGCTGGAGTCTTTAATTTTGAAGTTTTATAATCTAATTTTATACTATCTCTTCCAATTTTTTTAATGTAGTTTTTATTGCAATTGCAGGAGTAGAGCAGCAATGATAAATTGTCATACTATACTATAGATGAAATACAAGAAAGTGTAACATCTAAACATCTGTGCATTAAATATTAATGAATCTTTTATTTTATAATTGATGGGTTCCTTTAATACTTGGTTCAGGACATCTGCTGGACTTAGCGTTGTAATGGAGAGAACAGTGCACTGAAATCTGTGCACAGTTAAAATGTGAACAATACCATGACCAGAGACATAGGCAGCTGGTAAGAATTTCAGTGTCTCTAATCTACTAGAAAAGACACTGTTGAAAGACTTTGGTTAATGTAGTAAACTGCAGATCTGCTACCTGAGAAATAAACTCTATTATAAATGCTTGATAATAGTGCATATGAACAAAATTCAGATATTTGAGGTTGACTGTATTTCATAATGGAACATGCCCTGGGCCTGAGCAATATCCTGTAACCCTACTGTGTTACACTAAGCTTTTGCAAGAGAGCAGAATTTATTTTACTATGAGCTAATAGGCATTGTACCATCTCAGTCATAATTCATGAAACAACTCCATACAGCAAAGAAAACAGCACTGGTTATTTGCAATGTAATGCAAATTGAGAATTGCTTCAGTTCACTCCAGACTCACTAAGAAAATATTTTTCAGGACTTGATGAAAGTTTTTGTATTTTGAAAACAATTATCAAGCTTTTGTAGGTCTATGGAATCTTATTTTTTCTATGTCACAATGGTTTCATAAACTGTTACTTTGTAACACTTAAGACATGTATAGTCTCATTAACTTCTTTGTCTTTGCTTTCTTATTATTCTGGCTACATGTGTTTAATATTCTCTTTAATAATGTTTCTTCTCCTGACTAGCTGGTGCAGGGTGGCTGTTCTAAGTTAATAGTAAATAGAGGAAAGTCACACATGCAGGGTGTGACATTGAAACTTTGTAAGCATTTGGAAAAGCAATGAAAAAGAGAAAAGCAGTGTTAATTTACAGACAGGAATGTAACTATCTGTGATGGATAATGTGAGTGGGTGGAGAGGCTCTGCCCCTCATTTAGCAGATTGCTTTTCAGGGAAACAGAGGACTCAATACGTAGACCGGACCCAACTCACGGGGAGATCTGCTGTCTCTCGGGGACTCAGGTAACACACACTAGTGGAAAATTCCAGTCTAATAAGGCCCTGTGATTACTGTCTACTATTGATTTTACAAACTGACTGCTTCAAGGAGAAGTCAGAGGGCAACCTAAAGAGACTTCAGAGCACTGGCACAGTTGGTGGTGGGATCAGGAGCACAGGTAGTGCTTTCCTTGATTCTTCCAGTAATATGGAATAATATTGATAGAAATAGGCAGATCCATAAGGTCAATGAATGGCTCCAAGGCTGGAGTAAGCAGAGACATTTTGGGGTTTTTGACCATGGGACCACCTACTCAACATCTGTTCTACTGACACATGACAGGTTGCACCTTTCTCAGAGGGAAAGAAGTTCTAGCCCAGGAGCTGGTGGGGCTTGTTGACAGAGATTTAAACTGGCTTGGAAGGAGGAAACAGACAAAACCAGGCTCACCAGTGATGAGCGATGGGATGGTATTCCAGAACTTGAGAAAACCAGCATTTTAGGACCCCTCAATCTGCCTCACAAGGTGTTGGCTACAGTCTGCCACAC
>JAWWEW010000088.1:35002256-35016320 GCA_035583185.1 Anabacerthia variegaticeps
AGGGAAGGGAGGTTTGACCTGCTTTAGGACACGAGGAAGTACAGGGACACCCGTGTGCGGGGCATGGAGATGCCCCACTGCTGAAGACCCACAGGGGAGGAGTGCAGGGCTATGGAAAGCAGAGAAGGGGGAGCACTTCTGCTTCTGCCTCTCCATTTTGCCTTATCTTGTCATCTCCTTTTCTTCTCGAAGTGTTCCTCCCTCAGCCCCCACAGAGCCACAGGAAACCTCACCCACTCTACTTATTTTTGCCTGTTGGCATGTGGGCAGGTATACCTGCCCTGTGCACCGTAGCTCAGCACTGCATCACCGAACAAGCAGTTTTGTTCAGAGGTCTTTTTACAGCTATTAAAATTAAAACAACAACAGAAAAAACCTCCAAAAACCAAAACCCATGAAGATCCCAAAACACTACCTCCCCCCCTAAAAAACCCCCCAAACCATAAAAAACAATAAAAAACTCACACACACAGCCTGAATAGCAGCATTTCTATCATCTGTTGTCATGACACACAGCTGACGTGGGAACACAGCAATAAGGCTGACTGCTATATGGGTTTAATTTTGGTGCAGAAATTTGCTAGAAGAAGCTTTCAAAAATATCTCTGGGTGGGAGGAAAACAGGTGGGTGCTGGTTATGTGTATGGAGCAGGAGGAAATAGTTGTCAATCTTACCTAAGCATTACTCTGCATCCATCAGCCCTTTGGTACCCTCACTACTCAACAGGGGAAATAAATTATACCGTCTGTCACCACTCCTCACTCCTGTTACTTCTGGAGAAGGTGCTGGTGAGCCACAAAGTGCAGGGAAACTGAGCATGGGAGGACTGAATAGAACTGTGGTTGTCTTGCTCAAAATGCACCTTCCCCATGTGGGTTTGGTAAACATGTCTATATGGGAAGGCGATCGTCCACTGGAGCCAAGCATCAGTGAAATCCCCTTAGGAGACACTTCTGGGCCAGTAGCATCTAAAATGATGACTGACATTGGACACAAGTGGTGAGTAGTGTATGGCCTGTAGGAACTCCTCGGCTAAACCTAATTTCTGTAGCTGTCCATGTAAGTGGGCATGTAGACTCAGTTCAGCCTGTTGTTCGGGTGGTCTATTCAGCCCTGTGGTCCTCTGCCACATATACACTTCTGTTTCAAAAGTGTCTTTTCTGTCCCTCTTAGTGTACCTAGGTAAGTCAGACTTAGTCTCATTTTCAGACACTCCTGAGCTATCACACTTTCTGCTGGATATGAGAGAGTACAGGTGTTCAGAAATACTCTAAAAATCATGCTACTAACCCATTTGAAGCTCATTTTCTTTTACTGCAATTACTCTCTATTAGTACATTTCTCATCTGTTAGTCATCTTGATTAATGACTTTACTCATCTACACTAGTTTACTCACCCATTTCAATACTTTCCGACATCATAGGAACATTTTGTGATTTAATTAAGTAATCAGTTACAAGCTCAGAGGTCTTTGAATGAAAACTGTCATGTTTTATAAGAGCACAATACTTGATTTCATGACCAAAAAACAACTTAGTGTAGGGGTTTTCTTTTTCCTTCATATTTGGTGTTTGGGCATCCATGATGACTGATAACTAGGATAACTAAATAACTATTGTGACAAAACTGGAACCTCCAGCAATGAAAAGTTTGAAAGAGGACATCCACACTGTTGCAAGTTGGTGGTGTGTATTGAGATGGAGGCAGAAGAAGAAAAGGAAGAGCTTGCTAGAAGAAGAGGTGCACTGGAACAGAAGGACATTTAAGTCCATGTGAGCAGAATAATTCAGAGTGCTTCTTGTGGAGTAAAGCTTGCATCTAATGTAGTCATAAAGCCAAGAGAACAAGCCAAAAGCATTTCATTTTATCCCATTTTCATTATGTTTCAACTAATTCTGAAAATCTCTCTCTACTCATACCTGTGTCTCTCTTTCCCCAGTGTGTGAAATTCACCCTTTGAGTGTCCTGAAAGAAAAGCCTTATTGAGTGAAAAATTTGATAGCAATGTATCCTTTGCATCTTTACTTAGCTTTTTGGTTTTGGTCCCATCTCTTTGTATTCCCCTGATTTTCCTGCTGCTTTCAGTTTCCAGCCTCTACACTGAATATCCCATAATGTGCTCAATAAAAATTGAATAGTTTCCACTTAGAATTCTAAAAATGGTTTGCCATTTCCAGAAAGTGACAGTATCAATATTATCGTCAGTCTCTTATGCAAATTGCCACCCTGTTGCTACCTACCAAAGTATCTCATATTTCTCTGAAATCAGGCTCCACATTCTTCCACTTAGATGCTCTGGAACTGCTGACCTTACTACTAGAGGTGTTGAAACTATTGGCATTCATCTTGCTGCTGGCCAGAGTAAATCTTACTTATATAAGTGGTATGAACAGTCATCCACTGGGGAACAGCTCTTGCTACCCTCCCCTTTGCACATGAAGAGAAAAAAAGAGAACCCAGATAGTTTGTCTGGATTCTTGTCACTTTTTCCATGTGGGTTTTTTTTTGTTTGTTTGGGGTTTTTGTTGTTTTTTTTTTTTTTTTTTTTTTTTTGGTGTGGTTTTGGGGGTTTGGTTTTTTTGCTTGTTTTTCTTTTTTTTTTTTTAAATTTTATTTTCTTGTCCTTTCTTTTCCTGTCTAAATTCTAGAGAGCTGGGAAAAAAATCAATTCTGAGTTTGTCATTAGGGAAATATAACCATCTGGGAAAAATATAAGATCTGGCTGTAGGGGTGATCTAGCTTCCCATACTAAACAAAGACATTGATTTTCCCTTCCTCCTAGTTATTTCACTTCACATAATTTTATTTTCAAGCCACCTTGAAAAGACAGCCTGAAATAGCATTCTTCCTATATAAACAATTCTATCTTTAGTAGAAATGTTGCTTTCCTTTACGTGAGTAGCAGCCATGTGCTCTCAGTCAGAATACCCTAAACGAGAAAGGACTCAATTACATTTTTAAGAAGCACATTTTCTTTTTAGACTCTCTGCTGCCTGCTCCAAACTGAAGACAAAATGACTGCCTGTCTGAAGACAGCAGATGTCTCAGAGATGTAAATGCTCACCAACCCTGAATCAAAGCCCCAGCATACCCTACTGAATACCCTACTGTACAGAGACAGTATTGACTGTCTTTGTGTTTGTTTGCTTTTTGTGTAGTGGGTTGAAAATGATAGTGAGGTTTAAACACCTCTTCAGAGTCATTACAAGATATTGTGCAAATACATTTATTTTTCCCTGGTAAGCAGGCATGAAATGCACATTTGCTTATCAGAATGAAACAGTTCCAGGGGAGGCCTTGATGTCTGTCAGGTGAATCATCTAATCTCCAAATTTAATGTATTGAACTGGGTGAATAAGTCACTTTTTGGAGATGTCTAAATATATATTTCCCTGAGAGCTTTTACAGTCGTTATTCTTTCTTATATAAAATTTAAAAGATATGATTACCTGAATAAATAATTGTGATATAACCAAGTAGTGTACACACTAAACGTATTTATTTCTAACATTCTTCCTTGCAAAAATACTTATTGCCAAACTGCATCATCCATTTAAGATTCAATAATCTGTCATAAGATATTTTCCCCACCTACTTAAGAGAAAAAGAAAAGCAAAAATAGCTACAAATTTTGCAGTCAACAAAATTGTCACACTTCTTAGGAATGTTTAGGCTACAATATAGCCTGACAAAAATAATGAAATTAAAGTGCAAAATCAACCCAGTGTCCTTAATTCACCCCTTTGTGCTTTTCCTTATTATCATGCAGAAAAACACAGCCATTTCTGCTGTGAATCTTTGTGACACCAAGCTTCCCTGCTGCATTTTCAAGACTTTTTCTGGCTGGTAGCTACCTCAAGAAATGTTACGGCAAGTCATCTAGTCCATCTCTGCAAAGGTACAATTAATATCTATTGCACATTTGCAAGGGCATGTCCCACCTGGTGTAAAGGCCCTGTGTGAGCTGGCTTTCTCTTTATCTTTGCTCTACTGTTGCATTATTTTTCTCCCCAGGAATATGTTAAAAAAGATACATTTAATCAGGATCTCCCCCCTGACTTCAATAATTTTGTACTAAAAAGATTGTTTGGTATTTCACTGCAGCTGCACAATGTTCTTCACTGTATTTTCCTTTCTTTCCCCAAAGCTAGCATCTGGAATTATCCTCTTCTCTAACTCTTTGAGGCAGGCCAAGAAGTACTCCCCAGCCTTTGACCTCACTTTTGCGATGGGTTCTTTATCCCCTCTTTCCCCTTGAAGGGCTGTTGTGCTTTATGACCTTCTCGGGAGTACCATGTGCTCATATCTGCCTGATTGTGCTCCTTCGCATCCCAGCACTGATAGGCTTAGTGTTAAAATCCTGCAAAAGTTTATTCTAATAGCATTTTAAGGTAAGACACTGTCCATCTCTTTCTACCTTTATTTGTAGCTCCCACCTTGTAGGTCCTGGCTGAATTTGAAAACCCATGTGATGACTCAAGGTGAAACCACATGCCTTGTGTTCAGTTTTTCTCTTAAAAAAACATTCATGTTATTTTGCCTTTGTAATCTCTCCCCAGGACAGGCCATCTAAAGACTCAAAACAACTTCTGCCAGCCTTTTGCTAGCCCCAGAAGCCTTGTTGCTGCCTGACCCAGGTTCTTCCCATGAAGCACACAAGACATAACTTGGTTGTGATTGATGCTGGTAGGGTCTTCACGACTAGCTGCTGCCATGGTTTACAGACTCAGAGTGAGGCACAGATACTCAGCAAAGATTGTGCATGGCAGAGTCAAATACAGCTGTGTCAAAGCAAGCCTATGAGAAATTTCCTGCCTTGCCATGCCTTTGGCATGTAATCACTTGTCCAGACCACTTCTTTCTCAGTTATGCAAGTGATTTTGCTGTCTGTGTTCTCAGAGATTTTTTTCCCTTAAATTTTTTTTTTTTTCTAAGTTGGGGTAGGAGAATAGAAGGAAGACGCAGAGAGGGTATTTTCAGTACTTTTATTTTCATTGATGTATAAGATGTAACTTATGAAGAACACTAGTGGGAATATATTTATTAAAGTAAGTAGCAGTAGGAGTTGGTACAGCCAATCACCAAGAAAGAGATGATAGTGTATTACTGTAGAGTCCACTCTGCTGTTATGAAGCTGGGAATAAAATGCAATATTTAGTAACAGGCTTTAACATTTCCTTTATTTTATTTCCCTAACCTTTAACTGTGATGTGAAACTAAGCCAGGAAGGAACTGCTTATTAGCCTTGCTAAGGGTATCATTCATGGCAATTCTGAACAGCTTTGCTGGCATTCAGAGGACAGAACCAGGCACAAGCTGATTTTGGAGACTGTTATAAAGCAGATCAATATGAAGTTCCTAAATATTGCCTGAATCTGAAAACAAGTATTTGGAGGTCAGGTTATCCATTGTTTTATATTTAGAGGAAATTTTGCTTGGATGCCTTGATTTCAGTGATAGTACAAATATTTAAATGCTAAGCACAAACACTTATATTGCTATTAATGGCATAATGAGGAAAGGAGAATAAAAGAAACTGATCTATCTGTCTTTACTTAGAGAACTGAGCATATTTTTTTCTGTATATTATCTTACATCTTTTAGTGCTGAACAGATGAGTAATTCATAAGCATTTTCTTCATTTACCTTTTTTAAAGAACAGTAGCCTCCCCATTCTACATGTGTGTAAACCACAAAGAGAGACAGTGCCTATTTATCTAGCATTCAGATAACTGAAGCAGGAGCCAGACTTTTCTCTGACACAGGTGTGGAGCAGAACAAAATTAATTTCAGCAAGCCAGTGCCAGAGAGCACCACAGGAGGGAATATCACCATTTTCCAGCCACTGCTGGTTATGCTCTCATTGTGTTCTGGGCTTAGTCTGTGCAGGGACAGGACCTGCATGAAAGTTAATAAAATTCTCCTCTGAACATGTTGGATAAATTTCATTACCTCACTCAGGTGACTTTTTTTTTTTTTAAGTTTAAAATAGACTTTAATTCTGTTTCTTCTAATTCACTTCGTAATATAATGTGGTTTACTTGATCCAGTTTAAATTCACATCCTGAACTAGCTCAGTTTACCTTTCCTCAGCATTCCCATGTAGGCAGGACCTAATTTTGTCTTTTAAGTCTTGAGGCCATATTCTACCCTCTCTTCTCATGTCCCATGGGAAATTTCTTATTTCTGCATTTCATGTGCCCTGTCATCACACAGTTAATATAACCAGCTGTTAAAAAGGTCGATGATATTGCCAGCTTTTGTCTATAAAGAGTTACTTAAAATCCTGATGATTAAATAGAATGTGTGAAAGAACAGGCTGACACAATAATTCACAGAGTAAAAATTATGAAATGGTGGAGTAATTATAGCCTACAAAATCCAAAAAACTGAGAGTGACCACCTATGGGACTTGTTGCAGTTTCATTAAGGTGAGGGACTGAAGAGACGGTTTGGATATGGGCTTTTAAAAACTGTTTTCCTGGCACAGGAATGCAGAAGATCTGGGTTTGCACTTGGTGGCAGTGCTCTCCTGCCCTGCCAATAGCCCCAGCTGCCTACACTGTGCTGCAGCCTGCCAAAGATATGGAGAGGGAGTGATGGCTCTGCACAACCCGAGGCTCATAATCTGCCTAATATTGTTTTCTTAATTAATTTTAAATACTATTCCTCTGCTGTGATAGAGCTCTGCTATTTTAGAGCTTTGATTGCTGTCTAAAGGATTCCCTAAAAAGAATAAGAGAAAAGGATCTGGTGGAAATGGGTGAAAAGATTTGCAGTTATTATAGTAACAGTCATCTCAGTTATTCAGAGTCCCTTGAGAATAAGGATAGATGGTGTAAGGGAAATGGAGGGGATGTCTTAGGGCCATATGTGATGTTTAATTTCTGCCTGCCACAGCACTACCCCTCATGAACTGGCCCTATTTTTTCATGCCCTTCATCCCCTTCCTTTTTCCTTCCTTTCTCCTTCCCATCTTCGCAAGTAGGCTCTAGTCCTGTAGGGGAAATGCTGTACACTCCCCACTCTTAGCTGTGACATGTTGAAAGTAAGGAAACACACCGACCTACAGCAAGCATCCATTGCCAAGGTATTTATTGATCCTCCTTCAGTTCTCCAAAAGGACAGGACAACTGGTGCTGAAGGTCAGGTTCATTGAAAGGTTAACTGTCAGCAACAGCACAAAAAACTGCAGGTTGCTCTCAAATTGAAGCTCTGGTCCTTATAGGACTCACCAAAATTAAAAAGATTGAGTATACTAGAACTGCACTGTTACCTCTCCTTCAACAAGGCATCCATAGCACCACAGGTGTTGAAGGGAAAATAAAGTGTCCTTCAAATGACCTGTGCAAAGAGAATCTTGCATTTAGATACTTACTGACTCTGCTGGTAACAGGTCAGAGTTGTCTAGCACCTCTTTAGAGTGAACTCACTGATGGGCGTTGCAGCATACAGTAACACCTACTCAGCCCTCTGATCTACTGGAACAAAGGAGAATCAATGTGGTGTGGTCAAGTCTCACAGTTTTTATTATGAATTTCATAGCATTAGATGTTTTTCTCAATGCTTCAGTCTTTATTCACATGACATGTAGATGTCCTTTCAAAGGGAATATGTGACTTTTCTGCTTTGTGTGAAACAGATTGAAAATGTGAAAAACAGAGGCTTTAATTGCAGGAAACAAACTCCCACCGTTTGTCCGGGAAAATGCAAGGCACTTTAGTCTCATGATTTTTGCAGGCCTGAGATGATCAGTGGTCAAGATTAATGGAGTTTTCTCTGCTTCACAGCTGTACAGACACATTTTTAGTAGAACAAAGTAAAATGTGCAAGACTGTGCAGATGCTCCCTCAAGGTACATTGGTTGGTAATGCACTATGGTGGAAGAGCTATGTAATCAGGGAATAATAATGTTGGCACCAAAAAAGAAAAGGAGGGTCAAATCTGGCCATGTGTAAGTACAAGACTGTAAAAATTAGAATAGGGAGAATCTGGAAGTTTCCTTTTAAAAGTAGCAGGAGAGAGAAATCAAGTGGTTTTTAAATGGACTTTTTTCTGAGAAGAAAGTGAGGTTCACCAGACTGGGCACAGACCAGATAGCTCTTTATCTACTCATAGCTGGACATTGATTATACACCATTCCATTCTAGGTGCAGAGGTTAAATAGTCAATGCTTAAATAGGCCAAAAGCACACAAATCATCTCCTTACCATGAGACACAGTGAAAAGTGAGGCTAACGTAGTTTCTGTGGCTGCCTGATGCCAGTCATTCAGCAGCAAACATTGTCCCGGGATTTATCTATCAGCAGAGATGAGCCTCATTGCTTTTACAGTTTAGTGGAGTTCCTGAACAGAGCAATCTCAGTAACAAACAAAGGCTGTGAAATTACTTGTGTCCTCTATTAGAGACAAACAAGCAAGAACACCACCACTTAAGGAAGCAATATAAATAATGAATGAGTAGAGAAATATGGTCCTTTCTGACAGAAATGATACTGGTTTTAATTTGTGTTTATGGCACCTAGAGTAATGGGCACATAAAATATGCATGGAGAGAGAGAACCAGGAAAAAAATCCCTGCAGAACCCAACCACAATCCCCTGGACCCCAACCAAAACTTGCAATGGGGAAAAATATAATGAGGCAAAAAGAAAACTCCTGTAGGAAGAGAAAATAATAAACACTGGAAAAATACAGTGCATATCTTTCTCTGGTGCCAGCCAAACTACTAGGAAATCAAAACACTTTTAAGGAAATGAGTTCAAAGTGTAAGATTGCCTAGTGAGACAGTCTTTAATATTTGGTATAATGAAGTCAAATCTTCATAGAGGGGAAGATAGTGTTTCAGTGCTGCTTATGTAGAAAGTCCTTCTTTAAAATATCTGAATCCCTCTTTCAGGACTCACTCAAGGTGGCTTGAGTGTATGTCATAAACCAGATTAAAATAAGGATGCAACCCATCATCTTGAATCTTTGTGTGGAAAACTATGTAAAGTTTAGTTGTTTTTTTTTTTTCTGAAAAACATTTTAGAAATTTGTAAAATATGTACTAAAATGATTTTAGCTTTCATAGCTGTAATTGCTTCTTCCTGGACTTTTTAAAATCTACAGAATCTACAGAGGTGTTAATGTGTCTTAATATAATAAATAGGGCTCTAAAACTGCATTTTTTTAAATTGAGCTGCTGAACAATAATGTCCCCAACCTTCAGTCAATCAGACTGATTAGAGGATGGGTTTTTTCCTAGAACAACCATGCAAATATTTTTGTTTGAGCTTGACCATAGAATGTGATTGCCCAAAGTAGCACATATGATTTTCATCCAAGGAAACAACAGGATAGGTTTTTCCGCAGTGCTTGGAAAGGGGTGGAATGCAGGTGTTATGTACTTGAATTTAAAATTAGGATTTTTCTAAATTAAATTTTCCACAGAAGTGAAATGGTAGCATAAATTTCATAACAGGACTTCTACATATCATAGCAAGACTTTTGTACTTTCTCTTCAACAATTGCTAAAAGCCATGTGGCTAGAACACCACTGCACATGTGTGACCTGTGTATCAAAATTGCATCTCCAAAGACTGTCTTATTCATCAAGAAGTTATGTATCATGGAAAGACTATACTGAAAGTGGTTAGTTCCAAAGGAAGTGAAAGATAATAGTCTCCAGGTAGGTGAAAGGTTATAGTAAGGAGAGAAAAAAACTGCTCCATAACAAGAAGTAAGTCAGAGACTTACTTTCCAAGTGTAAGGATAGCAAGGGAGTAGAAGTCCTGATTATCAAGTGTCTACCACTGAGTTGTTAGAAGAAGTTGGAGGGCAATTTTGTCTTACATGACTTTGGCACAGACAATTCTGCAGGATCATGATATTAACAGGCATATGGGCAGAAGATGAAGAAGGAAACTGCTAGAGGTCTCTTTCGGATCACTGCTTCAGTGAGTTAATGAAATGACCCTACAAAATTGCTTGACAGTTCTTGGAAGTATTCAAGTTGTGGGATTGCCTGCCCTAGTAGTACTTATCTGAATTAAAGCAACATCTAAGTCAGAATGGTGTTGTGATGTGCAATGTCCAGCTTCCAGGATGTACAGGTCTTTGTGCAGATCCTCAGTATGTTTGCTTCCTCCTTGGTTGACAGAGTTTGTCCGTGCAAAATGGAAAAGCATCAGCAATCAAGAGTGAGCAGAGTTGTACTGGACATAAGAGAGCACAGGCATCCCAGGGTTTCAAATGTGAGCTTACCTGAGAATTTCATCTGTTTCCAGGTTCTGATGACTGTACTGGTGGGTGAAAGTGGAACAATTTCTTTGTGTTTTGTTTTGTGAGCCTAAAAACACATTTGAGAATGGACCTATCAATTTTTTTTCTCTAAGAGGTATTTAAAGTACTCATGAATTATTGTGCCATTTGTATTTCAGCTGAAAGTCCTGTGCAAGTCCCATCTGAAACTGCTAAGAAGTCTGGACACTCAAAACCTGCATTTTCTGAAAAATTTGTTGAAAATAAAAAAAAATAAAACAAATTAGAAAGGTCCATCTCTAATGACAAAACCATTTGTTTACAAGAACTTCTCACAGATAGTACAAGAATTTCCTGTTAATGTCTTTGGGTCAGATCCTTGCATGTTACAAACTGGAGTGTCTATCTAACTTGGTCTTTCTCTTTTCTTGATGTTTCAGGAATTCTCTTTGAAATGCCTCCATTTGCACAAAAACTGTACTGAGACTATGGCCTTGCAAAATATATCAACAGGATATAGGCTTGGATTTTCAGCTGGCAGAAATCAGTATATCTCGTGATTTAAATGGTTTATATAGGCATTATCTGGCAAGAAACACATATGCATTTCAGCAAGGGCAAAAGAAGAGCTCAGAATTCCTGTGCAATGACTCCCAGAGAGATATTTCTCATTCTCACCTGTCCACAAAATCCATTCTGTGACATTCAGCAAGTACTGGATGACAAGCACTCTATCAGAAAAGCCTGAGCAAGCCTGAGATTCACTGGGTAGGTAAGGAGGGCCATAAAGAAATGCCCTTTCCAGTACTCTGATGGGAAGCATAAACAGGCAATCCTGTTCTTTGCTCACATACTGACTTTTGACTGTGGATTTCATACTGAAAGGCCTTTTAAGCAGAAGGCAGCATAAATGAAAAAATGCCAAACTACTGGTAGTAATTTGTGTACCCCTCAGTAGTTCTTCAGAAAGGTCTCTGTACAGTGAGCATGGATCAGTCCTTACTATGGGAGATATATATACCGTGTGTAAATATGCTTGTTAATACCTCTTGGTCTGGAAAGCTAAACAAATATGTTACATTTGATTGTCTGGAAAACCAAATACTCTCCCCAGCACATAGGACAATAATTCTTGTTGCATTGTTCTCTGCAGGACTCCTGAGCTTAAAGCAAACCAAGAGAATTGTTGCTCAGCAAGTCTCAGGTTGGCAGTAAAAGCCACAAAGCTAAGCAACAGAAAGAAAAAGCACAACTATCATTGTGAAGTGGGCATTGTTTTCAAAAGAAAGTGCTTTGCTTTGTTCCAAGGCTTTTGTTTTATTCTCATCTGTGCTGTAATGCAAAATGGTGGCCTCAAGAGGTGGCATTCAGTGCAACACTTAACACTTGTTAACAGCACAGCCAGTGATGAATTTGCAGAAACCTTCCAAACTCTTTCCAAAATGGGATGAGGTTTAGGCTAGATCTACTTTGAAAATTGTTGCAGGGCTGCCTTGGCCCCTTTCATGTGAATTTTAAAAAAGGTAGTCTGGGATTCATAATGCCAAGACATCTCTGCTAGTCTGCTGAGACATCCTCAAGAAGCCCTCTTATTAGACCTCCAGGTTTTTGAATTGGACAACATCCTCAGTAGCAACACATTTTCACTGTCCCACACAAACCTTTTATGGGTCACGCTTGGCTGAAGGTCTAGTCAATTTTGTGGTGGTGGAATAATTCTGCCAAGGAAGAGTATGATTCTGGAAGGCCAGGACTTGTGAGCTACCCAAAATGTCTTAGAAATACCTGGAGTAGGTTCCCTGTTCTTGTGTAAGAGCAAATGGTAGCATGGTAGATTTTGTGCTATGAATTAAAATAATTTCTGCTAGGAGGGCCTAATGCCTGCAAATTCTTAAAAAAATATGAACAGGTCCACCATCTTTACATTCCATAAAATCCCAAAAAAGTGAAATGCCAAAACACATGCAATTTGCAAATACACTTGACTGAAAGAACTACTAACTCATTTTACACTGTGCTTCAGCTCTATACTTTTCCAACAGAGCAAAAAAATAAAGCACAAGGAAGGCAGACGTGTAAAGAGGCACCACAACCCCAGTTGTATCGTGCACAACCCTAAAATACGCAGATCTTTCTTTGATAGATCACTTAGATTATTTGATTTTTGACCGTGAAAGTGAGTCTTCCTGGAAGAAAATACTTTTTCTTTGTAGTGTGAAGACAGAATTTCCGAGAACATGGGCAGGGCAAGAGCTAAAATCCCTGATGAGTGTTATTAAGGACATTGTTATGAAATAGAATTCTTTGTAGTTCTTTGGAGGAGGGATTTTCTTGCCACAGAGACTGTACAATTTCAACAGCTATTTTAATGAAAGCACATCCAAATGTATTTGTTTGGCCAGTTTTTTCTCCTCTTTTATGGAGCAGGAAGTTTCAGACTATATGGTTTTTGAAAAGCCTATGTGGAAATTGCACTGAAAAGACTTGCTTTGAAGTAACGGCATTCTTATATTTTATCATACTGAAATAAAAATTTGAAACACAAGGTTTCACTTCTATATGTTGATTCAACACAATTTTTTTTCATAAACATTTCTTCTACCACCACAAAAACCAGAGAACATCAAAAATCATAACATCAGAAAATACCAGCACTGTCCCCCAAAATACAAAATGTCTGTGTGATCCGATTATCACTGGGAAAATGTTTCAGTGGAAAATATTAGTCATTGTCAGTGTTCATAAAAAAAATTCTCCCCACTGACTTTAACTCTTTATTAGTTGCCAGGAGAGAAAGTTTTCTACACTACTTTATTTATTTTTTTTTTTTCCATCACAGAGTAGAGAACCATAGTTCTTGTTTCAGTTATGTGCAGAGAAAATTTAAAATGGAAAAACATCCAAAGTCTGCTGAGGTTCTGGAATTCAACGGGGAACATTGACCTTTTGCATGTGGGATGATTGTATCACACAGAAATTTCAGATTGGTGCCAACTTCAGCAATGATTTTTTTCAGTTCAACTGGTGATTGGCCATGAGTTGTACCAAAGCTGCCAAATTCATTTCCCAAACAGGCCCAAGTGACTGGCCCTGACTCCATGCAACTGCAAGTATGTGAGAGGTACACATTGCCAATTCAATCATGCCTTCTCCCTAGAAACTTGCCTGGCATTAGACAGCTTATTACTATCAAATATTTATCATATTGTCAGAAGACAAAGCAAGGGCTAATTGATGTTTTCTGTAGCAGAGCCCAACAGTGAAGGCTATTTGATAAGTGGTGAGAGAGTTTCCTCAGCACTTCAAGGAACAGAGCTTCTCAGCCCAGTGTCTTATTTGTCAAAAGCCCCATTCATCTACACAAGGTTGTCAAGCCACGAGAAGGTATTTGCCATGCACCTTACGGATTGGACAGACAGGTATACCATGCAGGAGAGCCACCCTCACTGACCAGGCAGTGCAGCGACAGCCAGGTCTGAGCCCACGAACCAGAGGTGCTTTAGCTGGCCTCTGTCACTATAGCCACAACAAGAGGGGAAGGAACAGTGATGGGACCCGAAAGGTTTTGAGCTAAGATAGAAAGTCATCACAGCCTTTAGAGAAAGGGTGCTAACAGCAGCTCTGGCTTAAAGCTGGAAGAGTGTTTTCTGTGATTGTCATGGTGCAATGGTCCTTTTGATCCAGGACAAACCAGAGATCACACAGAAGGAAAAAAAAAACCAACAATCAAAACCAACAAAACCTCCACAAACAAAAACAACAACAACAATAAAATTCCTACTAAAAAAACAAACCCCACCCCCCCATTAAATTAAGGTTC
>JAWWEW010000088.1:35017031-35029842 GCA_035583185.1 Anabacerthia variegaticeps
TTAAGTCTGTTGATTCATCCACCCAGGTCCTCCCAAAAAGATTTTTGCTGCACAAAGATCTTGAGGCATCTAAAGAAATAAGGGCTTGGGGTCTGGAAATGGTTAGTTAAAATTCTGGCTCTTTCACTTCCCTATGCATCTTGCTAATTCATGTTTCAGTGCCTCAGACGGTGTGATAGTGACTTTGTGAGGTAAGATTTTAAATTAGTTGCAAGATGGCAGCTGTTGGTCATAGCCATCTGGGTATGTATTTGTATATCTGAAGATTATGGTAAATTGGTTTTGTTGCCTATGTTTGAAGGCTATTTAAGGGATGGGTTGATTGTAATGTGGAACACAAAGGAATAGAGTTTGTTCTGTCCATGTGGATATAACCCCTCATCTCTGACCAGCTATTCCAAGGGGTTTTGAAAAGCAAAAAAGAAATTAAAAATGCAGTTGAAGAGATGTTTTAGAAAAACAAAGCCGTGTAACTTCTGGGATGATTTCTGTTGCAGAGAAGTGATGAGCTGACTGACACCTGAGTGCATGATCATGGTCTTGACACACTTGCAGGTGTGTTCCACTTTGAGGAAAAGTCAGGAAAGCACATGGGCTTTGTGTGTGTGTGCATTTGTTCATTCTGAGTTTCTGTTGTGATGAGTCTGACCCTCTGTCAAGCAAAACTTCTTATCCTGACACTGAGCTGCTATTTAAAAGCATTTTCTTGGTTTGCACAGAGGAAGTTCCACCAAGTTAAACATGCTGCTACTTGTCAGAGCCCCTTCAGAGGGACCTTCTATGGTAAATCCTTTTTTACTGCGGGGTGACACTCCAACAGGACCCTTGGTATTCAAGCATGGCTTAAGGCCCAGCCATTCTGGGGGAAACTACTTGGTTGTAAGACTAGGTCACTTTAGCACAAGGGTAAAATATTGGCTTTAGAGCTTTCCTAAACATGCATGTTTTGCTGACTTGGACTCAAGAGAACTACCTACGTTTCTGAGTGCTTTCATGAAATAGACTGTATGGCAGTGTGTACCAATGTAGAGATGCTACACAGTACAATAGATGGTATGAATTGGTATAAACCCTGCACAAACAGGTATATTCTTCTTTCAGACAAAGACAAGGAATTAAGAAAACGTTCTTATATCACCTTGTAGATTATTCCACACCTCTTAGATTTAATAAGAGGTGATTCAGAGGGAAAAAAAATCTATGTTGTTATAGTATGTCTGATAGAACCAATTTTGAGATAATGAGAGCTGTTATTTAAAAACATACTTTCCACTCATGTCTGTACACATTTATTTCTTTACTGTAATTCCATATACACAACAGAACTAAGCCAGTTACAGCTGCCATTCCACATACTATGTCCATGCTAAGCCAGTCTCTGCTTTTGTTTTACACAGGAGTTGACAAGAGAGAAAAAGGTGAGAATGTCACTCACAACCTTTGTCGGTCAAGAACACACTCCCAGAACTCCCAGAATTAACCTCATAACTTTGGTTACCTAAGAAACCTACTTCATTTTCCAAAAATATGTGAATCAGAAACACTAGGTGTCATGGCTTAGGAACGGTATTTGGCAGTTTGGTGCCACCCACCCCAAGAACATAAAACCACACGCCACTCCCTTGCTTCCCCTTCCCCCACCCCTTCCATCTGTGGGTGGCCAGAGAGCAGAACTGGAGACACAAAAGGCAAAAATCACAGGCTCTGATAAGAACAATTTACTGGAAACAGCAATGAGATAACAAGAAAACAAACAGTAACAGAAACAAAATTAATAAGAAAGGTGTACAAAAAAGAGTGGAGGGCTTGGCCCAACCACACCACTCTGTTCACCACATTTGCTTCACTGGAAAAGGTTCGCCCTTTCTTCTCCAAAGCAAGAGACAGTCCCTTTCCCTCACCCCTGACAATGAAATAGGATGGTATTGAAGAACATCAGTGTCTTGGCCATGCTCACACATCTCCAGGCTCTGCCCCCTCACAGCTGATCTAGGCCAAAACCCAGGACCCTAAGCCCACAAGATTTTTGTCATATCCTTTGGGAGAAAATATAAAAGTACCTGCGAGGATTCACTGGATGATAAACAATTCTCATTGTATATCAGCTTTAACAAGGAAGCATGTTTTCATGTTCAAGCAGTAGGAAGGAATTAAAGACTATCTCTTGCAGTTTATGGTCTCCGCGGCAAGATTCCACTCCAAGTTTTGGGAAGTTAGCCCTATTTTCACCTGAAAGTGTGCAAAACTTGACAGCAAAACACTAGATTCTAAGTGAATATAGGGAAAGATTTGCCCATGAATGCCTTGCGATAAGAGAAGGCTTCTTCATTTGCTCTTTCTGAGCCCCACTACAGAGTCTTCCACTTTGCCATTGTAGGCAGCATGTGCAAAAGTCTTATACAAGAGGCTGTGTTTTAGACCTGTTTCTTTTGTGGTTTAACAATATCATTAGACTGCTGGACTTTAGTAACTCATAATTGCATAACCTCTGATTTTAGGTTTTCAGACTGCTGATGAATTTAATGACCACTCAAAATCTTTGCCAGATGAGTATAAAAGGAGTTGTGCAGTGTAACACCCTTCTGCCTTCTCAGTATAGTTATTCTGTGTTCAAATATTGTACCTGATTGAGCAGTTAAACACACTTGAGCTTTTCTGTTCTGTTTAAAACAACCCCAGGTTGTTGATGATCCACAGGACCATTCCTGGCAAGGTACATTCCAGTGGAAGAGAAAAAAAATAGAAAGAACAAAAGGCTTTTAACTTGCTCTGCACATGATAATGATAGCGTGCCTTCAAAGAGCGCTGGGGTTTTTGAAAATCACAGGAGTGCAAAAAGGTCACCCATAGATATTTGAATTATTAACACAGGTTTAACCATTAAAGAAAGATGTATTGATAGAATATCAATGTGATTAATTATTTAGTTACAGAAAGTACAGCACAGAAAACAAATTAAGTATTCCCCACAGTTTGTGAAAGATAAACCTTGAATAAATGCATCATAAAAAGGTTTGTTGCCACAAGGCTTGGTAACAACAGACGATCTTAGTGTATCATAGAAAATGTGTTTATGTTGGTTGTATTTATTTTGGTTACAAGATGAGTCTTCACCAGCTGATCTGTAGTGAGACAGGAAGGAGAAAACCACAAAGAACCAACTTTGTGTTTGATGGGAAATGTGGCAGCTGTTTAGCTTGTGGTTTTCAAACAAATAGGTTTTCAAAAGAAATGTGTACAGCTATTTGAGGAAGAAAATTCCCTCAGTAAAATACCTCACACATGCTATTTTCTGTGTTTCTAGTAAGCACCTCTGACAGTATTGTTAATGCAGATCCTGTGGCAAGATCAGGACATTTATCTCCTGGTCTTCGTTGGCAGGAAAAATATTGTGCTCTTGGAACCTGTAGCTCACCTAGTTTTGCTGTGGCAAATAAAATCTCGAACCATTGCATATTTACTTTGTCATACATTCATGGCTGAAATTCCTTCAAATTTTGATTCCCATGTATGGTTATTGCATAGTTTCTTCAGTCATTGGTCAGTTATCCAAAAAATCAGAGCTTGTTTTTAATATTAAGTCCCCAGAGGAAAAAAATAAGAACAATGTATTTTTCTCTCCATATATGATATTAGAAACATTGAATTAGTAAGCATAGTTTTGAGAAAACCTCCTCAGGCCTGCCTTTATTTTATTTATAGTTTGAACACTTTCAATTTAGGTGCCCAATAATCAGTAGTGTGTTTTTTTGACAGTGAAGCTGCACATGCTTCCCTATCTACAATGTCAGAGGATATATCACAGCATCTGCTAGGGTTCTCCCTGCCTAGAAGGAAACAGGATAAAGGTTGCCAATCCATATATATCTGTTGCTCCCTTGGTTGAGGCAAACCAAAAGACTAGCATGTCCTCTTCCCCAGGCACTCGAGAGTCACCTCTTTCCTAGCTGTAGCCTCAAGGGGACACTCATGATGACTGGGAAGCAAAGGACTGTCTACAGCCACTGAGGAGCCAGAGGGGGGAGAGAGTCCAAAGTCAATTTGAGATGGGGAAAGTGTCTGTAGCACAAGCAGGAACTGGGTACCTCTGAGTATAACCTCAGGAGTGAGCTGAACTGGAACACCAGTATTGAACTGCACAAACCTCATTCATGACGACTCCAAGATGAGAAAAATACTCTCAATTATCCTTCTATCCCTGTACTTTTCAGATGCCAGAAAATATCTTTTCATTCTAGTGTAAAGGCATGAGATAATATTGAACACAGTCAATGGGAAAATCCAACTGGAAAGTTGGTATGCATGTAGAGAAAAGAAAAGGAGGTAAATACAGGATTTTTAAAAAAATTTAAAAAATATTACACATTTGTAACTAAGAATTGAACAAGCAGTTCTCATTGTGCTGGAAATGAAACAGAAAGCTAAACAGTGATACAACAATTGACATCTAGTTTCTATAGTGTCTGAAGCCTCTACAGCATCTGAGACATTTTTGTTGTTCTGTTTGTTTTTGTTTGTCATGTGAAGATTTTCAGCTTGTCAGTCATGTACATAGCATTCTATCAATGTATTATTATTAGAGTATAGCAATCATTCTGTAATTCATATTGCAGTTTATGTTTTTGGTGATTGTAACTGTCCGGTAAACTCTGAGCTTCCCAGGAAAGTCAGGCTCCAGGCTGGCTTGGAAGCAGGTCTCCCATGGTCTCCCCAGATCTCACTCAAAAGGTCATGAAAGGTGTTGGGGTACAATTCAAACTGTAACCATGTCACAAATCAAAAATCTGTCTTTAGCCCAGTGGGGAACAGGTAACCCTCCGTTGGGGTCACTTGGGTCCAGCAGGGTTCTCATAGACCTCATTCTCTTGGCTTGTTTCGGAATGTAGTGACACGACAACAAAGGCAGTGTTTGTTCCATGGCCTTGGGGTGTGAAATACAGGGAGGGTGTGTAAGCAATCTTGTAGTGTTTTTGAGGGAATGCTGTCTGTACCTTGGTCCATAATTTTAGGGAATTCAATGAATAATTTAGTTCTAATAGACTGTTGGGACTTCTCACATGTAGGTCTTCTGCCAGTTAATAATACTTAGTACTTATATTACTCTTCTCATCTGCAAAGCACTTTACAAACATTAACTAATTAAGCCTCACAACACTCTGGGGAGGTAAGTATAAGTAAGTTATTATTGTTAAGTAAGGAAGGCTCTTGGTAGTCCTCTTACTAGAAGTCTCAGGGGAGATCCTAATCCTCCATGCTGCAGCCCTTTCTGATACTGAAGTCCTCTTTGTGAATTACACTTACAGAGTGAATTCAGAAATGAAGCCGCAGTCCCACTCCTTGCACTTCCATAAGGAAATTTTACATACTCTGCAACTGCTTACTTACCTCCATCACCAACAGCTTTAGGAATTGCATAAGTCTTCTGTGACTCTTCTCCTGAGTCTCCTTCCTTCCATAGACTTCAGCATCTTGAAAGGCTGCAGTGATCACAAAGGTAATGATGATTTTCTCAGAGAAGTCAGAGAGCTCTGGGAAAAGAAGCAAACAGACAACACTTTTAAGAACACAATGTGGGAAAATCACATGAATTTTCTAGTTAGGCAATGTCAGTAAAAGCAACATCAACCAATACTGTTTTTTCCGCCTTCCAGAAGAGCTTTTCTGCAAAACCTGGACCAGTTTTTTTGACTTGCACAGAGGTTTCTGGCAATGTCTTATGCAGGGGTGCTGTGCAAAGAGGTCTGAAAACAATGTCAGCTGTGACCAGCTAAGACTTTGGGAAGTGCATGTCACAAGCACGAAAGCTTGCCCCACGTTACATCAAGAATTTCTGATAGGGTAACACTATGGCTCTCATAAAAACTGATGGTTCCATAGGAAAAATGCCTACCCAGAAATCAAAACTCTGTTCAGGAGAGCTCCTTGTGAGGATTTAGAATTTAGCATTTATAGTCAAACAGTGCTGTTAATATACCACATTAAAGAGACACTTTAAAGCTCTGACAGGGGGAGTGAGAAAAAGCAGAATGGCAGCTGCTGTGTCAGTCACTTTCATTTCTATGGGAACCAGCTGGTTGTTATTATCACTTATTATTTATCATTTAAAAAAAAAAAAAAAGACCTAAAGACCTCCATGGTCAGAAAAAAAAAAAAAAAAAGGAAAATTTGTCTTTGGAGACTTTGGAAACCTTCTGTGGTTTGATACATGTTTAAGTTGATGGTTTTTTAATAAATCTCTCCACTTCCTCCTCCAGCCACCACAGCTGCCATATTAAAGTGATCAAGCTGACCACAGATTTACTAAACAGAAATATACAGTTCACTTAGTCTTTAAACCACATAAATACCAAAGAGGGATTTCTCCAGTTTCCAGCATTCATCTTGAAACTACTGCTTAATGTTAAATCATTAGACCTCAGGCTTTTTTTTCACACAACCCATAAGCAGGCACTTAGAATCTCAGTCATCTTCCACTAGAAGTGAAAAGAATGTGCCCTGTGCAGTAGCACACCAAGGGCAAGTTTCTAGTAAGGCTGAAGAACCTTGAAAGGGTTGGATAATTGGATAAAGGTGCAACATACTTGAAGGTAATCTGACTTCTTGGCAATCCTTGTTTTTTGAGAGCTATGTGTCTACTTAACTATGTGTATCTACTTAACCATGTGTTTTCAAGGGAACAAGCCTGCATGCACTTCGCTAGGGCATATATTGACTTCCATGCTTTAACTGCGCATGCAATGTTGTCTTTGCTATTGTTTGAGAGAACACACATGTGCACATTTGCGTGTGTGTATTTATTTGCCTAGGTGTTCTCTGCAGGGTGGGGGGAAATTAAGGATAAACACTCTTTGAGAAAAGCTTTTACATCTGAAGTTCTCTAGTTGAAAAAAGCCAAAACAACAATTTAAAGGCACATTTAACTGCCACTCACAGTAAGCAACAAGGGAGCAGAGCACAAGCATAGCCATCAACAGAGACAATGCTGCACTATACCCCAGGCACTCGATGCATGAAGCAAACTCCTCACAAAGACCAACCCACTCCATGCTACCCTTTGGCAGGTTCCCCATTCATCATGACCCCTATACAACACATGACAGGGCTAAGCAAACAGCTGGTATAGGGTAACCACTGTTTATTGTGCTCATCTCTGTTGGCTTGCCAAGACCTTTTGCTCCTCTTGTCTGTTCATTACATCCATCTGCTATCTATTGTCTTATGACTTAAACCAGGCCTTTAATAGATGTGTGTGGAGGGATGAAAATGAATTTGTTGTATGCTTGTACAATCTCTAGAACAGCTGGACAATATCCATGGGCAGTACTGCAGGACAGCCAAATGATAATAATCAGTATGGCAGAGAATTGGTGAAACAAACTGAGAAAAGAAGTGATGGGTCTTTTTCATTTAGCTGAGGCTCCAAAAGGGTTTGAAATATATATCTCATGGCAATGAGGGACAGTTAGCCACCACGCCAAGATTCCCACACACATTAACACAGGTAGCTTAGATGAGCACATGTTTTGAGGCTCCTCCAAGGTATGTCAAGGTGCTGTTGTTTGGATGGTTCTGGGAACAGCACAGGAGAAAACATTTTTCCATGCACTTTGAAGGACCAGATGCTCCCAGGTATTGCTGTGTGCCCCAAACTGCTGAGAGCAGCTTGAACTGCCTTTGCAAGCACATGTGGCTCACCAAGATCTGTCAAAGGTACCCACACCAATCAAAAGAAATTTGCTACTCATCTATCTTAGTGGAATTTGAAAATTCAATACCTGCTTGCAAGATAGTTTTGTAAACATTGTTGTCAGCCTGTTCAGAAAATGAAGTTTAAAACTGCCTACTTTCTTTTCTTGTCCCACCAAATTGGAACTCCTTTGGATTGCATATTTTGCTGCTTTTTCTGAAGTTTTGCTGCACATGGCATAAGGGTAGCAGTCTGCCCTCATTCTCCTGGAGTTAAGAAAAATTAAAAAAGGAGACCCACAGAAGTCTTTTTGTATTAGAAAAAAATAATTTTTCTGCTGCCAAAATATTTCTTCAGCAGCATGGTTCACTCTGTAACCTTTTATCAACATTTGCACTTTTATTTCCTAGGTATAATTAAGCACAAGTTCATACCTGTTCCCGCTCTTCTTCATATACACACATATACACATTCTTGTACATCTCAAGTTTTTGTGTTATTTGACTACCTACAAAGTCATCCTTCTTAAGTCCTTGTTCTGATAAATTAGAAGCAATTTTCTCCCTCTTCCTCCCACAGTTCAGAAGAGCTTTAAACAATTAAGAATTTTGGTCTGTAAGTCAAATTATATTCTTACATGTTTGTGTATGATTTCTCTAGGCATCACATATACATTTCTGAGAGTAAAATTTGGCCCAACAACGTCATTTGCCATGTGCCAACAGGAGGGAAAATGAGTTTGTACTGTAAAAGAAACGTATATCAAGTAACACAGAGTGGGAGTACTTCATGCATACACTGATTTTTGTGATTCAGTGTTTTCACTCAGAGGATGGTGATAGTCTGCACAATTAATTTTTTTTTTCTGAAAATCACTCTTCAGGCAAGACTTAAATATTTATGGGTGATCAGTGGGAATATTTCATTTCCTTTGGGAAGTGTGTTTCTGCCAGGACCTGTGAGTTGCAACCAGGCAGCATACATGCAAGGAGGGAAGGTAGAGTTCAAGTATATGTTTAAATCTGAAGGATTCTCAAAACTGGCTGGTTTACTAACAGTCAGAAGTTATAATTTTTTAATATCTTCGTCACATAAAGCTGAAATTTTAGACTCATCTTTTAGGAAAAATGGGTGTGTTTCTATTATGACCATGATGATAACAGAGAGAAAATAGTGGGTTGAGTTGAACCCTGCAAGGCAGTCAACTAACCATAAGTGGGAGATTTGAAGGTCTCACAAAGCACTCATACTGAAGTGTAGGACTTGGTTCCTCTTCCAGGCCAAATTCGCAGGGAAAATGCAGTTTTTACAACCATTGCCTGCAAAGCCTTGGCTGAAGTTACAGTACGTGGTTTGTGACAATATGGATTCCATTGATTTCTGTGTTGTTACAGAGCTGAGCTGTCATTTAGATGTGATGATAATGATATTATTCCAGATTGTAGCCACTGCATTTCTTTTGCAGACCTATTTGAAGATCTTTTTTCTAAGGAGAAAAGAAAATGCTTTAACATGGGAGAACTAAACAAGCAGAAGCCCATGTTTTGACTACACCAGGTTAATTCTTGTGAATTCTTCAGTAGCGTGTTTTGGACTTGCTTTGGAGAGTTAAGTCCTGGGAACCACATCCTTCTTCTCAAACTCAGCAGTCCTCAGCCTGCTGTGTCAGGCATCTGTCGTTCCTTTCATCCCTACAGATAGTGTGTTAAATATCAAGACATCAGTGATGGGGAGAACAGTGTTTCGATGTGTGTGAATTATTGTGTATGAGAGTTACAGTAAACAGTTATTTTAAACTAAGTAGCTCAAAGCATGCTGTGACAGAAAGAACAGGGAGATTTAAGTGCCCTCGATGAGTAGGGTAGGCTGTTGACAAAGTCAATTTCTGCTTGGTCTTATGCCAGCCTAGCTCCCTGACATTTTTAAAGCCCAAGTTGTTTATAGGATTATTATTAGAGATTTCTCACATTCTGAAGCAAAGGGAGGAAAATAGTGACTGCAGTAAACATTACCAGGCCCCCAGGCTGTGTTTTTGTTTGTGATTTACAATTCAGATGCAGACATCCACTCCTGGTAGAAATAGCCTTGCTGGTGGGTTCAATACTGTGTTTCAAAAGATGGTTATTAAACAGAAACTGGAAACAAGCAGGTTGTAGCTGAGCTCCTGAGGACTGAAAAATAAGGCAGCCTGTCTGTGGTGTGAGGCACTCTCCTGTTCCCCTGAGGAGAAAGCTTAGTACATTTCAGCTCCTGTGATGACAGTGATGTTATGTTTCAGGCTTCTTACTGCACTGTAAATAACATTATATTAAAGACGTGTCTTTGGGTAGGAATACGAAAGCGGGGAAAATGCATTTGATTAGAGACAACTACTATTCATTGTAAAATGAAACATGATTGCAAGCAGTATAACTATAGTCAGTACTATTTTTGCCTATTATTATTTATGTATTAGTTCATTCAATTTTCACCTTCTTGTTCTGTATAATGGAGGTTTAAGCCTGTTCTGGCCATGTTATTTATATGCCAGTTGCATGCCACTGAACATAAAAAATATATTAAATTCAAGCCAACAGTAAAATTCTTGCCCAGGTCTTCAGTCAGGTCTTCCAGTTGCATGAGTCAAGTAAACAGACTGGAGGTGATAAAAAAGAACACTGTCTGAGAGCAGTCACAGAAACCTGTAAGTTGATGGAGAGTTACACAGTTAATTTTTAGGATATTGGTTATTTTTAAATTCACTGAAGTGGGGTAGGAGTTCTTTAGGGCAGACTGTTTATCTGTGCTGAAAGGCAACACTGGAATGTTAAAAGTCATCTTGAGTAGTGACAAAAATATTTAACTGTATTATTTAACTTCTTATTAAATTCACTGCAATTTGGATCACTTCCTATGACACTAGATAACATCTTGAACAAACTATTAACTCTGATACAGTTTAGACACCAATTGTATGCTGCCCAAAAGATGGAGAAGATGATTTGAAACATTTTTCCATGTCTGAATTCCAGCTATACAGTGTAGTTTGCAATGAACCTCAAGTAACAGGACTACAAAGGGAAAAACATTGCTATGGCAACAAACTATTTCTATTTTAAAAGAGCTTGGTACAAAAAAAGAAGCAACAGCATGATTTAAACAGAAACAGACTTTGCAAAATAAGAAATTCAATAATTAATTTAAAACTAAATAATAATTACTAAATAATAATTTAGCCTTGTTTGTGGTGTCATATCTACCAGTAACTCTCTTTTTTCTGATCTTTTCTGAACTTACAGAAACATAGAACAACATTTTGTGATGTTAGAAACTGAGACAGGAGTTAATTGAGTCAATCTCAGGAGATACAAGAGGCCCTTAACAAAGCTAGGTATGCATGATTCAGGATGTAAGGTTACAAGATTACTTACAGTTAGTGTTAGGCATCACTCTGAGGAGCTCACGTCAGAAGTCCTTATTGCCAGAAGCTATCTCCACATTCAGTGAAGTACAGTTCAGTAGTATTCCCAGAGCATAACTATGTCTCTGGACAAATGGCCAAGAGCATATATTTTGAGGCATGATCTCTCCACTGATTTCTGGGGAGCACAACAGGACTGGTTTTCTTGTCTACTATCTCAGTTAGAAGACGAACCAAGATCAAAGGCCTTAAGTCAGTCCAGTGGCTGATAAGAGCTATAAATCTGTATTCCAATGCAAATTAATGCCATTCATTTACTATCCTCCAAGCTGAAATGATGGTTTCTCTGACTTCTGGTTAACTGCAAGCAACAATGTCTGCTTCTGTTACCGCCATGCTGCAAGATAAAGCTTTGCTCAAAGCACAAAATTCAGCATGTTCCTCTGATAACCAAGAACTTTCTAGTTGTTATTGTAGAAGAAAAAGATGAAACAACTCCTTTGCTCTCCCAAAGCCTTTTTACAGGCAGATGGCTTGGCTGCTGTGTTTTGTTGTTGTTGCTTTTTGTTTGTTTATAGCTTTTTATTTTTTTCAAAGGATAGACCACTTTCTAAGAAAAATATATGGATAAAAGTATTTTGTACTTCTGTGTAATCCTTTTTCTTCTTCACCATTACCTCAGTCACTTCTTGGGAAGTGACTCTTTGGCTGTTAAAAGGCAGCTACCAAAATTCTGGAGAATTAGACAAATCAGCAGCCTTTCAAGAATGCTTCTATTATGATAACACTCAGGGAAGAGGAAACATTTACACAGGTATGAGAAACTACATCATGGTTTTATTACAAGTAAATCAATTAAACAGGGGGCCTTTACTAATTCATAGGCGTGCCACGAAATTTTGAGGTGTCTGGTCCAGCCTGGACCCAGCGCCAGGGACTACTCATGGCAGGGATTAGGGAAATTAAACAGGGACTATAACAAAGACTCCTGTGCCAGGAGGCAGGCCTTTGTGTCCCGGGGGGTCAGCCGTGTTGCACAGGGGGGTGGTAAGTCACTGGGTACAGGGGGGAGACATCAAGACCCACAAGAGGAAGGGCAGTGCCCCCTTTGCTGCTACCTTAGGTAAAAAAACAGCCTTTTAAGGCAAAATTATGCATATGTATTAACTCACGTAAAAGGGTGGGACTTTGTAACCAGAAAAAAACTACAAAAAGCATGGGTTTTGAAACGGGGGTGTGTTCTTGGACCTTTGTGGCCTGAGTACCCAGCACGCGCTGTTATTAAACTTTCCTGCCCTCTACACTCATTTGTTTCATTGGTTATTTTTGCTGTTTTCTAAACTTAATAAAAGAGATTTTTCTCACACAGGTGTCATGGTTTAGGAATGGTACTCCCAGTCTACTGCTCCCACTAAGACTCTTGAAACCCAGTCAGTCGCCCACCCTGTCCCCTTCTGCAGCAGGATGGAGAGGAGAATTGGAAGCAGAAAAGGTGAGGATCATGGGTTGAGGTCAGAAGAATTTACTGGAAACAGCAATCAGATAAGAAAATGAACAGTAGCAGAAACAATATGAATAATAAAAGTGTAGAAAAGAGAGAGTGATTCACATACATGATTCATGATGCCTTAGGGTTTTCATGAATTGGTAGATTTTTATACTTCTAGATAGTTTCTCACATATAGAGTAGCTAGCAACCTCTAACCCTGTGCTAGCTGTCTTAA
>JAWWEW010000088.1:35030628-35041341 GCA_035583185.1 Anabacerthia variegaticeps
TGACAATCATCCTCAGCAACAGGTTTTCTCTTTCCTTTTACTTTGTACTCAAGGGGGTCACATGGTGCTCAGCACAGGGGCTGAGCTCCATTTCTTTTGTGCCCCACAGTGCTGAGTTGTACATCTGATTTTTGTGGGTCAAAAAGATTTTTCCTCTGCATCATTGTACTTGTGATCTTTTTATTAAACTGTAATTCTGACTTGCAATCTCTTTTGGAGTTGGTTTCATTTCTCCTGCTGGTTTACCTTTAAACCAGTATGGGCAATAAGTGAATTTATGAATTATAAAGGAAAATAGACAGTGAAAAATATTACTATCATGTTGACATCCCTGAAATTAAAAGTGAAATTTTATTATTTAATCCATAACCTAAGAATCTAAATAGAGTACTTAGTTTGCATGAAGGCTCTCCTTCTATCATTTTGCCTTAGAAATGAAAAAATAAAATAATTTTATTATCTAATTATGGGCAAGATTATGAGTGGAAGAGGACTCTTGTACTGTGTCTTCTGGTATGTGTCTCAAAATTCATGTTCTATATTCCAAGATAATAGATGTGCAAGCCAATAAATAGCCATCTCAGTTTCTGACTTGGAGTGAGAGTAATGAACAGCACATCCTTCTTTTTTAATCTGGGATCCAGGTTTCATTTGTTGTACCGTCTTATTCTGCAAAGCAAATTATAAGTAATTGAATGTTGGGAATCCAGTCTCAAAGCCACAAGGGTCAGACCGTCTTCAAAACAGTGAAGAGCCTTGTATAGGAAACATAGGGCATAGAAGGCTGATAGTAGTTAATGAAGGGGCAACAGACACAGCAGGAAGAAATTTAATCAGAATTAATATAGCACCTTCCATTGAAAACTCACATGCGTGTTTCTAGTTCTGTATCAAGACACTTCTGTTCTCTGTAAAGAGACTGATAAATAACATGCTCAACATACATACATGTGTTGTCTAGGATGAAATGGAGGGAAATATTCTCTCTACAATTTCAAGATTCAGTGTCCCATAGCACTCATAAAACACTCAAATGTCAGCAGAGATCACTCGGTCTGACAGCTGTAGCCAAGGGAAGTCAGGGAAAATTTCCTCCAACACTCCAGCTGAGGACCCACACATACTACTATACAGTTCTCAGTATGCCTGAGGATGCCATTCACCACACTCATCACACTGTGAACCACTTCAGAGATATTGTAATGTTCAGCAAAAGTCCCAGATTCCTACAAGCTTATTCACCTAACTTAGATCAGAGGATTGCAGCTGACTAAATAGAAATACAAAATATCTCTAGGTCTAGTAAAATATGGCTTGAAAATTGTCCTGTAAAAATACATATGAGAATTTTTGTGGATTCAAACATATTTCAGTTGTTTGCTGATTTGATATACCTGTGGTGTGAGTACAATCTTTCTGAAAGTTCATCTGCCATGATCTGCTTGAAAAGTTGTCATTGGCATATTTACATAATTTAAATTTTTCTGTTTCTATTGTCTTTTCATTATCTCTAATTTCTTAGCTGAAATTCAGCAAAATAACCTATTTAACCAGTACAATACTCATAATTTCATCATCTGGTCCATCATTCCTTAGGGAAGTTGTCCTTCCTGGAAAAGTAGTATCTGTGATAACATCTCTGGACTTTGTTCTTTATCTCAAACATCTGCTCTTGTCCTCCTTAGAACAGATGATTAGAACTACTTCCACTTACACTATCTCTTAAGAGCTGGATGACCCTCAGGTCTGATGTGGCATGGTAACCTGTTTCTCCCTTCAGGAAGCTGTGAGCAGGGACAATATAGTTGTCTAAACAGCTGTCTTAAAATAGATATTCAATTTGAAAGCAGTGAGGAAAAAAGGTAAGAGAAGATTTTTGAAATTGCAAAATGTCTATCTTACTTGAGGTGTCAGTTTGTTGAGTGTTTGATTGGAGGATAAATTTTTAAGTCTGGGATCACCTTACTGCACTGTTAGCCTCCTTTTTCTCCTTATTTGGCTTTATTTAAACTTAACTGAAATTCCTTCCTCCTTTACATGCTTGGACCTGTAACTAAACTTGTTGAGCTCAGCAGGAAGTTGAAATAAAAGCATCAAATAGAATAGCTCTTGTACTGTGTCTGAATTATCTGCTAGAGAGTATATGTCTGGTTTCAGTTCTCACTCTTCCTGGTCACAGGCCCTGACAATCCAGTTACTGAATTAAATCACTGTATGAATACATATGCCTGGATAAGGCAGCTCAATAACCAATCCAACTTATTTTATTATTAAATTACTTCAGACAAGTCCAAATCTGTTACATAGGTGATTTTCACCTCTGACATATTTTGTGTATTTTGTATAATGTGTAAGATTTTGAAGGAGCTAAAGTGAAAAGGATCATTTAGCTTCTATTACAGAACATCAGATTAAATCATCTTGATCTGCTCATTAAATGAAGATGATATATATCATATGGAATTCCTTTGAATTGTTACTGATTGAAGGTATCTGTCACAAGAAAATGCACGTATATACACCCTATACACAGAGCCATGGGAACTACCTCTTGGGATAAGTCCACTACAAGAAATAGAGAAAGTCTAGCATGATACGGTAACTTGTGTCATGCGTGTCTCACTCACCAAAAATGTGGTACCACAGACCTCTATGAAGAGTCAAATGTGCTAGAAGTCACAATCAGGAGACTGGTTCTCAGACTGCTTGTTAAACTACGTCTTACAAAATAACCCTCAGCAGATGTGCCTGAGGTGACAGAAGAAGTACATCCTGAAGAAATTCAAATCAATAACAAAATTCTCATATATATTGAGGAGGCCAGGATTTCACAGGAGGATTTCTAATGTGTCAGAGAATGTTAGTGATTATTAAGTCACTTCTGGATGTTTCTGGTTTTTTTACTTGCACCCTAAGATATTCACAGCATTTTGATATAAATTTAGCTGTTACAAAATCTTAGTGGATTAGAGATTGAAAGAGCATTTACTGGAATAGTACTCTAAATACTTTGTGTTCCACATGAAAATTTGTCATTGAAGGAGTTTTGAAAATCATAATGTTAACTTTATAAATTTTTTACTGTTACCATTGTGAGACATTGAATTATTATGTTAATTATTAGCTCAGACCAACTCAAGGGCAGGTGCGGATGGGGGGAAAGGACAGGTCAAGTTTCACTAAGGTGATGTGTTCCACACCTCAACCCCTTTGAGCCTCCTTGAGCAGGCCCAGAAGTAGCTGTCAGTTACTGGCACACCAGAGCACTCCCCCAGACCACACCCCTGGAGCCCCTAACCCAGCCCCAGAATGGCTGGCACATGGGGAGCACTGCTCCTCACCCTGCCCCAGAGCCCCAGAGTGGTCAATGGGCCAGAAGTCCTGCTGGGTGTGTAGGTGGGGGTGTGTGTGGCCACAGTGGGCTAGAACACATAAAAACCAAGACATGTGGTCTCCATGTGATAGGACCCTGCCATCTTCTGGACTTCTGGTAGTTGGATCAATCGGTGGTAGCTATAATTCTTTCTTTTTATGTCTCTTTCTTTATTTCTTCTTCTTCTCCTAATCCCCTTTCTTAATATCTGGATGGATTGGATTTTGCTTAGTTGTATGGGTTAGCTTGTGTTAAGTCGGTGCTTCGTGGAATGCTTTATTTTGGTTGGATGTTGGCCTCTAACCTTTTGTCAAGTTCCCTTATTTTCTAAAGTTTACCAGTAAAAGTACCTCCTGAGACAATGAGTGCAGCGTCTTCTCCCTTGCACCCTCTCAATGTATAAAAGAACTAAGGCATCTTTTAAACAATTCAGCAGGTGATTTTTTTGACTCTTGTATATTTTTAAAGCAAAACCCCTTCAATAAGCTTGTAGCTCAGAGCCTGGGGTCTTACAACCATTCAGTAACTGGCCCACACAATAAATATTTTTTTGAAAAGAGCATAGCAGTTAAAAAATTAAACATAAGAATATATTAGCAAGAAAGCATTCAGAAGAACAGGTAGCTAAAGCAGTGTGTCAGGCCTCACCATAAGGCAGATCAAAACACCACTCTAGTGGAGCAGGAAAAATTACTACTCAGTGGGTGGAAAAATGTGAAGAATAAAGGAAAATAGGAAGTTTCAACACAGAGGAAGAGACAGTCAGCTGGGTTGGCAAGTGTTACCTTGCCTGAATACATCTTCAGCTCTGTGACTCATCAAGGACGACATGTCTGTGCCTGGTGGTTGCCACAAAAGCTCATAGCTCTTATGGTCACCTGTTCTAAAGCTGTGGGTGAGCTATTGATTTCCCATATACAAATGGCAGAGGCTATCAAGAAAAGAATGTAAACAAAGACACATAAAAGCAAAAAGGAAAACAGCAGAAAATCCTACTGATGTGGCACATGCCTCAGTTATGGCTGCTCATTTTCTTGTGCATAGCTGTGTTCAGTCTTCTGTTTAAAATGCAGTTCCCGTGTTATTGATTTCCAAGATATGTTTTAAAAAGCATTTAGGATTGGGCAATTAGTTACTGCTTAATACAGAATGTCAAAACAGAGCTATTGACCCAACTAATTGATCAATTGATTCATTAGTTCCTTCACATGGCTTGATATGGACCTAGTCCAAAAGAACAAAGGAAAGAAAAGTTATTTGGGTTTTGTGATGAATGCTATACAACAGAAAGTTAAGGAAAGAGGTTTTAATCTTGAAAAGAAACAGTTTGTGGATAAAAGCCATTTTCCAGTAATTGCTTGGTTTTTGAAACAACCACTCAAAAGAGAATTTCACAACAGGGCAACAGAAAGAAGAAAGACTGGACAGTGTACACTGTGAAGTGTATTTATTGTAACCAGGACAAAGTGTATGCCTTCAACCATGTTATGAGAACATAGTTTCAACATTGTTGATGTCCCCATTTGAAGTAAAACATAGAATAATAATTATTATAATTAAAGAATCAACTCTGAAACAGAAACTCAGAATGGTGGACTTAAACTGGAACTAGAAAAAGTTGTGGGAAAGAATTTGTGACAGAAAAAAGGATATGATCAAGGAAAGCCTTCTGGTGTCTTCAACTGAGATGAAGGGCTGCCTCTTCAGCCACATGAATAGAAAGCCAGGGGCAAGCTGAGTGCCACCTCAGAGGGCCACTGATACAAAGAGATAGGGAAGGATCTCTGAAGATTGTTGAGCCCAACTACCTGCTGAAGCAGAGTCAGCTGCACTAGATTGCTGAATCATCTCCAGTTAAATTTGAATTTTCATCAAGGATGAAGACTTAACAACCTTTCTGGTCAAATTATTACCACATTTTTGCTTGCCTCCCATTGTGCCAGCCTCCAGGAGAAATGTTTTACAGGATGCTCACTATTGCATTTCTCCCCCATTGTAAACTACATATGCAGATGAAGTGTTCTGGCACTTCTCATCCAGGCACAGAAACTATTCCTAGTCTTTTGCTGTATTGGTGCAGCTAGGAGACACACATCAACGTGCAGGAAATTTTTCAGCTGGATGTTGCTTTCTGTCTCCGTTTCCATTTAAAGGCAAACAAATAAAACCACAAACAAACCTCACAAACCCACAAAAAAACCCAATGTTTCGAAAAAATATGCCAGACAGTTTCTCACTGGGCTAACATTGCATTCTGCACATGCTGAAAGATTAAGAAAATAACCACAACAGCCATTGAAAGTCCCAGGGTCCTTTTTTCCCGAAGATTTGTTTTTCCCAAAACATTAGAGATAGGCAGATGTTGTACTAGAAGGCCAAACAAAATACCATAGGAAATGATTAATTAAATAATGACGGATGTAGTTCATGAACTGTAACTCATTAATAACTATTACAGCAAATACTGAGTAAAAATGTTCTACAAACAATAAGTTAAAACAAATCTGTATCACAGGAGGCAATTCAAAGAAGCTGAAACCACAACAACATATTTAAACAGCTGGAGGAAACACAGGAGGTGCCAAAGATTGTTCTGTTAACTGCATGCTGTCACTGGATTAAAAATAAATATGAATGGATGACAAACACTCAGGTTAGATGCACAGTATTAAATTAGACCTTGGAGAATTAATTCTGTTTTCATTTTACTGGTGGAAAACTGATGTAGCCAGTGTTTGCCTAATGGAAGTAATTTTAATGCAGGGATTGTAGGAAAGGCTAGAAAATCTGGATAATTTGAAAACATTCAAGATAAAGAGGCCTCTGAAATTCAACCGAGAACTTCAGAAGCAGCCAAAGGATTTTCTGAACCATTGGTTATTAACTTTAAGAACTTGTGAAGGACAGAGAAAATCTCTAAAGACAAGAGAAAGTTAAATGCAGTGCTTACTATTAATGAAAGGATAACAGTATGACCTGAGGAAGTACAGACTCATCAGGATAACTTTAATACCTGGATATGCTAAAACATGTGATTGCATAGTCAATTAATTAGCATCTAGATGAGAATGAATGTGATAAAATACTTCCAACATTGAGTTGTCAAGATCATATCACATCAGACCAATCTTTGAAGAGATAACTAGCTAAATGAGTAAAGAAAAACAGCAGATGTGACATATAGAGACTTTATTAACAAAGACTTTTACATGGTGTTGGGTTTGATGTGATTGTTAGTAACAGAAAATATAGTGCAGAAAACGTCACCACATTGGACACAGCTGGTTGTTCTATAACACAAAGATTTATTAATGAGTCTTAATATTAACAAACCATTTGTCAGTTTATTCTAATGAACCGTAGATGTCTTTGCAAAGGTTGCTTCATTCACCATTTTCATTAGTGACTTGAACTAAAGAATGCACTTAGAATTCACGGATGATGCTGAGCCAGGATGACTGAATTATACTGAAGAACCAAGGACAAAAATTCTAAATAAACTGTAGCAATGGTCTGAAATTAAAGATGTAAACCAAAAGACACAAGTGTGAAGTATTTTGATGAGGAAGCAGGAAGTACAGAAATGAAGAGACTAACTAGCAAGATGCATTATTGCAGTAAAGGGATTATGAGTTACAGCTGATGTCAAACTCAACCTGAGTCAGCAGTTTGATGTTGCTGGGGGAAAAAGTGTAACTATAATTTTGCCATATACTGACAGAATGTCATGTGTAAGATGCTGGAGGAAACTATTATTTTCCATACATCACCTGGCAGGCCTCAGCTAGGTAAACACATTTCATTTAAGACATTATTTTCTGGAATTTATAAGAAGGATTGAAGAGAACTGGAAGAGACAAATGAGAAAATTAAAAGGTCTACAAAACAGTAACACAGTACAAACATTGAAACAAGTGTGTTTGCTTAGATTGAAAAGGGTAACTGAAAAAGTGAACATAGAGGTCTTCCATAATATGGAAGACCTTCCATAATATGTAATACGAATGATCACTAAAAATGTTTATGCACTGCCCATCATCTTTGCGTGAAACTATGAAGATTTTCCTTCTTTGAAGCATTTTTTCTGAGAAACAATTCAAACTGTAAGAGATAGAGAGGAATAGACAGCATCTAAACAGCTTGAGCTGCCTTAGTGGAAGATACTAAAAAAGATACTGCAGTCAGTGATCCAGGACAGAGACCAAGAAAAATGGACTCCTAGAAGTTGCTCATTTATTCCCCAAGGATTGCTATGGGCATTCTACGTTTGAAAAGGAGTGACTGAACTATACCCTTTTTATAAAGAGTGGTGCCCACAATGAAATAAATCCATGTATATACTCCCCTAGGGTAAAGAACAAATACTCAGTGACCACACCAAGAAGTCAAGAAAAAGAAAAAGCGTTCCATTTCACACTACATCTGACTGACCCCTGAGGAACTCAGTGCAGTCCTGCTACACTTCTGCTGCCACAAGTCAATGCTTGAGAAATCAGAGTGCTTCCTGAGGGTATGGTAGGCAGCCACATGCAGTGTGTTGAACAGAGCAAGGTCTGGAATCAATCACATTCACTGTTTGCAAGGCCTTATCCCTCTCATGCCAATCCTACTGGTCTTGTTACTGCCAGATAAATGCTACCAGATCATTAAATAAAAATTAGCAAATAGGATAGAACTTTGATACTTTTATTCAACTTCTGTTTTATCACTTGCCATATCAACACATTTCAGTGGCCAAATCAGAAGCAACTGGAGTAATTCTGAAAGCTATATGGTATGGTATGGTATGGTATGGTATGGTATGGTATGGTATGGTATGGTATGGTATGGTATGGTATGGTACGGTATGGTATGGTAGAGTTTGGTGTGGTATGGTGTGGTGTGGTGTGGTGTGTGGTGTGGTACGGTATAATACAGTATGGTATGGTATGGTATAACATGGTACGGTATGGCATGGCATAATGTATGGTCTTCACAGAGCTGAGAATGATCTCCCTGAGGGATTTAGCTACAGCTGTAGCTTTTTCGGCTGAATGCTGTAATAGAAGAAAGAAGCCTGTCTGTTCAGAAAACACAGTGGTTTATCAATACTAGGTGATTGCATGGCAAGTTATGCCTTCTACCCACAATGTACTTTTCTCTATGTACTTGTATGGTACACTTGTGCAGTTAATTGCAGACCTGCTTATACCAAACAGGAAAGGAACTACAAAACATATTTTGATTCATTTTAACTTAATACCTTGTTTTATTGAAATTGCCCACAAAGTTTTCTTCACTTTTTCAACATGTTTGAAGGAGTAGATATTTGCATGACAGAAATATTTGAAGATTTGTTTCTCCATGTTCCATAGATCAAATGTGAAGGTATTAATAAGGCAACAGGAAAGAGCATGCTGGAATGATGGATCTCAGAAAGAATGAAAATGAACAATGCTCTCCAGTTACACTTTCATATCCTTTTGTATAGACAGTTATGATATTAAGGATCATTCATCACTCATCATGTTTCTCCAACATTAAAATGAGGATGACCCATTTCCTCCTGGAGTACACTAAAGATACATGCTCATATTGCTACCAATGGAAAAACAACCCATTTAGTGCAGTGCAGTTTAAGAGATTGTATTCACAACTTCTTTCATTTCACACAAATTAAACCAGTAATGATTCCTGATGGCTGATCAAGTATCTGCTGTATTCTGCGATCATGCAGGCAGATTTGCAGCCTGTCTTTGAACTGCTTTGTCAGTGATTTTATCTTTCTGTACCTTGAACTAAGAAAAATGATGTATAAATAGTGTTATATTTAACACTGAGTCTGAATTACTGAAAACATAAAACCAAGGAAAACCCTCTTAGTTCATGAAAGGCAACAAATTCCAAAGATCTGATACTGGCCAAGGTAATTATACCTAGCAGTCTACAACAGGGTTATTGCCTTGTAAAACCATCTTCAGATTTTAGTAGAAGAACAGGACATCTCAGCTGCTATGCCTATTTTACCAGCTAGTAGTGCTGTGTTTCAGTGCAGGTTGGTAAGACCACACAGAACAGCAGCAAAATAAATGGGAAAGGTCCTTTGTTCTCTCTCAGGTCCTTGCAGAACAGCAATAACATTTCATTTAAAATGATGAACCAAATAGAAACCAAAGTAACCAAAATAACAGACCTGTGGAAGACCAACAGGGTGCTGTGACCTCCCACCCTTAAGGCGAAGGGATCTCAGGGTCAAATCTGGCCTTGAGAGTATAAAATTGGAAGCACCTCCTAGTCTGTGCATGATTTCTATGTCTCAGGATGCATTTTTTCCAAGTTTTCCTGTGCCATGCTGCTTTCAGCCATCAGCCCATGGTAGGCTTCCAGCAGGGACAGTATTTGAGGTCAGTGCAAGATTGCAGTCTGTGACAGGACTCTTACCAGTGAAGTCTTCTCCAGCACCTCAACTAGACATGATGTTTCTTTAACTCTGGAGGATGACCTCTTTTGTTCATGGAAGAAATGACGGCCTGTTGTACTGGGACGGACAAGCAAAGGTTTTGAGTAACTTTAAGGGGTTTAAACAATCTACCTTTTTAGTGGTGTTGCAGGTCCAAAGGGTTCCCTCCTTCAATGGAAGAGCACTGAAATAAAAATCAGTGCTTTTCAGAAGCAAATAATGGTGTCATGATGGTTGGGTCTTTCTTTGTTCTCTGCATCTGTCATGGCCTCATATACTGTTTGGAATTGGTTCAAGGAAATAATTCACAGCCATTCTCATGGCTGAGTTTATACTGCAATGAAGAAGGGTGACCTCTGTTGTTTTCCTTATTGTCTACGGAAACCAGCCTGATCTTTGTTTGGCCCTTTCTGTTTGTTTTATATTCCAAAACAGATGAAATGTTAAGCTCTATTTCAGATATTAAATGAAACAAATAATACTATTTCAATTGCCTGGTCACCTTTCAGTATACCACATTCATCATCATCATCATCATCATGGCTAGGCTTCGCAAATGAAGATTTACAAGGGCTCTATTACATAATAACAAAGAAGATGGGATTAGAGTAGTGGATTTATGTAATAGCAATAAGGCATAATAATAACTGAGGTAACAGGGGAAAGGGGAAATGAATTTGGATATCATACATTAATAGGGACTAGGGATTCATAAAAGAACCAGATCACACTGAAGAGACTCAAACCGCAGTGATACAGTTGAAGCCTACTTCATGAACTTCTGACTGAAATTCATATGCTCTCCAGAAAAGTAAGGGTTGAAGCACTTCAGTGCTTCTGTCAGGAGAGCTGAGAATGAGATTTGGGGCATATGGGAAAGTGTTTCTCATTTAGACTCAAC
>JAWWEW010000088.1:35048939-35065610 GCA_035583185.1 Anabacerthia variegaticeps
ACTGTAATTCTGACTTACAATATCTCTCGTGGTAGGTCCATTTCTCCTGCCAGTTTGCTTTTAAACCAGCACACTTTCCTACTATATTATAGCTAATTTTGTTATTCCTCTTAAATAATTTGTACTATTAGGACATAACGTCTATGTATTCTAAGCAGAAGTCAAATGGAATTGCTTTTGTTGACATGAGTATTCAGAGAGCAACTGTTTTAATGAATATAACAAAAACTGTTCAAAATATTGTTTTAACATGTTTTGCCTTTGTAAGTAGTGAAGTCTTGAAATAAACTTGCTAATAGCTGTCTCACAGAGTAAATCATGAGTCCTGTCCTGGGAGAGTAAGAAGAAAGACTGTTGGTAGAGTGTGGGACTAGTGCCAGGGGTCAACTCTAGTTTGTTAATGGCCAGTAAGGCACTAGTGAAGTTGTGAAAAAAAAAAAAAAAAGGGCAAAATGCAAAGTACATGCCACAGGCTGTGGTTTGTAAAAGATCTGCTGCTTCTGCTGACTTTAAGACACAGTGGAAATCTTTGTAGAGCAGTGTGTGATTTTTTGTGGTGTCATGAAAATCCTGATTCTTTACCAATTTTCCTGTTTCTCTTTCCACCTCTTCCTCCTTTCAGCTCTGCTGTTTTGTAGGCTTTAGGTGAGTGATCTTTGAGGGAAATGAGACACCAGACTGGAAACAAAAGGTCCACAGCAATCTGATGTGTTCTTGACCTTCTGTTAAGGTTATTTAAATAGGTGCCATAAATAAGTGAAGAGTTCAGGGTAAGGCTTTTCAGCCAAGAAAAGGTTTTGAAATGGATCTGCAGAGAAATAAATTGTTCTTTCTGTAGCCATTTGCTTTCCTTCTTTCTTGTCCACATGTATCTTGTTTTATTCCTTGTATTTTTGGCAGTGGCACTCAGTTGTTATCCAAGCCTGCCCATGGGGCTGGCTCAAAGGACACGTTCTCATGTCCTCCCCATTCTTCCCCATAAGAGCTTTGTTACTCAGGTCTTCAGGGGCTTCCTCCACTCCAAAACTGCTGACCCTCTGTTTAGCATCCTCCTGGTTAGTTTGGATCAGTGTCTTAGACAGTGACTGCATCACAAGTGTAAATTTAAATGTTTGTGCTCCTGAAAGGAGACATGTAAAGCTTACTTCCTTTCTCTGTTTTCCTCTACACCAAATGAAATCTAACTTTACCAATAATGGAATAAAATTCTGTCATGAAAGTCCTGCCAACTACTCATAAAACCTCCACTGTAAAGACTTGGAATCATGGTAAAGTGAAATCAAAACATTGCATTGACTAGAAACCTATCTAGTGCCACAGTGTTCAAGATTATAAATACAGGTGCTTTTGAAACATCCTTGTGAATCGTGAGACTCTCCAAATACACTTATTATCAGATTATATTTGTCTGTAATACATTTTTGCTCACTTAATGAAGGGCTCAACATTTGAAGGATAGTTTGTCCTTGTGGTAGAAAGACATAAACAGTCTGATATATGAATAACAATTCAAGAGACTGAACATTTGTTTCCATTTTCGTAGTTAAGAACAAACCTGAAAGCCAAATATCTGGTACTAATCTGGATAGCTCTAGCAGTCCTTGCAATTTTCTCAGAACTGAGGAGGAAATGCAGTTTTAACAGCGGCTACTAGCTACCAGGATCCTGCACATGTGTATTTCCTAGTGTGGTCATCTGTCTCTGTAAGGGTTGGAATTGTGGCTGATGATGGATGCAGTTACTCACACAGAGGGACACACTCCTAAATTTTGCTTATGGGCAGTATTTTAGTTCTGCCAATTCGTCTTGTTTTACTGTGAATTACAGAATATTTTGCTTCTTCACACTCAGTGGGCTGAGAATTTAGGGTGACAGCAGGGCCTTCACAAATTCTTTTGAGACCCATCTAAGGTGTACAAAAGAAGAGCTTTCTAATTTTTGAGTTAATTTGGATGGCTAGGCTCCTCGATTTTATATCTTCGTTCTAACTTAGGTATTGTCCCTTTCAATTTGTAACTGAACTCAACCCACTCAAGACTGTCTTTTGTTTTGATCCTGCCCCTCTACTCAGCCCTGGTGAGGCTGGATATGGAGTGCTGTGTCCAGTTCTTGGCTTCTCATGAGAAGAGAGACATGGAGCTCCTGGAGAGAGTGCAGCAGAGGGCAACAAAGATGATTAGGGGACTGGAGCATCTCTCGTAAGAGGAAAGGCTGAGAGAACTGGGCCTGTTCATCCTCAAGAAGAGATGACTGAGAGGGTACTTCATCAATGTATGTAAGTATCTGAAGCATGGGTGTCAAGGTGATAGACCCAGGTTCTTCTTGTTGGTGCCAAGAAACAGGGCAAGAGGCAATGGGCAGAAAATGAAGAACAGGAAGATCTTCCTTACTGTGCAGGTGACTGAGCATTAGAACAGATTGCCCAGAGAGGTTGTGGAGTCTCCCTCCCTGGGGATGTTCAAGAACTGTTTGGATGCAATCCTGTGCAATGTGCTCTGGGATGGCCCTGCTTGAGCAGGGAGGTTGGACCAGGTTACCGACTGAGGTCCCTTCCAACCTTGCCAATTCTGTGATTCTATAATAAGAAGCTATGATGGAAAATCCATACCTGCCAGCACTGATCTTATTTTAATTTGGGAGACAGGTACTCCACCAAGTCCGTATACACACTATGCACTTAGCAGTAAAGGAACAGCCCTTGTGGGAGACGTATGTCTGAGAAACACAGAGTTTCTAGTGAAATGTACAGTTGGCTGTTAAAAAGTCAATTAGAAAGTCTCTCACCTTGACATTTGTATCCTGAGCTAAAGGCTGACAAATACGAATTTATTTTCCATTGAAATTTCCATTATTGCAATCCTCTAAGGGAACACAACTTAATTGAATGTACTAAATGCAGATTCACAATAAATTTTTCGTCCTGAAACTCCCAGCCCTCCTCTGCCTATGGGCTAAGTGCAAGCGAGGTGATGGACTGCACAGCTACATCACAGGCAGTCTGGTGCATCGTTGTGTGAGTCTCCAGCCAGGGATTTCAGACAGTCCTGCTGTGTGAAGACCAGGGGGTAGACACCATCTTCATGTACAGGGTAGACACCATCTTCATGTACACATGGACAGACCACCTGGCCATCCAGGCATTTCCTGCTGCAGGAGTCACTGAACTGCATGTGATTTTAAGTAGTTGGTAGAACCTGGTCCCACAGGTGCAGAAACAGTAGCTTAGGACAATCTTTGTTCCTAGTTAAGATAGCTGAGATATGGTTTTTATGTAGTTCAAGATAGTCAACAACATTGCTTCCACATGCCCAGCTGGGATTGGTGCTTAGGTAAAGTACAAGAATTCACAGCCTAATCCAGGACCCTTGAACAAAGACTTCCATCACCATTTGGCCACTGACTGACCATCCTGTTCAAGAGCTCCAGTTCTTCACGAGAGCATCATCCTACGAGAAAGATTCTAATAAATCAGGTGGGGGTTTTGTTTGTTTGTTTGTTTGCTTCTTAACAAACACTGCATCTGTGGGCAAAAGATTCAGATTGACTGGACGCTCCTATTCCTTCCTGTGTTTTGTAACTCTGGTTATACAGTGTCTCCACTTTTTACCAAAGTAGCCAATGCATTGTGCATAAAGAGGCACATCCTCCTAAAGTCTGTGCAGTATTTAATGCTTTGTGTCCCCATTACAATGGCCTTGAGTAATACGTCTTATGTTATATGCCTATAACAAAACATGCCTATTATACAAGTGTATTTTTCATTATCTCTTTATTGTGGATGACATTAAATGTAATTTGTGGAGTGTTTTCCTCCTACATTTGCATTGTACTGAGTGAACTGCTACAAAATGAAAAGTTAAACTAGTTTACACAGTCAGCAAAAATTTGTTTTTGTGAGACCTGTTAAAATGTTCAGCTCAGAGTTTCTGAAGCTTTGTAGATTACCTGAATTTCATAAAGTCTTCTAGACAACACTTCAAAGATCAAATAAGTTCTCAGACAATCTTCTTTTTCTGTCTGATCTCTCCCTTTTCCCTCTTCTCATTGAAGGACTCTGACTTCAATGAGTTAAAGAGCAGACCCAGACAGTTTTCTGTCTGGCAGTACTTGAATTACTTAGGCAATTTGCCTAAGCGAGTGGTTTATCCTCATGATAATGTGTTTTCATGTAGCAACTCAAATGAGAGGGCTTTAGGAGCATGTTATACATTAAATGCATGAAGGTCAAAGCCATCATTCTCTGTGTGGCAGAGTGCTCCCTGATTACAATGAGACAGTATTAAAAACACATTAAAGAAATAACCTCAGTCTGTCTGCTGAACACTTCAGAATTGTTAAACTTTTCTAGTGATTTGTTTTATTGATTTTTATTGGCAGAAATACAAGAAAAAAAAATTATATTGCTTTCAAGGTTGGTTTCACAGACTTTACTCACTGTTGGTTATTTAACAAATTCTCAAATCTAAATAAAATTAGACTGTGAATTATATCATGCTGTCAAAAAAGGGCATCTTTCCCTATTTTGAAAATGTCCCTATGAACCTGCCATGACTTAGAGATCTTTTAGTGGGACTTAGGCTGACAGACAAGAATTATACTGTATTGAAAAGTTAAATCCAGTTTTCTGCATGGGAGATAAAAATTATGCAATTAAATATGGATATCTATATCAACTGAGGAAGGTTTTTAATTTTCAGCCATTTTATTAGCCATGCTAAACAACTGCAACTTCAAATCTGAGATATTCCTAGCTTAAATGTTGTCAGAGTGCTCTGATAGAAGTTCTTAAATGTATATATGGGTGCTTAAAAATCAGCAGCCACCTCTGAAAACATGACCCTTTTTGAAAAGGGTGAAAGAGACCATAGTGACTTCTCCCCTTGCTCTGTACCTCAGTCAGATTTGCATTTCCCAAGATGCTCTTGATAATGTGCTACCTTTTCAAACAATATATACAGCCAGGAACACTGTTTCAGAAAAGATTGTCCATGCTTCATGTAAGTGACAGGTACCTGTTAATTATCTTTTTATTATTTTATTATATTTAGTAATCCTGAAGTGGTGTGCTAACTACACATAGAGAGAGATGCTAGACACTATGACTGGTCAGAAAGACTGGATGGAAATAGACCTTCTCTAGCAACAGGAGTCCTAAATATCTCCAACTTTTTCTACTGTGGCCATCTGATAGAGATGGAGAATTTCTGATAAAGTTAAATTAGGGCTGTCCAAACTTTATCCCTGCATTTCTCTATCCGCAGCTTTCAAATACAAGTTTGGCTGCAAATTAATGCTGTAATTTTTAAAACATGTGAACAGCCAAAGCGTTTCCAAACTGGCATGCAATCTGTTCTGGCTGATGTGCTGTAGAAAGTGTTGTGGAATAGACAGTGTTTTGATTTTTACAAATTGTGTTTCAACAAATAGTCCTTGATAAGACCCAGTCTCATATATCTAAGGGACAAAAGAGGACTTTCAATACATGAGGATGTCAGATGCTTTATATCTTTTGTCTCTGTGGGTTTTCTGATATGCCCCTCAAAATATTTTAGAAAGTTCTGTGAAGCTGTTCTCTCTCTCTGCTTTTCTTTGCTGTCTATAGGTGGCAATGGCATGCTGTTCTCAGCGTTATCACTTGTAATCAATACAAATAGTCTTGCAACTATTTAATTCAGTGAAATGAGACTGAAATACAATATGTGACAGAGGCTTTTTATTTTTTTTTCTAAGTCCTTGGTTCTTTTCTTAAAAGCAAGGGCACATTCTTGGCTGCCCTTCCGTAATTTTGCACTGCACAGCATATGAAACATAACAAAAGTAGTTTATGCAGTCACCTTTCCTGTGGTAGGCAGAAAACGTGATAGATTTGTGTTGCCTTGTGTTTCAGCTTTCCACACAAGGGCCATTTCTGGATGACATTGACATCAGCCAGTTATGCATCAGTCTTTTCTGTTTGCGTGGCTCTTGAAGAGCCTATGGCCTCTGGAGACTTGAAGGACTGAAGAGCATAGAGCCATATTATATACCTCAAAATGCCCCAGAGGAAAGCTTTGAAGAGTCAAAGCCAAGTTTCATTAACCAGACACCAGCTTTCCTTCTAACACACAGAGACAAGAAACAAGGCACCATCCTTTCACACTAATATTTTCAAATTTGCATGCTGGGCACAAAATGGAGAACAGAATAAACAAAGTATGCAGTATGTCACATTTAGAGTCTGAGTTACAGATGAATTACCGACAAAATACCTCATGAGTAACCTCAAAAATATTTTGACAAAAGTCAATACAAAAATGGTTATGAGTTAAGATATTTCCCAGTTCTTTCAAGCAGGTTGACCACAGTGGGCTAGACCTTTCTGATGCCAGCCTAAGTTACAAGAGGCCCGAAATGGTTAGTCAAGCAGTCACAGGGGGTTACTTAATGAAATCAATCATGAAATGCTGGCATGGTTTGAAGGGATTGAAGATTTCTTTCTAATTTCCTGAGAGGCTGACATGGGACAGTGTGAGCCTCCAAAGTGTAGTTTCTGAAAAGTTTTATTAGCAAATGTGCAGATTTTTTTGTAGTATGATGTTTCCTGTGTGCTCCTTAAAGAGTATGAAGACTTAAAAATGAAAATGACCTCTTCTACTTCAAAGATTTTTGAAAGAATATTCCATAATGGGCCATCAAAAGAGAACTTTGTATTCTTGTTTTCAAGATGCAGTAATAAAATATTTCCATAACATAGCTTTTCCTCAATTTTAATTTGATGACAGTATCTCAAAAATATATTACTTAGTGGTTATGTCCCAAAGAGAAGGATTCTGTCAAGTACGTGGATTTCTTCAGGGTATCATAGCATCATTTTAAATTTTATGTAACACTATGAATAAATCTTCTTCAAGGCAAATAGTTATTCTAACCCCTACTCAGTTTCTTATTGAAATACTTGTTTTCCCAATCCAGAAGAAAATGTCCTGTGTATTGACTGACAAATGATAAAATATATTTTGAGAAATTCTACCATGACTAACAAATGGAGCCATTAGAAAAGCACAGTTCCAGAATGAGAGGACTGTCTGGCAGTATAAAAATTTTGTTTTCAAAATGCTTATGCTTCTTACGGAAAGCGAAATGTAGCTCTAATGGCATTCCAGCACTGCTAAAGGTTTCTGTAACTGCAGACTAAACTCACATAATTTTGGACTGTGATCTTGGGTCATTGTATCTGTTTAGCGTGGAGAAGGTAAGACAAAAAAAATAGTATTTTTATACCCTCTTTCCTCAGGTTGTAGTTGTTCTCTAACTACCTCCCAATCAGCTGTGGCTTGATGATGGCTCTCTCCTGAAGCATGCTGAGCACTTCTTGGAAGTGAAAGCTTCCCTAGACAGCAACAACAACAACAACAAAAAATCACAATAAACAGATTAAAAAGCCAAACAAAAATCTGAGGTGGTTTCATTCAATCTGAAATTGAGTGCAAACAAGAGAAAGGAATAAACACTCCAAGTAACCTTAACCTGGGGAAAAATATGGGCAGTTCAACAAGTTTTTTAACACAGTTCTTCCTCTCTTCACAGAAGAAAATGCAAGCAAGGGAGTTGTTGACTTCACCTTCCCTATGGGACATTCACCAGTGGCACAGTTTGAAAGTGGATGGCAACAAGATGCTCTGTAGGAGGAAATTGGTTTCCTGACAAATGTGTGGATGTTGCCCTGTTGACTGACAGCCATAGTATAAGAGTAAACTTGAAGAAAGGACCCTTTGAAACAGGTCTGTGCTATGATTCTGGATCTCTGAGTGCGACATCACTGACTTCTTGAAACAGAAAACTGCTGAGACTATAATTTGCATGTTCAGCACCTACAAAGAATTGACAGAAAAGTTGAGTGTAGCATGAGCCTGCATCTGCGCTATTATGCCAGCTGTACGTGTTTACCCCATGTACTTCTGTACTGAAGTTCTCACAAGAGTCATAAATACAATGAAAGTTAAAATAATGAGTTCTGATTCATCGTGGCTCATCCTGACTGAATTGGAGCAAGAATGTGCTGTTACTTCTTAAATTATATCTTCTGAGCTTAGACAGCAGCGCTATGAGTCTGAAACTGCCACTTAGAGCTTCACTGAACAAATGTACCTAAATAATGACATTATCAATAGCAAGGAGGACAAAACTCAAGGAAGTATGAAAAAGGAGCCCATCTAGGAATGAAGCCTGGCTACTGCAGGCCATGAATGCATGGAACTATAACTGGACTGAACTCCACATTCTCCTTCTACTCTCCTTTTGTGGGGACAGAGCTGATTTTCTGCCTGAGAAAAACAGGCACTGAACATTGCACTCATTGCTAAGTCTAGTCAAAGACCTGAGCCAGATCAGAGAGTTTTCTTTGTCCCCAGATAGCTATTTTAAATCTGTATTTACCAGTAGCAGATGTTGAACATTAATATTTGCATCTGCATTACAGAATAAACAACCCTTTAAAAACCTCTAGAACTTCCAGGTGAGCTTTTACTGTCATTATCTAAACAGATTTAGGTGAAGATGTGTTACATATAGTTTAAGAAAACTTGTCTACTTTGTTGCATATAGTTTTAAAAAAACTGGTTAAAGCCATGGTAGAGTTATTTTAAGTACTGTTAAGATATAGAAAACTGTCTCATATTTTGATTTATTTAAATCTTAGCTAATGTCTGAATGATAGTCAAATATTATTTCCCTATTTCTTCTGTTTTTTTAAATCCCAAAATTACCATTACTTTGAAATTAATGACCAATATGCTGGAATAGAAAACATATTTATGAACATGCAACATGCAAGCAAAGTGTGAGGCACTGCTGTCAACTGGGGGCCGGGGGGTGGAGGGCAGGAAAGGAATTTGAAAAAAAAGCAGCCTGGATTATTTGAAGAAATTAATTCTGTAAAAAGAGAGGGTGGAATATAGAAGAATGCAAGGCAGCCTCAGAAATATAGGAAAGAGATAGAAAAGTTAGCTAATAGAGCAGAAATGCTATAGATGTTAGGATGGATGGGAAGCCAAATGTGAGTCACTAATGTGCTGTTTTGAGCAAGGCAAACACCATAGAAAGTTTTAGTAGACCTAAGATAAAACATACGAAATAATTCTTCCATTCCAAGTACTGTGTCTTGTTTGTGTGTGGCATTTCCAGAAAACTGTGGACTAATTTGAGCCAGGCAATAAGTGGACAACAAAAATTTTCTGAGCTTTCAAAAAAATGTGACAAGCAAGAACTTGGATAAAATTGAAATTTTTAGCTTCAAGAGAGATAGGGTGAATGTAGAGCTATGACAAGTCTTAAAAGGTACCAAATGATCCTGCAAAGCCTCCTGTTTTTCTCTGTCTGAGGCCAGTAACACAGTGGTATCAACTCTTTTAAAATGCTGTAATTGTCTCTGCCCAGTGATGTTTCATTAAGGTTAATAAACAGCTCTTAAGAATGAGTGCTGATCCTGCTTTGGACAAGTGCCTGGACAAGATGACTGACCTCTTGAGAGCTACTTCAAGTCTGTTTTTTAACACTCACAGATAGTTTAGAATATGTAGCTGTGATATCATGAAAAGGGAGAGAAGCTATGCATTTATCTTCTTAGCGCTAGGGAGCTGGATATACAGTTCCTTTGGATTCCTTTCACATCTCAACCTCCTTGTTTTCATGATTTGAATTGCTGTTAGGTGTGAAAAGAATTATTTTTGTACCCTCACTAAAATTTGTCAGATTGGAATAGGGGAAAAAATACAGTGTAGGAAATTGAAAAGTTTCATTCTTCTGTAAAAGGGAATGTTTTAAAATTACCAGCATATGAATTTGGAGCATTATAGCATGGGTAGAGACTAAGCTTCTGTTAAGTGTTCTTTTTAGAATTACTACAACTAAAAGTCATTGCTCCCAGAAAATAAATGACTAACAGACAAGAGGATAAGAATTATTGTCAGGACTTCTACAAATGGGGGAGTATTTTGTGATATAGTCCTTTGTGCTATTTCTGTATAAATGGTTACAAAAGAAAAGCATTAATATAGATTTAGCTTTACTAAGGTGAGCTATGCTGACTACAGTGTGTGCACTGACTGTAAACCTCTGTGCCATGATTCACTCAGACATAGTTCTGTGGTTTATTTAGTGATAGTAGTTAGACGTGTACTATAGCACTTTGGTTATTCTTCTTGCTCAGCTGTCATTTTATTTCCTTCCTCTCAGGAACCTCTTTTCATGCCTATCCCTAGTATTCCCTTTAGGCACATGAGCTTGCCAAGTTTTGCTAAAGGTAGTGAAGAATGAAGGTGAAGAACTGTTCCATATCTGCCTCTTTCCACAGCCTGTCACATCTTGCTCTTCAGTGGAAGCAAGATCAACTGACATGGGAAGAATTCAGAGATCCTGCTTGCCACTGTAGAGAGGAAATTCGTGCAGCCAAAGCTCAGCTGGAGTTGCAGCTGGCCAGAAATGTGGGGGACAATGAAAGGAGTTTTTTCAAATATTTTAATGACAAGAGGCAGTATAGAAATATTATCGGCCTGTACAGGATGAGGATGGTCACCTCACAAATTGGGACAGACACAAGGCAGGGTGTTTAACCCTTTCTTTGTCTCTGTCTTCAACATGGATGATGGACCAAGGGAGTCTCAGTACCCTGAGCTGGAGGACCATGGATGTGAGAATGGTCAACTCCCAGTCAACCCTGATCTTGTGTAGGATCTGCTGTTCCCTACAAATCTATGTGGCGTGATGAGATTCATCCCAGAATGCTAAAAGAGCTACCTGACATCATCAGACAACATCTCTCAATGATTTTTGAGTCGTCTAGGGAATCCAGACAGGTCCCAGATGACTGGAAGCTGGTGAACATTGTCCTGATTTTCAAGAAAGGCAAGAAGGAGGACCCTGGAAACTACAGGCCTGTCAGTCTCATTTCAGTGTAAAGTAAAGTTATGGAGAAGATTATTCTGGGAGTTATTGAAAGGCAACTGAAAGACAAAGCTGTCACTGGTCACAGCCAGCATGGCCTCATGAGAGGAAAGTCCTGCTTATCAAACCTGATTTCTTTCTATGGCAAGAAGGAAATCACTTTAAAAAGGGAAGCCAGTTGATGTAATCCTTCTGGATTTCAGTAAAGCTTTCAATACTGTCTCTCAATGGATGCTTCTGGACAAAGTGCCCAGCACGCAGCTGGGTAAACACATCATGTGGTGGGTGAGCAGTTGGCTCATGGGTTGAGCACAGAGGGGAATGTGGAATGGGGTAATATCAGACTGGTGACCTGTCACTAGTAGGGTTCCACAGGGCTCCATCCTGGGCCCTGTGCTCTTCAGCATCTTCATAAATTACTTGAACACAGGACTGGAAGAGATATTGAGCAAGTTTGCAGGTGACACAAAACTGGGAGGAGCTGTTGGCTCCCTGCAAGGCAGGAAGGCCCTGCAGAGAGATCTTGACAAATAAGAGGACTGGGCAGTCACCAACCATATGAAGTTCCGCATCGGGAAGTGCTGGATTTTGCAGCTGGGGTGGGGCAGCCACGGCTGCGTGTACAGACTGGGGAATGAGAGGCTGGAAAGCAGTGCCACAGAAAGGAACCTGGGGGTCCTGGTGATGGCAAGATGAATATGAGTCAGCAGTGCCCTGGCAGCCAGGAGGGCCAGCCCTGTCCTGGGGGGCATCAGGCAAAGCATCACCAGCTGGTCGAGGGAGGGGATTGTCCCGCTCTCTTCTGCACTGGGGTGGCCTCACCTTGAATATTGTGGGCAGTTTGGGGCACTGCGATATAAGAAAGATATTCAGCTCCTAGAGAGTGTCCAAAGGAGGGCAACAAAGATGGTGAAGGGCCTTGAGAGGAAGCTGTATGAGGAGCGGCTGAGGGCACTTGGTCTGTTTAGCCTGGACAAGAGGAAACTGAGGTGTTGCTGGTTTAAAGGTAAACTGGCAGAAGAATTGAATCCAACTGAAAAAAATGATTACAAGTGAGAGTTACAATGTAATAAAAAGATTACAATAAATACAATGATACAGGGAAAAAAAATTGGTTTTGATCCACAGAAACAGACGTATAACTCAGCACCGTGGGGCACAAACAGAATAGTGTTTATTAGCCCCTGTGCTGAGCACCTTGTGGTCCCCCTGAGTACAAAGTAAAAGAAAAGAAAAACCTCTTGGTGAGGATGATGTTCACAGTCTGGTTGAGAGTGGCAGTCACAGTCCTGTTGAGGTTCTGGTCATCTTTTGGATCTGATAAGTGGTACCAAAAGTCCCTAAATCCCAAGATTATATATGCTTAGGTTCAGATGGGAGTTCCCAGTACCTCTCTCAGGGCAAGGAGTTTCACAGTGGTTGATTTACTTTGTGAGCCGTGGGATAGTTTTGGAATCCCTGATGGTCCCTTAGCAGACATGACCCCTCAGGCTGGGTATCAAGGTGCTAATGCCTCCCTGGAGGTGAGTTACAATGGCTGAGTCATTGGTGTGAAGTCAGGAAAACTTTCCTATATCACAGGGTTCTTTAACACCCGGCTTGTAGCCTGAGGTGTCAAGTGTGCCCGGGGCAGCTGCTGCAAATGATCCATTATTAACAGTTCACAAGAAATGACACAGAGGGTGTAGAATGCAGTTTTGGTCACACACACACAGTGATAAACTGGTCCTGGCCACTGTAACTAGGACATGAGGGGAGACCTCATTGCAGTTACAACTTCCTTGTGAGGGGAAGAGGAGGGGCAGGCACTGATCTCTTCTCTGACCAGTGACAGGACCTGAGGGAATGGCCTGAAGTTGTGTCAGGGGAGGTTTGGGCTGGAGATTAGAAAAATGTTCTTTACCCAGAGGGTGGTTGGGCACTGGAACAGGCTCCCCAGGGAAGTGGTCAGAACACCAAGCCTCGTGGAGTTCAAGAAGTGTTTGGACAATGCTCTTGGGCACATGGTGTGACTCTTGGGGGTGGCCAGGATTTGGACTCAATGATCTTTGTGGGTCCCATCCAACATGGCATATTCTGTGACTGTGTGATTCTGTGGTTTTGTGATTGTCAGGAACAGCTGCTTTGTGTTTCTGCTACCCGCTTTAGGGTAGTAAGGCCACCAAAAGGGAAATGACAGCCCTGAAATTCCAGATCCACGTAGTATAGCTCTGTTTCATTGCAGTGTACATCCTGCCCCATCCTTTACCTCTGAAAAAGATCGGCACCTTTTCAGTGTCCTTTTCTCTCTGAAATGAGCTATTGATGAAGTCAAGGCTCATGTCATGTAAGAGCAACTTCAATAATGGCTGCAGTGAACTATGGTATGACAAGATAGATTTCTCTTTACATAACAACTGAGCACTCAGTTGTAGCTTTTGAAGCCTCTGCATTCTAGAGTTGTCAGCCCAAACCACTTTGTGCAACTTAAACAATGCTCTGTCTGGGATGTATTTTTGTTTAAACTACATAACTTAATTAAAATGAATTATTTTTTGATGATCTACTCAAGCGTGCTCAGTGAGACCAAGGCAGTGCTATGTAAAAGATGTTTGTTTGATGTGATTTCTGATTGAAGGCAAGATGTAAATGCTATCACGAACAGGGAGGCCAGCAGGATGAGGGAAGTGATTCCTCCCTGGTACCAGGGCTGGTGAGGCCACACCCTGAGTATCGTGTCCAGTTCTGGGCCCCTCAATTCAGGAAAGATGTCAAGGTGCTGGAGCAGGTCCAGAGAAGGACAATGAGGCTGGTGAAGGGACTTGAACACAAGTCCTGTTTGGAGAGGCTGAGGGAGCTGGGCTTGTTCAGTCTGGAGGAAAGGAGGCTCAGGGGTGACCTCCTCACTCTCTACAACTACCTGAAAGGAGGTTGTAGCCAGATGAGGGTTGGTCTCTTCTCCCAGGCAACCAGCAATAGGACAAGAGGGCATGGGCTTAAGCTCTGCCAGGGCAGGTTTAGGTTGGATAATAGAAAAAAATTCTTTACAGAGAGAGTAATCAGGCATTGGAATGGCCTGCCTAGAGAGGTGGTGGATTCACTGTCCCTGGAGGCTTTTAAGATGAGACTGGAAGTGGCACCTATTGCCATGATCTAGTAATCACAGTGGTGTTGGATCAGGGGTTGGACATGATGATCTCGGAGGTCTCTTCCAACCCAGCTGATTTTATTATTCTATGATATGCTTAGTGAGACTTGACAGACATCTTTGCCTTCATTTCTGTGAGAAGAGCTTTAGATAGCCTAGTTTATCAGAGAAAACTACGAGCAAATCAATCATGTTTTTTACCTAATGTACACATACCACTGTAGTTTCCTAATGAAGGATTTGGAATCCTATTCATTATGTTACCACTGCTATTACTATTCTTGCTAGCACTAGGTTGGAAATAGTCATAGTAATTTAGGATACATATGCTTCCACTAGCATGAGTTGCAGTCAGTGTTCATAATGTTTCATCACTCATTGTTCTTGTCAATAGTTTCCAAATCAATGTTTCTATGGCATTCTTTACACTGGAGTCACTGCACTAAAACTACGAAGGTGTCAGCAAAGAAACCCAGTATTCCATTGACTTAGAGTTGCTTGCTCCCTGTCTTCTTCAGGCTTTGGTGGGGCGTTCAACCCACAGGGAAGCTCAAGGTTCATCCCAAACAATGTGAAGAAATCTCCCATATGTGAGCAGGGAGAGCTATCAAGGTCCACACACTGTGCTGAGCTATACAATTCCTCAGGCTAAATGCAACCACTCTCATGCAGATGCAAATCTCTGTCATCTGAAACTGTACACCTTAGTAAATACCATCAGGAAGTCCTGTACACTCTAGCCTCCTCATTTAATTCCTGCTGGTTCCCTGTCTCCAAATAAAGCAACTCCTCAGCAATTTCTACATGACTCATTTACTTTTCTTCCAGAGTTTTTCTACTTTTCTTATGAGGGCACCAACCAAATTCAACCATTATATTAGGGCACTAATATCTAGATATGTCTAGATAGTTAAAACACTTCCAAAATGTAGCTTCAGATGCCTGGTAGATCTTCCTGTGCTTGTCTATCAGTGCTGCAAAGCTACTCTTGAATCACAGGGCAAATGTATGTCAAGACTATGAAGAGAATGTGTGATATTCAGAAAGCAGCTCATTAGCTTGTTCTCCACAGTGATATGGAGCAGGGTTCCCTTCCAAAACCATAGCTACTCTGTCTTTACTTATATGAGAAATTAACTGACCGTCCCCTCCACTAAGGACATTTCTAATCTACAACTCATGAAACTATTTTTTTCTAGGTTGTCTTTCCCTGATTCATCAACCATCCCTCAATTCCCTCTGGAGAGATGTTTTTCATGTCTCTTTTTCCCTGCTTTGTGCTTTAGAAAGAAGTTTTTTTCCCTATGAGCCCTCATGGCATCCATAGAAGGCAGCATCTGTGATGGGCACTACATTCTCGAAGGTGGGGTGTTGATTTTCATTCCCTTTCTTAATTGTCAGTATTTGGTAACAACAGAAATTAATGCTGCCATCCAATGGGTTCTCTTGGGACTGCTCTGGGCAGACTCTCTGTTAGCTCCCAAAGACTCCTCGTTACTTAGCCCTGGAGCGGTTGTCTCCCAGCATTGTGGGGTTTTTTTGAGTGCCTTCCCAAAATGCAATTGTAGCTAAATTAAAAATTTTAATGAATGCATAATGGGAGTTATTTAATTCCTACATGTATCTACATGTACATGAAAGCAACAGAGGAAGACAGAATGGGAGAAAGCAAGCGTGAAGCTTGTGTTTGCAAACAAAAATCAAGTAGAAATCGCTGCTGCTACTTTCAGGAACCAAGTGCATGGATAAGGAAACACACACTGCTCTGCCTTCCTTGTAGCTACCCCGGAACTCAGATTTATGCTCAGTTTGGCTCAGAGCTTTAGCCCAACAACATGTCAGAAACCAAAAGCAGCAGTGATACAGGCAGCTGTACCTTGAAAAGTTCAGGAGGTCCGCCTTTGCTTTTTTAGGTCCCCCCCACCCCCCCAGGTTCAATGTGCTTTTCTGGGTAGAAAAGGACTGTAGGGTCCCACTGTAGGGTGCAGGTGTCCGAAGACTGTCCTCAGTCCTTATACAAAGATGCAAGCAGATCAAGTTTGATAGCAGCCACTTCTACATAAAAAGAAAAGGCAAACACTTTTGCATTCAGTCTGTCAGGTCTTAGAACAAAAAAGGTCTTCAGCGCATCCTGGAGGGCAGATGGTAGCCTTACTGCCCATTCCACCAGAATCAGTGGGGAAGCCCTCAGCAGTGGTTGTGGGGAAAGAGTTGGTACTTGGGAATGCAAACTCTGTCACTTGCTCTTGGCTGTCAAACACTGGGCTAGAAGAACCTGCACTAGACAGAACAGCACTACTGTCTCACACTTTGACACCTACACTCCATCCCATAAAAGCCTATTACTTAGGATTTAAGTGAGTGAAGTGAAATTCATCCTGTGTGAAACACTAGCTAAATTCTCAATGCTTTCTCTCAAAGTTTTACATAAATCCAGATGTTCTGATGCACCAAGGAGGACAGACTCAATCTGTTGTACAGCATACATGTGTGCCCTTTTTTTCCTTTGAAATTTCAGGGTTAAGACTCGATTTTAGACTTGCATGATATCGATCTGTACAAAGATAAGGACATGCAAGAAATCCTACTTTCCTCTCCTGTTTTGCTGTTGGCGAAACTGAGTC
>JAWWEW010000088.1:35074421-35085217 GCA_035583185.1 Anabacerthia variegaticeps
CCTCTCCCAGTTGACACTTGTGCCTGGCAGTACTCCATCCCAGGGGCAGAATCTGGTATTTGTTCTTGTTGAATTTCGTGTCACTGATGATTGCCCAATGCTCTGATCTATCCAGATCCCTCTCCAAAGCTCTTGGCCCTTGAGAGAATCAGCAGTACCTCCCAATTTGGTATCAACATAACACTTGCTAATGGTGCATCCAACTTCTGCATCCAAATCATGGATAAACATGTTGAACAGAACTGGCCTTACATTTGAACCATAAGGAACACCACTGGTGACCAGTAACCAGGCAGGTGTAGTCCCATGCACTACAGTCTTGAGCTCTGCCCTTCAGCCAGTCCTTCACTCAGCATACTGTGTATCTGCTCAGTTGGACAGCTTATCCAGAAGAATGCTGTGAAGAATAGTATTAAAATCCTTATTACTACAGAGAAAAAACACCTCCCATTTATGCACTAAGCAGGCAACTTTATCACTGAAGGATATCAAATTAGTTAAACAGGACTTTCCATTTGTGATTCCATGTTTACTGTGTCTGATGATTGTATTTTTCTTTAAATACTCTTCTCCATGATTTTTTACAGGAATTTAGGTTAGAATAACAAGTTCTTTTTTTATAAAAAAAAAAGTTCAAATAAATGAGAAGAGAATGTACTTACAGTCTGTCATTTATGATAAGTAGATATCACAGATAATTTCCAAAAGTGGCATTGACATGTTTTCTTACCAGTGAATGACAAGCTCTTCTATGTGAGTGTTCACATAATGTTGAAAAAACCCTGACATTATTGGAGTTCACTTTAAATGAATCAAGGAATGCTCCTGCTTTCTGTGTGCTGGCTAATCTGCTCCACTGTTTCACCTGAATGAAACTGAGTTTCACCATCCCCATCCAAGGTATTAGTATTTGTTGTAATTAATGAGCAGACATCCTATACGGGGTTATTTTTCCCCCCAATTCTGAAAAAGTCTCATTTTCTTAAAATACCATAGCTCATATAAATGAACACAATATGTTTTGTTATTTAAAACCAACACTTTATCTATCATCTCTGGAAAGAAGAGAAAGAGGGAGAGAGAGAATTCATATCCTTAGCAGTTTTTCTCACACTTGGTCTCTGTTTAAAACAAAATCAAATTGTTGTTCTCAAGCCACCTGGTAATATTCTTTAAAGAAATTTTCCCAGTATATTTTAATACCCACCCAGAGAGATAGAGTTCCTGGAACATTTTATCAGTTCAATGGGAGGCTAAGGAATATAAAAGACACAGTGTTCTTTCAGTCAAATTCTTCCTGTTTTGATAACACTCTATTAAAATAAAAGGTCGTCAGTTTCTGCTGATTCTAGGTCTTGGACTAGCTGTGTAATTCAGATTTCAGTTTGAAAGAGAGATCTCCATCTGTGTACACAGCTAAATGGGAAGAGAAGCTGATTCTTATACATTGTATAAAAATTTTCATTACTTGGGGAAAGTTAGCTTTTCTTGAACAAAGTCAGGAAATTACATGAGAAGCAGATCAGACCTTGCTGTATGTCTCAGATTTGTCTATATATATTGTTGCAAAACTATTAAAATAACATCAAACTGGTAATGATAAGCTTGAATAAGGCATCTCTGACAAAGGAAAAGTGCCTAAAACAATGAGGTATCATGGTTAAGTGCAATTTATGCTATAATGAACCATTAACAGCTGTTATGTGCCAGCTGTGCAGAGAAAGAGATGCTATGGATTATCAGTGAAACACTTTCAAATACTCAATGGGACTGCTTCACCTCAGAGTTGTAATAGTAACTTCAGGGACAACCAGGCTTTTCTTTCAAATCAGATGCTTATCTCCTAGTGATAGGCATAATTCCTGTTTTGTGAATGTTTCACATGGAAATATGGCTTTTTCCTCACATATATATCTTTTTGTACATAGAAAGCACTGAAGTTATTTGAAGCAGCTAAAAAAGAACCCAACAAATACCTTTACAAATACAAACTACTTATCTGAAAAGTATGGTTTGAGTATGGTTTGTTTTTTTTGTTTTTGTTTTTGTTTCTGTTTTTTAAATATAGTCAATATATTATAGGTTTAGCTCATCTTCAAAAAAAAAACAAAACAAACGTACAAATCCAGTGGCCCAATTAGTAAATGTTTTTCACTTTCACCTTCCTGGTGAATTACTTCAATCTCTTGCAGATCTCCTAATTTTGTACATAAAGTATGGATTATTCCATGTCAGATCTCTGCCTTAGGGGGTAAAATATTAAATCTTTTTGAGCCTTTGTTTGCTTTTGGAATCACCTGAAACAGCAATAAGTACCTCAGATATGAATCTTAACAATCAGAAGAGCAGGTCTTCAACACAAGAATTAAAAATGTTGTTGAGGCAGCATACATCTGTTACTGATAATGCACTTGGAAATTAAAACAAGCTGGGCAGCCCTCACAGTAGTTTCCTGCTCTTCATCTCCAAACCCCTCCACAATTCTGCCCTTTCCTCCTATGAGGTGTTGTCCCTGCCCAAATCCTTTTCCAGCCCAGACCTAACATCCTTACTTTGTCACCTGATGAACCATGAGCCATGGTTGCTCCAGTGACTATACAAAGTTCTTGGCACAGCAAGATCCCATCGTTTGTGATGGCTGTAGATACAAAGTGGGTGTGAAGGAAATTCTCATATAAACTTAGAACTGGGTTAACTAGCCCATAATGAAAGATGAGGGAAAGCTCTATTATTCATTATTTGACCTCATAATTTTTCCTGTCTGTGTCTGATCTCTGGTGAAGGTAAAGGCCCTTTCAGACTGAAGAACAATCTCTGTATTACTGTACAGCTCCTGGGTTCAGGACCACACTGTGTACCTCATTTGGGAATAAGACCAGGGGTTACAAGAAAGAGTACTCGAGGCAGCCACTGGCGTTTTTCTGTTACTTGCTTTGAAAGGTGATTAGACTGGCTGACTCAACTTCCAGCACAGGAGAAATTTAATTTGCCTCACATACAATTCCAGTATTTCTATTTTTCTTGCATAGTGTGGTTCAAGTGCTGGTATAGTTAGTACTACTTTCTTTAAGATTATGATATTCATGGGAGTAAGCAGATGAAATCCTCTCAGGGCAGCCGTGACTAACACAGTCGGGCTTTATAAGTGAAATAAGGTCTGGGACTCTAGCTTAGTCTCATTAAAGGAGCAGTCACATCCAAAAAAACAATTTCTTGGAATGAGCTGTAGTCTCTAATCATGAAAGCCCAAGGGAAAGAAAACTGACAAAAACTGAAAGGTTCAGAGAAATTGGGCAGTAAAAAATGACCAGCATCTGGTCTCATTCTACCTAGCTTTGTCAGTCCCTAAGCCATATAAGCAGCAAAGCTGAACGTAAATTTTGTACCAATATGGTTTTGTAAGAGAAAAGAAAAAGCTGTATAGCACTTCACTGCAATTCAGAGGAAGAGTGTAAGTACATTTCTTCAAATGTGGCCAGATAGTAAAGCAGTGCCATTTGTTAATATAAACAAATCACTCTTTAAAACATGTTCTTTTTGCAAATAATATAATTAGCACAAAGATGAAATTGCCACAAATGAAAGACTGCAGTCACATAGTTAAGTGCATCTTTGAACAATGGTGCATTAACTTTTCAGTCTAAAAAGCATGTCCTAGATTTCAGTTGAAGGTAAGGTACAGGATATGTCACGTAATTTGTTTTTTTGAAAGTCCTTGATCTTATAAAACAGAAGGCATTTTGCATTTCTATTGTCTTATAATGTGCTTTAGTGTTTTGTTAGCCATCATGTGATATATAAAGACTTGGGCTTAAGAAACCAGTCTGCTTTAAATAAAGATCAAGGCAAGAACAGACAGCTGATCTGAAAGCTTTATTTCACCCTAAATACACAATCTGAAGAGTTCAAGCTTCATTTTTAAATTATTTTTCTTTTGTATCACTGTAACTCATTTCACATATGATGCTACATTCAGTAGTCCAATCTACCATGACATAACACTAACAATGAATAACAATAAAAATGAAATGTTGCGTTATTCTTTCCTTTGTAAGAAGAAAGGTGCTCGCAGAAGAAATAAGATTTGCAAAAGAAGGTCTTCCCAGCACTTTTAAAAGCTTCATCACTTGTTTTTATGCAGAAGCACTGGATCATCTCTATGTAAAACTTTAATACCAGGGATCTGGCATAAAACTTCCTGTAGTTTTCTTCCCACCACACATTTATATGTTACCATCATGGAAACTGTCCAGGCTTCCCTCCAGCATTTCATGAAGGCAATGAGAATTTTCCCCAACAGCGTAACACTGTGCTTGTCAAGGGACACACTATCTACTCATAGCCTGCAGGAGCAACATCACAGAAATAATTGGTATTTTAAGGAAAAAGGATAGTGACTTGCACACGGAGTTTTCTTGATCTGAAACAGTATGTTTAGCTCAATTCTGGAAACCTGAATGCTTTTTAAGTATTGTTACTAGCTAAGTTTTGAAACAAAGTGTTCTAGAGTGAAAAATTGAAGTGTCTCACTTTGAAAATGTTAAAACTCTGTGTTCCAGAAAGCATCGCCTTCATATCGAGCTACTTAACAACTAGACACAATTTCAAGAATTGTTTTAGAAGTTCCAAACCATTACTTTTTGGCAGACCTAATTTCAAACTTACTATTTTGTACAACCAGAATCAGAGTACAGCAACATTAGAGTTTACGCTCTGTAAGCTCCTCTGAGTGTTCCTCAGATCTGGGGGCTAGCTTTTTGGATACCAGTAGACATATTTAAATTTTCTTCTTCTACTTTTTTAACTCATAGAATGAGTGAAAGAATGGATGATAATTTAATTTGAATGTCGGTTAATGTACTTGGGCAGGAAATTGCTTCATGTCTTCAATAATTAGATTAAATAGTTGTTAGCACTGTGAGGGTGGAGCTTTCTTATTCTAAATATGGCTCAGTGAAAACTGCTGGAAGTAAAAATTCTCAGCCTAAATCTTTTGTTTTCCCTCACCAAAGATACTTGAATTTCTATGAAGAGGAAAAAAAAGCAAAAAAAAAAACCATTAAAAAGTCTCACAGCCAATTCTCTGACAGTATCTTTGGATGCAGCAGATAACGGGCAGGTCTGGTGCTGGTGTGGGCAGCAGGAACCTTTCACACTTGTTCACACGTCACTGTCAGTTTCCTCAGGATGCCTCCAGCAGCACAACCTGATCACCTTCCTGAGTGTGCATGACAGGCAGACAATAGAACGCAGATCCTACAATGTCTAATGCATCTGCTTGAATCCTTTCAGGAAAAAAGTCCAAGTCATAGAATCACAGAACGCTAAAGGGTTGGAATGGACTTTAAGGGTCATCTAGTCCCAACCTGCTCTGCCATGGGCAGGGACACCTCCTACTAAATCAGGTGGCTCAAGGCCTTATTCAACTTGGCTTTGAGCCTGCCAGGGTTGGAGTATCCACAACCTCCCTGGGCAGCCTGTTTCAGTGTCTCACCACTCTCACAGTAAAAATTTTTTTCCTAATATCTAACCTAATTTTCCCCTCTTTCAATTTTTACCCATTACTCCTTGTCCTATTTATACTGTTCCCAATGAAGAGCCCTCTCCAACTTCCCTGTAGGCCCCCTTCAGAAGATCTGGATGTTGCTATGAGGCCTCCATACAACCTTCTCTTCTCCAGGCTGAACAGCCCCAAATTCTCAGCCTGTCTTTGTAGGAAAGGTGTCCAGTCCTCTTATCAACTTCATGGCTGCAACAATTCCATGTCCTTCTTACACTGGGACATCAGAACTGTATGCAGCACTCCAGGTGGGGTCTCACCAGAGCAGAGTGGAGGGGCAGAATCATCTCTCTTGACCTGCTGGCCACGGTGCTTTTGATGTAGTCCAGGATTTGGTTGACTTTCTGGGCTGATTGCACACTGCTTGCTCATGTTGAGTAATTAACTTTTTAGAAGCCATAAAAAGGACCATGAGAGCATGTATTCTTAATGACTACTTCAATAATTAAATTGCTAAAATTATCTATGAAATACTGAAGTTTAGGTAATTCCAGACACAAATTCCTATTATTTGTGTGTTTTAGCCTTGATGAAGACTGATGTCAAAATCGTGCCTTCTGTAACTCATGTATTTCCTTAGGAATTTTTCTTCTAAACTGCCAGAGGTGAAGGTTCACATACACCAATGTTACTGCTTTTACATGTTCAAAATCATATTCAACAGTACCATTGGAACATATCTACTTCACCCTATTTCTGTGATCACAGGCATTAGAACTAATTTCAGAGATTACAGGCCATTGCAATGATACTGGTCATCTTCTGAAGTGCATTATTTTGTCCACTTCAAGATAATTAGGACTTTGACATGTCCTTGCAACAGCTGGCTAAAATCTTTGCAGTTTCCTAGGATGGCAGACAGTTAGACACACTTAGACTTTCTCTGGATGTAGTATGTGTCTAACATACAACTGGGGATAATACAAAGTTTCATCAACCTCCACGAAGTCAGTTGATTATAAGCAGAGTTTTTTATGCTGGATGGACTTGTTGGTTTTATTGAGTGATATACCAGTATTTGCCAGCATGGTAATCCTTGTCAGAACATATATATGCTCATATATGAGCATATATATTCATATAGAAGCTGTGGGTCTGATTAGAACAGAAGCCACATGGTATGTTTACACTAAATCACGTAATTGTGAATAATGCATTTTCCTATAATTCTCTGTCCTTACCTCTCCCTCTGGCCCTCATTCCTGTATCTTCCTTTGCCATTTTTATGGTATGTTTACACTAAATCACATAATTGTGAATAATGCATTTTCCTATAATTCTCTGTCCTTACCTCTCCCTCTAGCCCTCATTCCTGTATCTTCCTTTGCCATTTTTTTCCCACATTATATATACAGAATAATAACTCCTGTATCCAGGATACTTTATGTATATCATACATACATAGTGAAGTAAAAATAAAATGGCTTATAAACATTATGCTGTTTCTTAGTGCAGGATGAATTTTCAGACAATAGCCACTTCTGTAGGTCAAGAGCAACCAAAAAGTAGTCACCCAGACTGTTTTTTATGATAGGCATTTTCTCTGATCCTGGCATATCTTCATTCTCCTCTTACCACAAAACATGCAAATCCCATTTTCCCTAGCTTCTGAACCTGTAAGGAAACCCCTTTTAGAAGAACCCTGGTGCAACAAATGGAGTCAGTCACTGGTCAGACTTAAAACCTGAGTAGTCTCACTGAAACCAGTAGGGCTGACCACGTACCATGAGGTGGGCTCACAACTCAGTGTAATGTCTTGGGCTGCTACAAGAATATTTTGTGTCAGGCAGCTGAATGCAGCAATGTACCACCTTAAGAAAGTTATGTGCTACCCATTTCTGAAATTTAGGCTTCATGTCAGAGCAGGAAAGATGGCAGTTTCAGGAAAATTCTGTGATATTCTGGTGACTTTATTTTTTTTTTTCAAATTTACTTTCAAGCTCCTGTTAATAACTGTACTTTGGAAGAAAACACAGATGGGTTTCTTTCCTGCTTCAAAATACTATATGCCTCTAATCTGAGAAATACAGTTAACTAAACCAGATAAAATCAAGACTGAAATTAACTTGTATTATCTCCTTCCATTTTGGTCCATTTACCTACTTTATCCCAGGTATGGGTTTGAGGGTACTTGAAAAAACCACTTTTTTAAAGACATAATGCACTCCTTCTGCAATTACATGGAGTATTCTTTGACTAAAGTAAAGAAGTGGGGAGGAAGGTCTCTTCCACAATGTCCTTGTTTTATTTAGGAACATTACTTACTGAGTACTTGTCCATATTTTTAGAGAGGCAGTCTTCCTCCCATGCATATTTTAACATTGTTTTAGTACTTCAGTGATAGAGACAGATAATAGATTGCTATGCTCACGAAGACTGTGATCAGCTGTGTAATGACAATATTAGGGTACCCTTAAAATATTAGCATTCACTTATATATTCAGGTTATAACTGGAACCCCATTTGTTTTCTTGAAATTGGAAATTTCTGGTAGAAAATTTGTTTTTGAATTGCTAATCAGTGTGGGGGAAAAAAGGAAAGAATTTGCAAAAGTTTAAGCATTGTCAGAAACTCATTAGAATGACAGTCATCCATTTTAGTGGATTACATATGTGTGTGTATGTATGTGTTTCCATAAATACAAACATAAAATACATAACATGGAAATGTTCATACATAGATGTACACACATACATATATAAGTGTGAATGGATGTATACACATAAAGACCAAGAATGTCTACTGACAGATGTTGTACATGAGGTGCTGTACTGCAAATGTTTCACTGAAGCTGGCATTTAGGATTTGTTTGGTATCTACACATTCCAAGGGACTCCTCAATTCTAAAGAGAACCACCAGGCTTTCCAGAGGTTCACATAATGTAGGACATTATAAATTTATACACATGATGACCAGGTTTAATTTCTTTACTTGAAAGAAATAGAGAAAATTCAGACTGAAAATTGGTGGCATCACAGTCTGAGGGTGACACATAAAAAGAAACCAAGTTAAGTCATCAGGAGGTGTCAAGTGGTCCAAATTAAATAGCTGTGAAGAAGCACTGACCTGCATGAAATCATTGTCAGATGGTCTCTCTTCAAAGGAGTTTTTAGACTCACAGTCTCATGGAACCAAACAGCTGGAAGGGACCCAGGAGGCTGCCTTGATACCAGTGGTTAAGGACCAGTGATTTTTGCTCATTAATATAAATAAAGCCTTAGAGAAGGCTGTCAATGAGGATTTACAAGCAATAGAAGATGAAATGGCCTGAAGTTGTGCCAGGGAATGTTTGGATTGGCTACTAGGAAAAATATCTTCACAGAAAGGGTTGCCAAGCACTGGAACAGGATGCCCAGCGATGTGGTGACTCACCATCCCTGCAGGTGTTTAAAATATGTGTAGATGTGGCACCTGGGACATAGTTTAGTGATGGACTTGGTAGTCCAGGTCAACAGTTGGACTTCTTGATCTTAGACATCTTCTCCAATCAAACAATTTTGTGATTCTGTGAATCTATGATTTCACCTTCCAAAGACATCTGCCTATCCACATCCCCTGAAGATGACAATGCTTCTGGAACACATTTTAAAATTTTTGGATGGGGTTGCATACAGACACATGCATGCATATGTTAAAACAAAGTTTTCCTGAGGCTCATAACTTTGATGTTAGACATATAGAAAAAGGTCATGAACTAGGTGGAGATTGTGAATTATCATAAAAACTAGATATGAAACTACCAGAGAGTCACTCCCCAAAATTATCTCGAAAGGGCCCTTTCTTTTGTGGTAAGTTACAGTATTTGTCTCAAGCAAACAAATAACATGAGGAAGCATTTGAAATGAAAAGTACATCCCACATCACACAAAGTACCGTCTTCAGAAGACACAGGGAGAGAGAGAGAAAGACATATGAATCTGGAAGCTCCTTGGAAGACTCCTCTTTAAGCTAAAATAATTAACTGACTATTAATATACCATCTGAAAGATTCTTTGAAAACAGCAAAGTCTCAAATCAGTACAACATATCTAATTTATTAACTGAAGTGGGACCTGTATTTAACAAACTAGAGTGATCTGAATGTATCCTGTATGTTAGTTTCTCACAGAAAAAGTACTTAACAAGGAGTCTCTCAACTACTCACCAGGTGTTACATGCAAAAAGAGGACACAGTAGATGCAAAGTCTGACAACAAACTACTACTTTTTTCTCCTCTACTCAAAAGCCCTACATTTGTGAGGAAGGCCTGAAGTTTAGCCTTTTAAGAGATTTAGACAACTGGAGTCCCATTAAGTGCCTAAGAATAGGCACTGTGATGCGTGTGGGAATAATTTCTGTCCTCCAGTTTCCAGGCCAGATGGAAGGAAGTCTACTGTACCTGACACACTCATATGCAATATTTGGGGTACAGGGAAGAGCTGGAATCTTTCATTCACCCAGGTGTCAGAAGATCCAAGTTCTTCATTTGGATTTTGCCTTACATGCAGGAACAACATTCCTGTTCACAACCTAAGTTACTACTAAGAGAAATTTCTGTTTGTTTGCTTTATGGCTGGTTAGAGGGCCAATTTTCACAGATTTGCTCACACATGCTGCAAATAACCAAAACTGTAATTTTTAATTATTTTTCCATATGTTATGTAGATCAGAGGACATTCTTTCAATGTTGTCAGTAATTCATGAGATGGTCTATTTTTCCTTTTAATTTTTAAAGTTGCCTTGGTCACTACTAGCTTCCAGGCATTGATATATATGCCTTTCTCTCCAACAGACCAAACACATCAAATGTATATTTCCCATGTAGGCAGTCACAGGTTTCATAATACATCGGTGCTTTATCTTCTTTTTAATCTAGTAAATAAACTACAGTCCTTGAGCTATTTTTCCAAAGCATGTCTCTCTTGCCTTTGATCACACCATTAGCTCATCTCTGATCCTTTCCAGAGCTGGACACAGAATTCCAGGAGTGACTTTATGAGATTCAGACAAAAACACTGAAACATTTATCTACACCATTGCCGAAAACTTTGCAGATCCAGAGTCTTCTTCTGATCTATCCCCCCCATCTGCAGGCATGGGATGAATTTTGGGTCTATGACTATGAATTTGACTCTGTTAAATTGCATTTGTGTTAATAGTTTCAAAATCTTTCGAGGAATTTTTTTTCTCTCCTTTACCAACCAGAGGTTTGGGAGCTGAAGCCCACCCACCACTACCTGCTCCCAGAACCAGCCA
>JAWWEW010000088.1:35086100-35101738 GCA_035583185.1 Anabacerthia variegaticeps
TGTATGCATCAGTGCAGAAACATTTCAGGTGTGGCACATTGTAGCCAACACCTCGTGAGGCAGATTGAGGGGTCCCACAGTGCTGGTTTTCTCAAGTTTTGGCGCAGCATCCCATTGCTCATCACAGGCAAGCCAGGCTTTTGTCCCTTTTTCTTTCGTACAAAGATTTGATAATATAATCTTAGAGAGATGCCATCTAGCTAAATTTCATACTCTGGTCATCTCTGCAACTTCTTGAAACATCATTATTTCAGGATCTGATAAGGTTCAGTGCAAAGGGTGTCACTTCACTTGCTTGTAATTTTTTTTTAAAGGTCACAGCACCTAAAAGACTCAAGTCAAGAACCAACAGTAATAAATAAACACCTTTAAATTTATAAGATTAAACCAGCCAACCAAACAAACAAGAAAACCCCCAGCCCCCTGCCAACAATACAGCACAAAGGCAAAAGCACACAGAACAATTCCAAAACTATTTAAATAGGTAACTGCAGCACGGTCCCAGTTTCACCTGCAATATGCCACTTATTCTCTTTGTTCTGTCCATACTGGCAAAAATATATCTATAAATTATTGTTAGCATTAACTCTTTCACTCCTACTCATTGAGGCAACCTCTGGGCAACACTAGATAGATGGTCCAGTAACTGCAGATCATGTGTTAGAAGCAACTTCAAATTTGAAAACCAGCTGTTGGAGGGAGAACTTTTCCAAAAAGGACCTGAGATTCACTCTATATATGAAATTATGTGCAGATGTTGCCTTGTGAATGGTTCAGCACCTGAATTTCAGTGTTACGATAGTGCATCCTGATATCTTTGATCTAGCCTGCTTTTGAATTGTGTGGTGACACAGGCTCATAACTTTCACATTCCCTGCCCCAAGATCAGGTTGCCCAGATGTATAATTTATGTTGTCCCTAGATAATCTCTGGATAGGGACAGTGGGGAAACTGCTGCTCAGCCTGGGCTTACTGTCCTGCTCGTCTGCTGAGGAGACTGTTATGAGAACAGCTATGTTTACCAGCTTGTTTACCAGCTAGAAAATTCTCTAACATTGGGACAGTTCAGGTACAGTAATATCTTATTAGTGTGCATAAGAGCAAAAACAATGGCAAATCAAAAAAATGATTGAGTGTGGGGGTCTTTGTTTATAGAGACATTTTGAAAATATAGCTCATACTTATTCTCGTGACTATTTGTCACAGCAAGGCCAGTTTTCATTTTCTTTTTTTTCTCTCTTGCTTTTTTTTTTTTTTTTTTTTTTTATTTATTTTTACATTCTTCTCTGCCAGTTTTAGGCCATACTGCCTTCAGTATTTGCCTGCATAGCAACTTCACACACTGGAAATACAGCTGTCAAGCAGTGGCCATCACTAACGGGGGTGCAACACTGAGGATTTTCTTTCTTGCTGATTTGCCCTCAAGAACATGGTGGTTTTGTCACCCTTGTGCTCCTGTCAGATTCTTGTGAATCTGACCTGCTTTGCTGAGTCAGGTGGAAATTAGTCAGCATGGGGCAGCCTGCAAGGAGGCCAGGTTCCCAAGGAAACCATCCCTCTGGCCCAGTGCCCCTCTTGCAGCTCTCATTGCCCACTGTCAGAGCAACTACATTGTCTCCAGGGGTTAAAAACCAATATGGAGAAGGCATAGGGACCTTTTCAAGTATTGCTGCTTCAGCTCCCATGGCTGCTGGTGCTGGGGAAAGGAAGAACTTGGGTTCAGAGCGCAGGAGCCATAGGTACTGTAGTAGTCTTTACTGCTGTGCTGAAGAGGGGACGACCTTCAATAGATGGACATAATAACAATAAACATAGGGGTAGTCACTCTATTCTCCGAGGTGTGGAAACCTCCTTAGGTGGCTGGAGATTGTGTAGTAGTGCTGGAAATTAAATGGGAAACTGATTTATTCTCACTGTCCATTACTGCAATTCAGAGCAATTTATTTAAGCTCACTATCTCTCATTCTAAGAGAAAATGCAAACATTAATCTTCATTGACTGTATCTTGGATACCAGTGTTCTGGATAATTAATTTGGTACCTTGTCCATGTGTGCAGTCTTTTCATATTCAGCAAGAAAGATAGGGGTCTAATCATCTGCACTGTACATATGGGAATGAGCACACATCACAGTTTAAGCAAACAGGAGATGATTGTTATCTTCAAATCAATGATACCTTCAGTTTTCTTTCAGAGATAGTTTTTGTTTATTTCAAATAGTGCTTACCTTATTAGGTCTAAAACCTCAATGGTTCAACAGAAACTTCATTTCTCTTACTTGGGTTGTCCAGAAATCTTTGCAGTAGGACTAAGATGGAGATGAGTACAAGCCACGGTCTGAGTGTTTGTCTTTGGTTTAGGACAGATTTTGCTTTTCTGGTTAGTCAGAGCATCTCTAGTTTACGTGTCCCATTCACCTCTTTCTGGTGCATTTCAAGGTGCAGCTACATCTTGACCATGATCCTGAAGACCTAGCTATTGCATTATGAAGAGATACAGATTCAACAAGGAGGAGCCCATCCTACTTTACATGGAGGTAAAAGAAACACCAGCAGTGAGAAAAAAACATTCAAAGACAGTGACATAAGCAAAAAATCACAGACTTCTGATTTCTTCTAGAAGATATGAAAATATCCATCCTCTTAGATGATATTGGCAAGGGGTCAATCTGTGTGACTTCTCCCACTGCCAAAGAAAACCTAGGAGAAGAGAAGAAGGACTAAAAGTTCAGCTTTTGCCAGTTCTGCTGAAACTGGAGGAAGTCACTAATATTTCCAGTATGTTGGATTGTGAGATTTTTCCTCGTATACATTATTCAGCATTCTTTCTTTTCCACCTTAGGGGTCAGAATAGAGGAAATATGTTTTGCTCTTCTGGGGACGGGATAATGTGAAGAAGAAGACAAGCTGTCCGAAGACAGATAGTTGCTCAGATAGTATAAGGACACCAGCGTCTTAATGAGGTTACATGCTAATTCCTTCTTTCCCAAGTAGCTGCCAAATTATCAGATAATGCTTTAACAGCACCAGTGAACAATATTTTAAAGAGACTGAAGAGAAAACTTTGGTATAGACATTAGATGAGTGCACCAGCTAATGGCCCATTTCCTGGACAAGCTCAAAAAGAGCCATAGCTTGGCAAAATTCTTCCATGGTGAATTTCATATCAAAGACAAAATATAATGAATTTGATTAATATGCACCAGGAGCAAATCCTCAACAGTCTTATCAAGGTTTATGCAAGGTTTATGGTACCCATCACTGAATCTTTCTGAAGATCCCTTGCCCAAGCCTGGCCAGACTGGATCCTTGAGTTCACCTGCAGCCAAATTAGCTGAGGTATTTGCAAGACCAGGTCTTCCTTGTAGGATGCATTTCACTTTCTAACGTTGGCCCTACTGGTAAGCCAGCATCATGCAGGGATCACAGCTCACCGCTCTTCAACCTGCAGCAGTGGTTTCACACTGGGCTCTGACAGACAGACCAACTTTCACCTCCTGGCTGTTCTTCCATGGTTTGTGGTTTATTCTCTAAATGGCTATGAGAAGATTAATAATATTACTACCTTTGAGATCCCATTTGTAACACAATATCCACAAAGGCTCTCAGGAACAGATTTTCTGATACTTGCTCAATCTGGAGATGCCAGAGAGAGGAAAGGGTAAACTGGGGAGGCAAGCTCCTGCCCTGAGCTGCCTGTGTCCCTCTGCCTTCATGCATATGCACAAATCATGGCCACTCCATTTCCTTCTACCAACCTGTTTGTCTCCTTGCCTTTTACACTCTCCAGCCTTGTACAAAGCAGGCCTGATCACACCCATGGTATCAGAGGAGGGGTACCTGTGGGCAGCCACCATTTGTTACACAGCGTTAACTAATCCTGGTCTTTTTAAGCAGCATCTTTATGTGTATTCCTTATTCAAATGCTTACGAAGGGCTGAACTTTGAGAAACATAAGTATAAGCATAAGCATAAGTAAAACTGTCCTGTGGACTGCAAAGGTCCCAGGACTTGTGTAGATTAGGACTTCTGGAGAATCCTGGGAGACTCTGAAAGCTGCAAAAAGATACATACAGCTTGAATCAATTTAGGATTATTTTTGGTCCTCTCTTAATATTTAAGTATTATCAGGAAAAATAAGTCACACTCCACTTTTGGGCAACAGAAGTGAAAGCCTGTGTCTGGCCTGTCTCTACATTTTCCTGTAGAGAGCTACTATGCACAGAAAATTAAGTCTGGATCTGTGTTTGCTTTGTCTTGTGGAACCCACTTGGCTTGTGCAAAGAGGGTCAGGGAAACAGCAGGAACCAGGCTGTAAAGCTCATGTTGACTCCCTCTGGCTACTGATTTATATGAAGGGTGAGTGATTGATACCAACTGGAGATTTGGCCACTGGTTTGCTTTGTGTAACACTTCAGAGATTAACTTTTGGATCAACCAAAGTGACTCATGAACTTAGTCCTATTTCGTTAGGCAATGCTGCCTGAAGAAAAGGAAAATAAATATTTCTCAAAACACAAAAATGCTCTGTTTTGAGTTTGGACTTTAAAATCACAAGAACACACAGAGTCTGCATGCAGTAAGAATTTTACAAGCTTTGCACTTGTCTCTAATCCAAGCTTTGAATGTTGTTGAGACAGTACTTCAGGCCAGCATCCAAGCATGCTATTTCATTCCTGGCACACCCAGAGGAGACTACCAGTGCTTTCTGCTCACCATTTTTTTGACTGGCAGCTGAAAACACAGAGAAATGTAATTCTGTGCCAGTTGACAAGACTTGCCTGTCCTTTTAGGTTTTGGGTTGGGTTGGGTTTTTTTGTTTTGTTTTTTTTTTTTTTCTTCATAAAACAAGAAAGATCACCTAAGTAGGATGATACAGAAGGAAATTAATTATTCAGATAGCATTTCACTTAAACAGGTTTCTATAGGGAGACACCAGAAGGTGTAAGGATAAGCCATCAAGCAACAAATGTGGTAAAAGGCTTCAGGGAACCAGGAGCAGGTCCAAGGGCAGCATTGCTCCCTTGCACCTTTCTCCTCCACCCTTACTAGCACTTATCTGTGGCCAGAAATCAGACAGCATCAGCCCTTGTATGCCCTGTCCAGATGTGATACCCTGTCATAGCACTTTTCTTAAGCTGTTCACCAAACATACCTTTGCTATGGGTGGTGCAGAGATTTCCTTCTTGCACATGTAAAGATCTTTGCAGTTTTTTTGGATGTCAGAACTTTGAGAGAACAGCCTGTACCTGCAGCAGGTGTATATAACCACAGGACATTCAGAGTAACAAGCACTGGTGGCAGTGTTTTATAACCCAAAGCGAGTACATCTACTCAAATGACAGCACATGCATCAGTCACTCTTACACCATCCCTTCACCTGGAATCATGAGTTTCTCTTGTGATGGGTCCTGGAACCAATACATTGAGGAAAGCATCCATCCACCACCGTGAAAAGCTGTTCTGCCACTGCTGCTTCAGCAAGGCCTTGCACATCAGGGCAGGAAACAGGCTGTCCCTGTAGCTGCACCCTCTGCTCAAGGCTCACCACCTAAAGAGGTCAAAGAGAAGCTGGTGTAATTGGGAAAAAGCTATTTATCTTGCAATGGAGAAATGAAAAAGTTCATGGAACATTGCCCTGTGGTGTGTTAGCTTAACATAAGGATATATTAACAAATATGGGAGTGCAGCTTGAAACTAGCCCTAAGAGAGCCTCTGAAGATTGAGAGAAGATAATTACTTGGATTTGTCTCAATTAATTTATTTTGCAGACTTGAGGCTGGTTAGCCGACAATCTAGGAAACACACGAGAGACAGACTGATCTCTCCAACACTCACATTAGAAAGGAAAGCAAACCCATGACCTCTGCGAAGTCAATGGGAGTTTTTCCACTGACTCCAGTGGAGCCTGGATTTCACCCTGAGTTTTCCGTAATGAAGGCCAGACTGTTTCCTTGATTTATGAAGCATGGGACTTTTCCAGCTTCAGTGTATGCTGCCTCTTGTTATCCAACAATGCATTCAAAAGAAGTACACCTCTGTGAAACAAAGGGGGGATATACAAAAGATTTTAAATAGAATATGCTTTATAGCAAGGGACATAATGTTGCCTGCATTTGCTAATTCCACTTTGTGACCAATATAAATGCAATCCGCAATTCACAGCATAGTCTTAGAGAGGAGGATCACTGACCTTGTGTTCAGGATTAATAAACTGACATAAACAAAGAAATCCCATGATGCTTATCTCCCATTAACTGTTTGTTGACCATGTTAGCCTTGCTAAATTCACTTGAGAAAATAGTAGCTTTTAAGAGAAAGCATTTCATTAATTTTTTGATGTTCTGCTGACTTCTGCAAATCAGTCAGGATCTCCAGTTCATTAGGGTAGTTCCTTTTTTAGTATCTTACATTCTCATTTGAGTAAGCAATTGTCTTTTTCTTATTTTCATGTTTTCAGTCTTAAGGGAAATAGTATGGAAAATGTGATCTCACAGATGTGAAAGATTCAAAACTAAGAATGGTAATAACATAAAAGATCTTAATTTTTGTGACCAGTCTTAAGCTTTTGAGCTGCAAATGCTTGAGATCATCAAGACCAAGCAAATAAATATGCCTTTAATTCTAGAACCTCAGGGTTACTTTGCAGTACATTAGCACTTTCACTTCTCATGTGATCACCAGGTAGCCTGAGGGTAGAAGAAGCCATTTATGGGATGGTGCTGTAGAGTTTGATCCATTGCTCAGCACGGAAATGAGTGACGTGACCAAAAAAAAAAAAAAAAAAAATCCATACAGCAGGGCCCTGAATGTATGTAAGTGCTAGATTTTATGCTTGGGAGCAAAGAAAGCAGGGAACTCTCAAAGTACATGGAAACATATCCTTTGGCTCAGTGTCCCTGAATGAGCATTAGAGGTCATTATGCAAAAAAGCAACTCAACAAGAGAAATTTCACTGATGTGATAACAAAGTTAATAAGAGCATTGAATGTATGAACAAGGAAGAAGTGAATAGGAGAGGAGATTAAAGTAATTTTATCTGTTTGTACAGTACAAAACTGACTGCTAGGAGAATTCCTCAGATTTGTAAAATAACACTGAAAAACATGAAGAATCACAAAATGATACTAGGACTGAAACAAGTAAAGCATTTGCCAGGTCAAAAGGTAATAAATTTGATTTTTCTTTTCAGGAAAAAACCACAAACCAAACCAAAACAAAAACACAACAAACCTCAGGAAAAAAACCCAAACCCAAGAAATAATCTTAAAATGAAAAGGAAATAGGCAATGTGATTTAATGATCTTTGATACAGTACATAAAGACACAACAAGCCATCATGTGGAAAAAGACTCAATATATTTAGATGAAAACTGAGAACATGTCTTTCTTTACTTGATCCAAGAGGGACCAGCCATTAAACATACTTTCAAGGGGAGGAATAAGAATTTGCCTCTCCCTGTCTTGACTTTAAGTCTAGCTACCTTACAGGAAAGCACACATAAATAAAACAGAGTTTATGGAGGAAGATACAGTCATAACTAGATGAAATATAATGGCCTGTGATATACACAAGGTCAAACTAGATGATCTAATGGTCCCTTATGGCCTTAAACTTCATAATTTGTTTCTCACAGCTGTCTAATGAGCCAGGTCCCATTTTACACCAGAGCTGACTGTGTGTTTCTCACTCCAGTTTTATTGCAATGGTAGCCTCAAGGACAACTTCAGGGCTAGGAGCAGGGCAGATGGCTGAGAAAGGGTTAATATGTGGCATCCCATACACATCAGGAGTGGCACAATGCAGTGGTGCACAGGACTTGATTTTCAGCATTTTTGTTTATTTGTTTCTGGATCTGGTCCTTGAGGTTTCAGTGTCCTGACTGACTTATTCCCAAAAAGGTGAATGTTTCAAAGGTTACTATTTTCCAAACTCATTGTTAGGAAAGCCTGGTAGCTGGTACTCACATCTGTGGAGCCACACATGCACCTGAGTGTGGCATTGCTCCAGATCCATGCTTGAATGGGCCACAAGTCCCTGTTGAACCACTATGAAACAATATTCTAAAAATGGTAGAACATAGTCTGAAGGCTGTTTGTCTCATTTGAAAATTAATCTTATACTTTAGTTCATCATCTGGCTACAGTTTGCTTCAGGGCCTTTGTGCAATGGAGAATATGCTTTTCTTCTTCATCCTGTGAAGTTCCCCCATATATTAGCATTTTTGTGTAGAGTGATTCAATTGTTAAGAGATTAGATTTCTGTAGGCATCACAACAAAGACAGACGTCCATCAAGTTTGTTAGAAATTAGCGATATCCTTTCATTCAAATTTAATCACAAGTGAAGTTTAACTTGCATTTGTGAAGGATGAGGCATGCTGATATGGCTTTATGGCTACAAAAAACACATAACGATTTTGATACTGGAGCCAAAAGAACATCATCAGACAGGAAGAAAATTGTCTCCTTGGTAATATTTAAAATACTTTCAAAACCAAATGCCTTGAATTGATGCATTTCTAGCTCCTGAAGGGCATAGTAAAGTCTCTAATGTATTGGAAATTATATCTAAATGTAATCAGCAAAAGCACTAATACAGATTATTTCCAAATGAGACCTTGAAATTCTGTCCTGTTGTTCAGATAGCTTTGTTACACTTTCATCCTGTTAATTAATTATTTAACAAAATTATCTCTTCTTGCCCTCGATGACAGCAAGCAGTTTACTTAGTTGTATACAAAATCACAGTTTGACAGTTTGCTGACCACAACAGTCACTGCTAGCTTGTTGTATTTATTCATGTAGAAACACATACATGCAGACATATTTCCTCATATAACATAGTTGATAAACTATATTTGACTTTAAAAATGTAACTGGATACTTTACTCTTCGTGCGCCATTACATTAAATACATACTGGGTACGCACAAGGATCAGAAAAATTTAAATAGTCCTTACACATTTACATACATATGTGTATATATGTGTGGTTTTTCATAATGGTATAAAATGTGTGCAGCCAAATTTTGCTGAAATTAAAATTTGAAATAATTAAAATTAGTAATAAGTAAAATAATGGTGGTGGTTTTTTTTAATAAATGACTGGGAAAATATTTCATTCTAAAATTACGTGACATGCCACAGTTCTGAAATACTTACAGGTGTACAATGAAACACCAAAAACATCCTTAAATACCTTTTTGATTACTAGTGTCTCATTTGATTTGAAGCTTGACTTCATCAGTCCAGTCAGCTCATTGGAAATACTCCTTGGGACTTCCCTCGGCTTTGGACAAATCAACACACTTTACATACAAAAATGAAAGGTTTTGGGCTTTAGCACACAATATACCATACCAGAGTAAGACAATATATTTCAGTCTAGTTTTGGTCTACTTTTTTCTCTCTACACTACAGAAGCATGTATGAAGGAAAGTAAGACTGTGTTAGCACTCCTCAATTTTTTTGAAGCCTTTTTGAATGCAGTAGTTTTTGAATTGTACCCCAAAATGTCAACAAGATTTTCATTAGAAGAAAGGGAATAGTCCTTAAATGTATCCTTTGCTATCAACAAAGTACAATTTTAAAAAATCTAATCAGGGAAATACACCATATTTCAGAAGCTGTTGGTAGTCATAGAATAGAATTATAGAATCAGCTGGGTTGGAAGAGCCTTCTGAGATCATCATGTCCAACCCCTGATCCAACACCACTGTGATTACTAGATCATGGCACTAAGTGCCACTTCCAGTCTCATCTTAAAAACCTCCAGGGATGGAGAATCCACCACCTCTCTAGGCAGGCCATTCTAATGCTTGATTATTCTTTCTGTAAAGAATTTCTAATATTCCAACCTAAATCTCCCCCGGCAGAGCTTAAGCCCATGCCCTCTTGTCCTGTTGCTGGCTGCCTGGGAGAAGAGACCAACCCCCACCTGGCTACAACCTCCTTTCAGGTAGTTGTAGAAAGTGAGGAGGTCACCCCTGAGCCTCCTTTTCTCCAGACTGAACAAGCCCAGCTCCCTCAGCCTTTCCAAACAGGACTTGTGCTCAAGTCTCTTCACCATCCTTGTTGCTCTTCTAATGAGCTAATGTCAAAATCCTTTAGAAAATCACAGTCGTGTGCTTTGATCCATATTATAAAGTCTTGGTCCATTTCTAGTCCTTCTTCATTCAATGAAGCTGAAATATTTTTGAAACATTTAAGTGAGGAAGAAAATTGTTTGGTTGTGAATTAAGATTCTGGAAAAATTGTGCATGTCTGCAAAATTTGTTATTAGGCTATTTTTCTAGTGAAAAGCAACTGAAAATTCAGTCAGGTTGGTTTTATGGATTCAATTACTCTTTTAAGTAGTTTATTTTCAGTTGTTTTATTATTTTTCAAATACTGAGAAGGAACTATTGGATACTCAGTATAATTTTGCTGTTTTGTTCAATTAGTATTTTCCATTAGAAATACTTCTTTGTACAGAGACATTTCTGACTGACATAGAGCAGATCAATTCAGGCTGTTCCTACCCCTTAGGAGCAAATAAAAACAAAGGGCCAAAACAGAGAAGAAAAGATTTCAAATTGTCTTAAAACAAAATTAAGGTCTTGGCAAGAATTTATGTAATATGCCTGGTAATCTTAAGATTACCTATCAAACCTTGCTGCTTCTGCTAATCTAATATTAACCTTGGTCTTTTTGGTGAGATTTTCAGATTCTGTGAACAAGGCATTGAGATTTTAATAAGGGCCACTGTCCTCTTGAAGGTGATTTCACAAAGCATTACAGCCCTGACATTAATTAGAGGGAGCTAACACACAAAGATAAAAATACAGTTACTACCTGGGAAAGGTTTTCTCAGTGTACCAAATCTTTCAGTAGGAAACTTTCACTCACTGCAGCCACAACAAATGTTTTCTCTTCAGTTCAGTTTTCATTTCTTTTTCTTCTATAGTATTTCCAGAGATGTTCTAAACTAATATTCTGATGACAGCTAGGAAAAATTAGTTAGCAGTACAAAATTTTAAATTGTATTAGTTCTTTTACATGTACCTTTTGCCTCCCTTTTCACCATTTACTTGAGCAACGCAATATTTGAAACCCTAGGCCACTTTTGGGCTGGAAAAAAGATTAAATTGGCAGAAAAGTTTGGGTTACTTTGACAAAAGATGTTACAAAAATGCAGTACAATCTGGGTGTCAATGTGCTGACTGGCTGTACAGTTTTGTGTTGTATTGTTTTCTAAGAACGGGTGTGCATGACATCCATGTCTCCCTGCTCCTATTGGTGTTATTCTGCCTCTGTATCTGTCTGTCCTGATTTTCTGGTGATAGTTAGGAGAGACAGATCAACAAAATCAGCAAACCAAATGATACCATAAAACAACAGGAAGAAATATATCAGAGTTTAAAGGAAGCATTAGTTTAAATTAGTGTGTCAGATGCGAAGGTAGTGATGAGCTGTCCTGTTCATAGCTTCAGAGGTGTGTCATAATTTTTTTGTCTTAGGCACTGTGGATAAAGGAATTTAGAAAAGCTCTTAATTCCAGTTGCTAATAATTTTGCTCTACCACCTTCACCGTACAGTAAACAGGACTATTACTCAGTATGAATGGCAAAGGGATCTACTCATGCTTCAATTTATAATGACAGTGTAGTCTTGAACCATGTACCATGTAGTAGTGTAGTACCATGTTGCTGTACTAAAAGACCACAATGCTTCTGTCAAACCTTCTAGGGATGGTTTCTAAAGACTGTGTGCTCGTTACTCTTCAGTGATTCTTATGGCAAATATCCCAGTATCCTGCAGCATTTCTGCATGAAGCTCTGCTTATGGAAAGAGGAGGCAATTGCTAATATGCCTGGGATTAATTGTAGCTTCCCAGGATCAAATGGGAATAAATTAGGTGTTGCTAAATACAATGAAGGCAGCATGTAATGTATATGTAGTGCATAAAATAAGGAAACTCTTAGCACAAGTATCTCCCTATTCAGAATATTATCACTGTATAAATAATTTAACAGCATGAACGGTGGCTTTCTAAAGTAGGCAACATATAGAGTGGTTGCCTAATGCCTGTGTCAGATTGAGTCTGTTAGTATTATCTACAGAGACTCTTCATCCTTTTGCCGGCTTGAACACAAGTGACCTGCACAGTGTGAAACATTCTGCATCTTCCCAGTCAGTTAAGACAATCAAGTGTCTCTTCACAGAAACTTGATTTTTGACATTACAGGTAGTTTTTCTTAGGTTGCTAAGGTTTCTCACCCTTTCTGCCTGACTCATCTTGTATGTCCTGCTGAGATGGACTGTCACATCTCCGTCTTCTGCATCTACCCCCTCTGGTTTTTCTAATTCATCATGCACTCTTACATGTACTTTTTGAGTTTATTTATTCCCCCAAACTCAGAGCTCAACACAAGTGAGCAAAGAAGAGGGAAGAAGACCACAAAAGCACCAAGAATAAGCAAGGCTCTTGCTCAGCAGTGTTTGTGAAGTGAAACAAACTCAGCCTACATGAACATCAAGATGATATTTTCCTTTGAAAGAGGCTATGTGTTTTGCAAACAGGATCAGTGGCATTTACTGTACATTTGTGTCAACCCAATCCTTTAAATGTTCTTTGGAAAATAGATGATTTAAAAATGTTCTCCTGTGGCATAAGGCTTACTTGTCCTCACTCTCTCCTGCTATTTATTAATTGCATTATCCCCCGTAATTAGTTTAGGATCCACTACAGACTAAAATCTGGGCTCATTTATGAATAGTGCTTGTTTCTGTCTGACGCACTGAGATAAACATCATGCCCACCAGTGAATTGGCCATTCTCAGTGTAAGCTTCTGTTTCCAGCTCTCATCCAAAGAAATCTCCAGAAACATCAGGGAAGTGGCTGTTATTTATTACTTGGTGAGAGTTTTTTAACTTTGTTTAATTTTTAAAGATAATGATGAGTATTCTGTTTACTCACTGTGGTTTTTAGTGCACAGTAGAAACACATAGCAGCAAGTTTTGTTGGTTTTTTTTATGGTTTGCTCCTTTTCATTCTTATTTCTCTAAATTATTAATTATTTAATAATTTTGAAGACAATTTTATTTTTTAATTAATGGCTTAAGTATTTCTTTCTATCCCAGATTTATCAGCTTTTAGAAAAACACAGTGTCTTGTTTATACAAACAAAAATAAACCTACAGTGGCATAAAAACACATGAATAAACATGTAGGTGTTTAAAAGAAGCTGCAGTTTTAGTTAAAAAGCTAAAAGTATAGATAATGGTGAGCTGTCCTGCTCATCTCTGCATAGGAAGTCAGTATTTTCCCATTTGACATACTATGGAGACAGGTAATTATAAATACAGTTCTCCACACATAATATACAGTTCTGTAAGCTTTGAGACATGACCATCTTGCTGTGTTAAGAAATCTGGGATGGTGCTGACAGTACCACGTTGAGCAAAAACCTTCACCTTGGGAGATTTGAGGGACCACAGCCAAGCAACACTGAGACCTAAACATAGATCATGCAATCTGTAGTAATTTTTTTTCACTTGACTTACATCTTCCAATTTGAAGACTTTAACCTGTCATTGGTACAAGAAACACCTAACTGAGATTTTTTTTACAGTCACTTAGGGAATAGAGTTGAGCATCTGAATAGTCTCAGGGAAAATGTCTAGGTTATAACTGAAAAGTGTATGAGCATAAATTTTTCTCTTCCATCACTTTGTGTCCTTTTTGTATTGCCTATTGTTACAGTCATTTCCACTACAGATTCCAGTAATTCCTAAGCACCTTTCCTACGAGAAAAAAAGTAGCAAATAGGAACACAGTTATATCAAAATCATTAAAAATGTAAGGAGTGCTCAATAGTGGAAGAAGTAAAAATAAGGACTCCACTTTAGTAAGATGAGTTTTTATTTAAGATTGAGTTGGCTTCAATACATGACATTTCATTGTCAGCTCTTTTTAGTTCATCACCAAAGATCTATATTTAACAAAAAAGAAATTTGATTTAACTTCAGAAACAATATTGCCAGATACTAAAGATGATAAAGAACATTGATAGCATGGCAATTAATACTTCACAATACTTACAAAACTCCTATGGTTAGAAATCATACTGCTGAAACACATGCCTGCATTCAAATAATCAGATAAGAATGGTTGTGCCCTGGAAGATCAAAGGTCTCCTCATACCAGGAGCCTCTTGGAGCAGATGTCTGGAGAAGAAGACAAGGACAGGAGGAACACAGTACTAATCAGAATATTTTCCCAGTCTCATGCTGGCTGTAAACTGTGGTACCTGCTCAGAGTGATGATGTCTTATATTTTAAAGATTTTTGGTAGATTTTTCTTCCAATGATATCTCCAACAATTTTTTAAACCATTTTCAATTCTGGTGCCCACAAGAAGCTTTGGCAACATCACACAGATCCACAGTGATTTGGAGGGGTATCTTCTCCTATTACTTCCAGAGCATGCTTCTGGGTTTTTTTTGTTGCTGTCAAAACTAGCATCTCAAAAAAACTATGCATAATCATGTTGTATTCACCTTCATCACACCACCTGGGATTTGCCAACTCTTCCTTTTAACCTCCTCAGTTCTGAAGACTTAGGACTACATTTAGGATGCTACTGAGGTATTTCTTTCATGACAGCTACTGCCATAACCTGTATTTTCTTTGTGGCCTTTCTTTGAATTGACTTCAGTTCTACCGTACCATTTGAGATACAAGCAGCATTTGAGAAGTAAAGATTTACTCAGGGATATAATGATATTTTCTGTTACTTCTTTATTCCTGCCTACATTGGTGCTTGCATGGCTGATGAGCATGAAGAGAAACTGAGCAATAAAATGGTCATTGTCTCAGAATTATGGAGAGACATACTTTCATGTCTAGAGTGTCTCAGTATTTCTCTTTGGCAGAAGCCTTATATTTATTGGGAGCTTTTTACAATCATAGGGTATGTGAATGCACTGTAAGTATAGTAGTCAGATTAAGAGCCCTCTGAAAAGGACAAGTAGATTTCCACAGATTTAAAAGAAAGCTCTGCCAGGCCTTAAGAAACTCTCTGACCACCACAGAACCAGAGTATCAGAATCAGAGTATATGCCAAGTTGGAACGGATCCACGAGGATCATCGAGTCCAACTCTTATGTGTGTGCAGGACCATCCCCAAAAGTCACAATATGTGGCAGAGAGTATCATCCAAATGCTTCTTGAACTCTGCCATGTGCTGTGACCACTTCCCTGGGGAGCCTTTCTCTAATATAACTTAAACTTCCTCTGACACAACTTCATGCCATTTCCTTGGGTTTCATCACTGATCACCACAGAGAAGAGATCAGTGTCTGCCCCTCCTCTTCCCCTCATGAGGAAGTATCTGCAGTGAGGTCTCCCCTCAGTCTCTTCTTCTCCAGGCTGAACAGACCAGGTGACCTCAGATGCTCCTCACATGGCTTCCCCTCAAGGTCTTTCACCATCTTTGTTGCCCTCCTTTGGACAATCCCTAACAGCTATATTCCTATATTGCAGTGCCCCAAACTGCACCCAATATTCAAGGTGAGGCCACCCCAGTGCAGAGCAGAGCGGGACAATCCCCTCCCTCACCCAGCTGGTGATGCTTTGCCTGATGCCCCCCAGGACAG
>JAWWEW010000088.1:35102289-35124776 GCA_035583185.1 Anabacerthia variegaticeps
GGATGAATCTCATCACGCCACATAGATTTGTAGGGAACAGCAGATCCTACACAAGATCAGGGTTGACTGGGAGTTGATCATTCTCACATCCATGGTCCTCCAGCTCAGGGTACTGAGACTCCCTTGGTCCATCATCCATGTTGAAGGCAGAGACAAAGAAAGGGTTAAACACCCTGCCTTGTCTCTGTCCCTCTTTGTTAGGTGATCATCTCTATCCTGTAACAGGCTGATAGTATTTCTATACTGCCTCTTGACATTAATGTATTTGAAAAAAACTCTTTTTATTGTCCCCCACATTTCTGGCCAGCTGCAACTCCCATTGACCACCTAACCATAAGAAAACTCTAGTGGATGGTTTGCTTTTCTTGAAGACTAAATACATGCTATAAACTTTCATGTTATGAAATTTTAGAAAGGCAGCCTGAATTCTTCTATTCCCACTTCTGTGCATACAGTTGAAACAATTCACTTCTGTTTTGTTTAACCGTGTATTGTTTGTTCCTAGAGCATGGCTATGTTTTGCTAGATTTCTTATAGATTTTTGTGTTTGTTTGGTTTGTTGGTTGGTTTTTGTCTCTGTTATACAGCTGCAGAGAAGTGACATTATTTTTCTCCGAAATAATGCATTTTTTATCAACAGCAAATTAAAGGTAATATTTAACAGAATCACTGATACACTTTTTCACATATTAATTTACATAAAGTACTTTTTATAAGTGTTTTTATTGAAATGTAACTACCAAACTCCAGTCCTGACTGCATGAACTGTTGCAATAATGTGAAGAATAAGCGTGTGAGAAGGCTTTTCCTGAGCATACTGCTGTGGCAGACATCAGTGAAGATGGAAGATGCAGTGTCCTTACAGTACTGGCTCTCTGAGCTTGTCCAGTGACACCATATGCAATAGTAAATGCTGATGGCTGTGCATGTAACAAATAGAATTGTGTTCAGAAGTACTGTCAGGAAAATCATCCTGTCTTCAGGATGTCAAGTTTATATGAGTGTGTTAGCTCAGCACAGCAGACACTTAAATGAGGAATGAGGAAATGAATAGAAAATTCATTGAACAACGTCCACATGCTCATTCAACCAAATCATTCAGACTGGCATCAGAGCATCTGAACATAAATTTATCTCTTGCAAGTCTCATTGATTGCATCAAATTTTACCACTTATTGCTAGAGAGAGGGAAAAGGTTTCCCAATAGACATTCATTACAGACCTTCCTTCCCCTGCTCTGACTCACCTAGAGCAGCGAGCCACTGAACCAGAAAATCAGTTTATCAGGATTTCTACAAGTGCCAAAGCATGATACACAGTCTTCTTTAAAAGAAAAGAAAAAAACATAATGTTCAATTAAGCAAAACAATAGAAGAACTTGAAGTGCGTACTTCTATAGTGAATGGTTCAGCATGTCAGAGGCCATTGAGTGGGATGCAAGGGCTTCCCAGCACATAGTAACAAGGCTGGAAAAATCTGCACTGGGTCATTGTAGAGCAAAATATTTGCAGTTATTTCCCCAAAGAATGGTAAGAAGTGGAAAGGGTGCAAAATGTTTATTTCAGAGGTGAAAACACTGAAGAGGCATAGCTCCTAACAGCACTGTACGGGCAGCACTGGGCCTCAGAGCAAAGGCAAAAAGACCAGGCTTTCATTCGATCTTTGGGCTTTATCATCGCTTCCCTGCCCCTCAGTTGCCTCATGGGCTGCCAAGGCTTTGCACCCTATCTGTGACTGTTATCTCTCTTGTGCCTGGGGAGTAACCGGTGGAATGCATGCAGAGAAACATTCCAAAACTGTGTCTGGGAAAGATGTCTCGTTCCAGGCAGGAAACCTTCCATGGTGAAAACTAACTGCCGTCTCGGTAACAGTATCTTCTGGAAAAGACTTATTTACTGCTTCAGTCATGTACCTTCCTCTGAGGCCAAACAGTCATTCTCCTGACCTAGGAGATACACAAAGATGGACATTTTCTGTGAGCTCTTCCTTGGCGCTTGGCTCAGCTATGACACGTACAGCCCAAACCAGGGGGACCCATGCCTTGGTGTGAAATGCATCACATCTCAGCCTTTGTCTCACAGCTGAGTAAATAGTGCTAGTTTTCTAGTTGCCTTTTAATACCTCCCATCTCAGGAAAGGGAACATGGCTGAACTCCCTCTGCCTAGCTTTTGGCCATGTGTCCTGATTACTGACGTCTTGGAGCAACCGAGAAATACCAACTGTGATCTCCTGCAAAATAAAAACCAGCCTCGTTAGAACTTAAAAGTCTGCACTTCTCTGAAAGTATGGGCCTCATCCAGTATGGCTAAATCAGCCTCTCCATGAAGAGCAACCTCATTAGTCGCTCTATTTTAACAAGACAGAGCTCTGTGTTTTTACTCACTCAGCTGTGATGTTTCATTCCTTCCCAAGTACAGAGCATTTCCCATTTGAAGAATTACTTTCCATTAATTGAATGAATAAGAATTAGTTGCAGCCCTCTGCAGAAATTACCACCCAATGAATGCAAAGTAATGCATTATAAGTAGTACTCTATTGTATTTATTTTACAGATATTGATGTGTGTTGAATTTGTGCTATTTAAGAGGCACTACCATGGTAACTCATCTCTCTTGACAAAGGCTTTAGTTAGAGCAGAACTGGAAGATACAGAAACTCAGCTTAGGGTAACCAGTGAGATGAAGGTAGCCAGTGTTAACCTCATGCTAAGCATCACTGAAAACAATCTGATGTTTATGTCTCCTGTTGAGTGTCCTGCTCACTGGCGCATCACCCACTGCCGGGTGAGAATGGAGACAAGGTGACAGTTGGAGGTGTCTTTTTAAGGTAGAACACAACAAATCTGTGCTTCATGAGTTTCCAAGATGCTGGCTGCCCACATAGGTTTAATCATTGCTGTGTTTTAAAGGGCATGATTACAGCATGGAAAGGTTACCTTGGTCTGACAGTGTTGCTCATTGCCATCAGTAATATGGCAGGTAAACAAATAGCCAGAAAGATGAATGTAACACCAGGTGCACTTTTCTGTCTTCCAATAGTACTGTTGTTCTCACTTTATGTCTAACAGCTTTGTTACCATTTCAAGGTACTGCTAGAGACTGTCAGTTTTAGAGATTTTCAGGCTGGCCCTAGTTTGATTTCTTAGTCTGGCATGAGGTTATCTAATCCCCTCCCAAGTCTTTTAGTGTCACACTCATTCCATGGAGAACACTGGAGTTTGACCTTTGGAAGGGAAAACAACAGCAGGGTTTGATCCCTGGACAGGATCCAAGAAGGCATCCCCATTGCTCACAGCACAGCCTTCGCTTCTTTGGGTTTTATAGTCTCCACTGCCACCAGTTCTGCAGCTGTATGCTGCTAATTGTGCTGAGACCTAGGCTGGCATATTTATGTCACAGTATTGAAATCAAGATTTATCATGTTCATTGGTTGTATTTCTGCCTTTCTAAGGAGAGCGTTGCCTTTGTCCAAAAAGAGCTGGCAGCCAAATTTGCCTCATGTGCAATTCCATCTCAGAAAAGCCATTTTTGGACCCCACCCCGAGTCACATTCACATAGGTATTTAGCAGCAGATCTAGTCTAAAAATAACCACTAAGCAATGTATATGATAGCGCAATAGAATTTTGCACAGCTTAGGAAAATGGTGTAACTTGCACTATCAGTTTTATATTGCAAACTTCACTGATCCTTTCCTGGTTGCCTAGCATGGAAATCTGTGATGTCGTACAACACAAGGTGAGCCAAAGCACCCTGTAACAGCTTGTGGATTCCCTAGCTCTTGCCGGAGTAATTAGTCTCACACTGCAAAAAACCCCCAACAAATACTGCCAATAGGTGTTATTTTAACCCAAGAAAAGTGCATATTTATTTAGTGGCCTCTGTGGTATTGAAGACACTGTGTTTAGTCTCCACCTGCTTTCCCTCATCCAAGCCTTTTTATATTCTGGGTTGCTAAAAACAACTGATGCTAATGAAATTTCTCCATATAATTCCCCAAACCACAAAGCAGTGGGGAAAGACAAAACAAAACCAAAACCACCACAACAAAAACAAACAAACAAAACAAAAAATCCCTACAGAAACAAACAACCCCCACCCAAAAACAAACAAACAAACAAACAAAAAAAGCCCCCAAACACCCCAAACTGAAAAAAACCCAACCCAAAAGTGAAAAGAGATGGCCTAAGTTTATAACGGATTGTTTGCAGACACTTTCTTGTGTAACAGCTCAGAGGAACTCAAAGGCAGACGCTGCACCAAAACTCCCACATTCTGGGAAGAGGGGGGGAGAGAAGAGCAGGGGATATGAGATCCATATGTTCATCTTACTTTGAATCCTAAAGGCTTGCTGTTCCTTGCTGTGATTTTTCTTGAAATGTTCATTATAGGAGCTGGGGATGTCAACAGTGCTCTTAATAGACTAACTCAAGTGCTGAAAAAAAAATTGTACAATGAATAAAAAGCCAGTTTTAGAAACATCCATCAGCTGCCACAAAAGCAGTGGCTTGCATGAGGAGCACAGGGTTGCACGTCTGCCCACCTGGCACTATGCTGACATGGCCCTGGCAGTGGATTTGTCTATGCACTAGTGTGCTGGCTCTCAAAAACAATCACAGTAAGAGTTACAGGAACCCGCAAGGCTGAGGAGGCATTCCCACCACAGTGGTGAGGCACACAGACACAAATACTGCTGCTGCCATCCAGGGGGTCACTGGGATGAGAAAGTGCAAGATTATGTGCCTCCTTATACCTTCAAGGACTGATTGGTCTCTGGGACAACCTGTATCAGTCCTCCCTTTGTGGATAGACTAAATTCATACAATAAAACCAGGACAGGTGTTTTGATGTTTCAATATCAAGATCATTAAAACTACAGAGCTACACTACTGAGTGATTTATCAGTTGCCATGCCAGGGAGAAGCTAGAAGATGTCTTGGAGAAAGAAGGTGAGGCCAGGTAGCTGCTCCCTCCTGACACAGGGCCAAGAGTCATCCAGTTCTGTGCTAACAGACCTCCAGCTGGGGGTAAGGCAAGTAGCCACACGAGGCACTCAAAAAAATGGCCAAGGCCAAGATACAGGGACAAGGCCAGTCATCAGCCTTCTGCCCAGCAAACAACGTCAGGTTGCCCAAGTGGCAATGAGTAGCACCTTGCAGCCAGCAGGTCCATCCAAAACAGAGGGTCTACTCCTGAGGAGATGCATCCTTTGTAACAAGCACCAGCCTATGCATGTTAAGACAGGCAGCACTGCAACCCTCACAGCCACCACGTTGCTGGCTCGGTGTTCTAATGCCATGGCAGCACATCAATATGGGAGTGTGGGCAGCTGTGTGCACAGTGTTTCTGTTAAACAGAATGACATGTCGTTCTTGTCACAGTGATTGGCATCTTTTCCCATTTGCCTAAGATCAAGACCATTGTATGCTCAGCCCTTTGCTTGCCTCACTGAAAGTGTGCTGGTCCCTCCTTCCATCTCTGCAGTGTCAGTCTGGGGTGATACAGAGGTCACAGAAAAGAGCCAAGGAGGACTAGAGGCTTCAGGCTGACCACAGCCACATATACCCTGCTCATGCTGGAGATACACAACCACCTCCACCAGCATCCCGCAGGACTCTGCCGATTCACTGCAGAAGGACAGAGACTTATTGTCAGCATTAGACTTAGTGTTTGCCAGTGAAAGGGAATCATCATCTCTGGCAGGATGTGGACATGCAGAAGACAAATCTGTTCAGGCACTTGAGGACAGCAACTTCCTGGTCACCAGGACTGTACCCAAAAGTCACAGGAGTGGGGGCTAAGGCTGTGCTCTCTCCTGTGGGACACCTATGCTCCAGCTGGTCTATACCTTATGTACTTCGGGCCATGACAGAAGGCGGAAACGTCTCTGTTGGAGGATAAGAGACATTCTTGTTCTATTGCTCCTTAGCAGACACCACAGGCTCTTGGCACTGTTTAGGGACTGGAGACCACAAGTTCAGCTTCTGTCAGCTTTGTAAGCTGGACTGGCTCACATTTACATGTTATTTTCTCTTCTCTATTGCATGGAATAAACATACTGTTCACCCACCTTCATGCATACAGAGAGCATCTGCTGTCTCTGCAGGGCACAGAAATTAGAGGACACTTATATGTGCAAAAACAACTGGCAAGGAACCATCCGCTTGAAGGGTGAAGTTGAACACCTCTGACAGATTGGAAAGTTCTGACCCAGCAATGCATGCTGGGGAAGAAAAGAACTTCAATTTAAATGTTACCCAGGTCCAGGGACAGTAGCATTGGCTAGAAGGTCAACAGAAAAGCACTGGAGAGAGGATTTTTTTCCCCCTTTTCCCCCCCCTTTTTGATCAGCTATCATAAATCAGCCTGTGAAGGTGATAAATGCCTTGTCATTACTGCTGCAGCCTCAACCTTCTGAAGAATGATTTGGATTACTCTGAGCAGGAGCCTACGCTGGGAGTTACCTGTGTCAATAAATATTCCCATTCTCTGCTAATTCCTAATAGATTACTTAGTCATTCTCAACAGGTTCTAACTGGGCTAGCTGCAGAACTCAGGTTAATGAACACTGAAGTTGGCTCTCTTCATGCTGTAACACACTAAACAGCACTATCACTTTTTATATATTTACATGAACTGTTTCAGAAATAAAAAGCAAAAATCAGGATAATAGAGTGGCAGATCTGGACCCTCCATGCAACTAGCAATCACTGTATCATAACAAATAACTGCTAAGTCTAGAAACATCTTCCATATTGGAAATACCCAAAATATGTGTAAATAATTTGCCAAGTACCTGTTTTATTTGTCAGACACTGGGACAGCAAAGCTACCTATCTAATATTTACAGCACATTTTAAACAAGGTTTTGCTCACTTACTCTCTGATCTTTCCCATTCATCTTTACTTCCCTTGTGTTAAATTTAATACAAACTCCAGCCAGAAGGAGCACAAGCTTTTCTGTTCTGAGCATCCTTATTAATCTGTGGTCTAGGCTGGGTTTCAGCTGAAGTTGTTATAACCTGTGACAGTACATTTATTTGCATGATGTGATTATCAGTTCAAGAAAGTAATTGTCTTTCCTCTTCACTGTTGTTCTTCTTATGGTCTTTTTTTATTAGGATTCTTCATTGCATCACTGATAAAAATAGATCTGATCTATAAAATTTTCAGGTCTCAAAAGGCATGAGTTGCTGAAGGAACTCTTTTATCCAGATAAGTCCTTGCTCAAGAGGTTGAAGCATAGGGCTCTTACCATTGAAATGAATTGGGTATTTCTTCAGGTGATTACTTCAAATATTTTTCTTTCTTGCATGAAGTCTTGCCCAGAAGCAATGGTTTATGACAAATACTAATAAGCTGCTTTCAGGTAAGCAAAACTGTGAGCCAGTTCAGTAGAACCTACCCAACCCTGTCCTGAGTACATCCAAGAGTTTGTTGGCTGGGTTTTTTTTCTCCTTTATAAGGCCTTAAGTCTTTTTCGTAACATAAACTTTCTCACTGTTTAAAAACCCCCAAATTTATAGCCATTAAAAATACTAATGGGAGTATTCAATAGGCACTGTGAGTCACTTTTAAAGGAATACAGTGATCAAGATGATTGTCCAGTTATATGATGCATTTAACACAAAGACTTCTATATCATGAATTAAATTGTGGAAGTTTGTTGAGACACAGCAGAAGCAGGTGCAGGACTTGTGTTGTATACTGCTTGCTGACCTGTTTGGTGCTTCACAACTCTCCACAGATTTTATGCAGGAGGCAGGCACAGGTAAGCTTACAGGTCTTTGGATGCTGAAGGCTGTTGCTGAGCTGTGTACAAGTGACCTTAAACAGGATACCAAGTCTGACATGTTTTGGGTGCATCAGGAAGCTTATCAGCCTCATTAGTCTTCCCCAAGCCTCCTGTGCCACCTGACCTACACCCTTACCCTTACAGTTTTAGGAAACAGAAGGCAATAAAAATGGCATCAGTTATTGCTTTTAAACTGAACCTCTGCTCTGTGCACACTGCAGGGCCACACACACCCAGGTGGGAAAGGCAGAACATACAAAACATTCCTCCCTCTACCAGAGATGAGCAGGGTGTCCGTGTATCAACACCCCTTGCCTGCCCAAGGGCCCATGTGGAATGAGCTCAAAGGAGCTGTGGGTCTCTGTGGGTAGGCAGGATGGCTGCTGGGGAAACTCAAATTGGAGTCTTGAGAAGGCTGCACAGGAGAGGTACTTACCTGCCCTGTTGCAATGCTGCAAAAATTCTGAGTTTACTGCTGAGAGGGTCCATGGGTCCTGCTGGGTCACCTGGCTTTGTGTCTTGTGGCACAAAGCAGCCATGACAAGTGTCATTTTCCCATCCCTGCTGCAGCTACGTGCCCTTAACCTTAAAAATCCACAGGGAAAGGGAATGGTAGGGAGGGTGCGCAACTGTTGTGCCCATGCTCCTGGGACTGCTGGGTGATGCTTACACAGGCTCAGTGCTGGAGGTTTCTGAAGCTCTTGTTGCTGACAAACCTATTTCGTTGCAACCAGTTGCCTGCAGCAAGGTGTTTCATATTAGAATGCAACAACTCATTGAGTCCAGAGGGCATCCAGATTTTACCATGAAAGCAGATAAGGCATTTCTAATATGAATATGAACAGCCAACAAATATTTTAGTGTGGTTCAACCATATTTTCAATTTTGAACAGATTTTATGCTGAGGCTTCTTCTCAGGGGTTTATTTTCCTTTGACTTTTTGAGTGCTTATAGTGAGGTCTATCTTGGAGAGGTCTCTTGACAGAAGGAAGCACAAGCATTCTTAAAGTAGCTCTTATGTTGTATTATTCTGACTTGAAGGGCTTAGTTTAGATCAGCAGCTTGTGGAGGGATCTTTAATCATTGTTGAATCTTCCTATGGATGTCTCAACACTCCACATTATGAATCTAAATTATGTTGTCTAAGAACTTAATGCTATATTTGTTCACAATACATTCATTCTAGACTGACGCAACATAAAAAGAACAAACAATGTTTTTAACATGGCTGTGGTTCAAGGGACACTTTTAGGAATCAGAAAATACCTGAAAGCCTGTTTCTTCTAGAAGGTAAACTGGGATTTGTTGCCAGCTGCCCAAATGAATAAACATTCAAATAGGATCTTCATGTGGAAAACAAAGACTAAAAAAAATGAGTCTGCCATCAGATTGACTATTCCCTTTCCCTGTTACTAGGGGTCTTCTCTTTCATGAACTACAAGTTCAGTGACCTTTATTTTCTTCAGAGTTTTAGAGGGCAAACATGCCATGTTTATAACCATACCAAATTTTTCCTTAATTTCATCCTTTTTAAAAAGAATGGATGTAAAAAAAGGCATTCAAACAACAGAAAATAGCACACAACACTTCAAGAAATTTTCCATATTTTAAAGTAACCATTTTATCTCCCTTTTGGATGACATTGTTTATTGTAAGACATCATTTTTATTAAATACACTGTAATACAAGAGACTTTTCATGTCATGTTGAGAGAAGCTGATCACATGATTCACAAACAAAACTTTTAACACTGATACCTAGGCATCACTTTGAAATCAGCCAAGATGCAATGAAAGTTTTAAAGCAATGACTACTTGTAACAAACTGCAAAACAAGAACCACTAAATATTTCCACAGAGACATCACACTAAAAAAAAAAGAAAAGGAAAAAAGAAAGGAGAAAGATAGCTCTACACACCAGGTCACAGTTTGGTGACAATATAGAGATTTATATTTGTATGTAGATATCTTCCTCTTTACCTTAAGTGACAAAGAGAGTGATATCTAGAAATATATATACATAAAGTATAGGTAGAGAGCAGGGCTGGGACAAATATTTCATAATTAATTGATTCTCTCTCTATTGGTGATTCAATTAAACATCAATGAATTAAACTATTTGTATATAAAACATTCTTAGCTGCTTTTCTTTAAGTTATAGAAAGATACATATCAGCTGCAAGAAATAGGCCTCTAGAAAGATTTAATTCTTTCTCTGTTTTCTCACATATTCCAATCAACGGCCTCACTACTAGCAGCTTCTGTAATCCTTGCTTGAAGTATTCAGTGTTTATAAAACATCAGCCGGTCATCACTCAGAACCTTGTACAAGCAAACAAAAAATCCCCACAGACCTTGTCCAGAATGCATAGACGGAAAAATAACACACCCATCACTTCCCATTTCTTCTCCTGAGACGTATGTTTAAAAGATGGCAAAATAGTCACTTGGTTACCATTGTGAATTTCACAGTGTTTTCCCTGCAACATGTAGCCTTTTTTTTTTTTTTTTTGCTTCGTATTTGTGATGAATGTAGCACATCCCCCCACCCAACACAAATAAAGGTGTTTTAACTAAGGCTCTAAAGGACCTCTTATTCAAAGCAGCAGTGGTTCATCCCAGCTCTCACAAAAAGAAAATACAACTTTCTGTGCTATCAAAACCTTGATCTCTGATTAGAAATCTTGACTTGATCCCCACTCCTCTCATTCACATTTTATAGCAGTATTTAAAATTCAGTTACAGGCTGCAACAACCCAAACATGGACTTGTTCTAGCACATATGCATTATACCTTGGTCATCCAGTGACCTAGTAACTTTATTGGGTTATTTCTTTTTAAAGTATTTTGTAAAAGTCTACATCAACCAAAATCTCTTATAAAGGTGGGGAAGGTACAGTGAAAGAAAAAGAGAGAAAGGAATATAAAAAAAGGAAGGAAGGAGAAAAGAGGGACAGAAAAAGAGAAAGAAGGAAAGTGATAAAGAAATAGCAAGAAAGGACAAAAGAGAAGAAGAGAAAAAATAAGTTACTTATTAAACTGCAGACAATAAATAGATATATTGGTCAAAATGAATGCAGTCCTTCTGAAAAAGGTACAGTCCATCAGGTATCATGAGGTGCTGTTGCTTTACAAGTATGTGTTCTCCATGGCCAGTTCTAAGTTCTGTGGATCTACTGAGGGTGAAGGACAGAGTGCGGCAAATGCTACTATTATTACTCCAGAATGTTGGCATTCTCGTTGTTCTACAAGTCATGTTGCAATTTGAATAGTCCACCTCATTTGTAGAATTATTTTGTTACTGCAGACAAGTATAAAATGCTAATGGAGCTGCAGTAGCACAAACCCAGATATGACAGTAAAATAAACTCTGTTTTCTGAGCTTGGAAGCTTGTCTGCTCATTTCATTGTGAGAAATCAACAAGTGAGATGGGAATGGATGAAATGTTTTTATACAATCATCTGGGGAAGAAAAGTGCTTGTTGTTGTATCTCTGGCATTCTAGCACTGCCTCTGCTGCACACCAGTTAGAAAGTTGAATCTTACAAACATAGAAAAAGAAATACCAAAAGAAAAAAAAATTTGGTTACTCAGCAGACTTTATCAATTTATTAATAGCACTCTAATCATAATTTGTAATAACATAGGTGTATGTAAATCTATACATATACACACAGCCCATACATAATGTGCATGCATGTCTGCACATATATAAATAAAATACAACAGACATAAGCATACATGTATATGCTATGTGTGTATATATATATGCCATATGCAAACACACATATATTATATATATTATATATATATGATCGGTTCATAGCACAGTCCAGAAAGACTTTTTAAATGAGCCTGATTGTCATATTTACTGTGTACACAATTTACCTGACAGTGCAAGTATGATGAATATGCACATATACTCCCCCTTCATTGTGATTTGAACACATTTGTTCCTCTTCTCTGCTCATTCTGCTACACTTACCCACCTTTTCATGACCAAATGCAAATTATGTATAGCTACAGTTTGTAGTTTTTCACTGTGATTATACATTTTATGCACTATTAAGGACATTAATCACACAGCTCAGGGTTATCCATACTGGTGGCTCTGTAGAACATTTGGTCCTTTAGAAGTTTAATGTACTGCTATGTTATTGCACAATGCATTTTAGTACTATTTATTTTCTGAAATGACTCTAAAATTCTCACTAGTAAATCAAAAAGAAATGCCACTAAACACATTTTCAGGGGTTTGTGGTTATTTTTGGTATACATTCTTTCAGTGCTTGCAAAACAAACCTGCTTTCTTTTGGGCTGGAGCCTGTTTTCCAGTAGAAGCATCATCTCAGATGCCTGTTTCTTCAGCTCATAAGAAACTAAGACAGAACATGCAGGTAGAAACTTAGCAGCCCCCTCCACCACCTGCACCTTCCTCCCACTGCACAGTAAGAGAGGACTTTGATATCTTTCTTTTCCACCACTGTTATTTTGAAAATAACAAATAAATGTCAAATTCCTTTAAAACACAACATTCATATTCTCAAGAGAATGGGTTTCACTGGATGCTCAGTCTTTATCTACTTTTCTGTGAGAACTTCCAAGACAGTCTAGATAAAATCTTAAGGCCCATTTTGTAGGAATCTTCCTCTGGCTTTTTATGTTTCCAGTTCAGTAGTGGTTAAGAAATAACATCTAGTTTATTAAAGAAATACTGAGTATGGCTTTATAGTTACACTGTCATGTTTATTTGTAATGCTGCCTTTTCAATGACATTGAGAAGGGTAAAACTTCATCAGTGTCCAGTGAACTGTTTTCTTCTGAAAATGTTCAGAATCTGTATAAGCTAGCTCTAAAAGCTTCTGAAGGAAAAACTTAAAGTGCCTCAATAAATAATACATGCAAGCAAATTATATATTAAATGTGCTATGGGAACATTTACAAAAATAAAATGCTTAATTTATTAAATAAAATATCCCCAACACGAAGATGAACTATTTTGATCTGGCTCATATCAATAAGAAATAATAAAAAGAGAAAATGGAAAGAAAGATCACTTTTTTGCAATAACGCCCCCTCACAGAGGGAGGCAAAAGTCTTGAGGAGTAGGTAAGGTAGGTTTTCATTTGTAAGAATTCATATTAAAAATAATCCTAACTCTAAATTTCAAATTGTCAACTTCTAGTTTGAAAAACAACAGGTGTGCCCATGCAGCTGTCATCAATACAGTGGCCATGCAAATGTACACATACAATTCCAATCCAAACAAAAATAAATTTTTTAAGAAAGTGTGAACGTTGGTTATGACAGCAATAGTACCAATACAAACATGGCGCTGAGCTCAGAATATTTGCACTCTGAATAGCAAGCCATAACCACAGAGTAATTTGTTTTCTCTAGAGATCTTTATCCCCTGCTATGTCTCAAACATAACCAGTGATCTCCGTGCTTTAGATTATTCATGTTATATCAGCCTATAGTATCTGTAACATTGTAAAGGCATTTTAACACGGCTAATGTCCTCCATTAGCCCCTTCTAATGAAGTATAAGTTATATTGTTATGAGTTTGCTATGCCTACTAGGGTGTACTACAAGATGAGTGATCATTTCTGCACAAAGGACATTAATCAACAAAGACCATGCACAGTTTAACTGGCATGGTTAAAAAAAAAAAGGGATTAAGGAAGGAAATAATATGCTGCTGGACAAGCACAGTATAGGATACATCTGCCACAGCATCTATAGCTCCTCCTATCTTATCAAAATCCTTAGTTTCAGCATATGATCCTGAAATTAATACTGCATATAAGCAAGTCTAGCCTCAGCCTTTACTAAAAAAGACTAGCTGGAGAACATTTTTACACCAGTGGCATGACAATATCCTACCAGAACAGAAAATAAGGGTATGTGTTTAGTTTGTCATGTTGTAACACAATTGCGTGCACTGCAGGCAGCATCTTTTTCCATTTTACTTGATTCTGCAAATGAATGGTGCTGGCAAAGCACCTCCTTAAACAATCCTTTTAGTCCTCAGAAAGACTCTTCAGGGAAATTGCTAGACCCCCTCTTGCCTTCCATCAAATCATTTCAGTGTTTTCTTGTAGGGTTGGATGCCACCTGATTCTCAAGTTCCTCCAGACAGTGTATCGCACAAGAATGTCTTCATTCCATCTGGCTTTATCTCTGCAAAGAACATTCTTCATGTAGAGAACAGCAGTCTTCTTTTTCCACCCACAAGTCGAAGCAAAAAAATGAGGTGAATCCATAGAAACTCCCAGTAGCTGTACTGCAGAAATCACAAAGTTTTAGTCAAATATATTTTTCCCTTTTTTTCATCCACATCAAAGGCATGAATACAACAAGGCATTGTTAGTTGTGGTGGGCAAACTGAAGAGTCTGCTGATATAACAGATCAGGTTTTTAAGGCCTTTGTCTATGCAGAGTTACAATAATGCAGAAGCCAAATTGATTAGAAAGACAGGAGAGAAGGAAAAAAAAAAGATAGAAACTGAGAGAGAGAGAAGATACATCTTAGTAATGTCTAAAAAGTCAATACTGTGTCTACAGATGGAGAAGTGCACATTGCTTGCCCTTTGAAAGCTTCTCCGCAACTTTGTCATTAATACTGTCAAAGTTAAGAACACATTTTAATGGAGTTCAGCGGCAGTTGAACACATTCATTCCTGCAGCCCAGAAGAAATGCTAGGAGGCTTTAGCCTAAAATATCCAAGTAGACTGGAGATGCCTTGGCCAAGTTCTGAAGGAGGGAATGGATTTCTTTGATGTTAAGCCTCATGTGAGGCTCCCGTTGCCAACAGCCCAGCATCAAGTCATACACTTCCTTTGGGCATGTGCGAGGTCGCTGCAGGACTCGGCCCTGAGTGATGCATTCAATCACCTATGAGAAATCACAGGGTAAGGATCAGCACAGTTGTGCCAACTATGCAGAGTTCATCCATGCAAGAGTTAACTTTAATCACCACTGCAGCCTCACTGGTGCCAGTCATGCAGCCTGCTTTGCCAAGGGCTGCATTCCAGGCAGATGAATGAGCAGCATTAAGCACTCTGGAAAAATAATTGTAATGCAAGTGGTGAAGGAGCAATAACTTCACTCATATTAAGTTCACCCATGCTTCCCCTTTCACACATAGGGGAATGATAGCTAGAAAGCTAGGAATTAATCCCATACCTTCTTTCTCTGTCCATCTATCAACCTCACCTCATCTTAGAAGGAGGTTAAATTTTCAACTCGTTACTTGTGACTGCCTGGAAATCAAGAGATATCTAGATTGCTTCAGTCTGTTCAAGAATAGTTACGGACAACCACTCTGCAACAATACCATGTATGATACACCTGTTCAGGAGATAGCTAAGGTCATTTACGTTGCTTCATGGTCTTTCTCAACACCCAGAACAGACCTTATCCTGTACAAAGCAAAAAGCTACATTCTAACTGTTCTAGTTCTGCTTGACCGCCTTTCATCCACTCATGGGAGAAAAGGGTAAAAAGGAAGAAATTCAACCCCACGGTTCATGACAACACAATAAATACCTGATATTAGTGTTTGCCTTTATTAAATAAATTTGTTGCTGTCCCTTCTCCAGAGAAGCAACACCAACAATTAACATGACAGCTTTCCTAATGCAGTTTGAGAATGTATTCCACACACCTCATTGTTTGAGAGCTGATACCATGGCTGTTTGCCATAAGTAAAAATTTCCCATAAAACAACTCCTAGGCTCCAGACATCGCTTTCTGTGGTGAACTTCCTGTACATTATACTTTCTGGAGGCATCCAACGAATGGGCAGCATGGTGTGACCCCCAACCTGAGGAAAACAAATGAAAGAGTTAGAAGTAGTTCCTTCGGACCCTCACAAGGAAGTGTCAAGACACGAAGCAAGAAGAATCTATGGTTTCTTTTTTTTTTTTCTATTTGGTAACATTCACTTTGAGGAGCTTTGAAGAACTGGGAATTCATGGTCCAAACTCCTCTCCTGCCATCAGCAAACAGTACCACAAAAGGTTTCTCAACAAAATCTCGAAAGACATTTTGAAGTTCAAACTAGTGTTTACTTGGCATACTCTATTCAAGGAACAAGAAGGTCTATATTACACTTCCAACCTACTTTAAATTAGACCAATTTTACTCTCCATTTTAAAACTCAAGAAACTAAAAAAGATTCATTAAATGAAATCTGCACTGAATGATACTCCTAGAAACTCAGTGACAACGACTGAAATCCATAAAAACACAGTGGTCTGACTGCATGACTGCATGTATGGTTTAATATTCCAGTTTGGACTGAATTAAAGCAATCCTATTTTGTGTTGATAAGTTCCACAATTAATGCATCAAATTATTTTGTTCCACCTTAACTACCCAGTCCAACACAGCTTTTTAAAAAAAAAAAAAATCAGTCCTTTGGATATACTCCCTTGATAATATATACCTTGTAAGACATGGACTCTACCCCAATTCAACTCATGTTGAATGGGACCTTCACTGAATGAATGCCCTTCTAAAAGCTTTTAGGACATTTTCAATTTTCCCCAGAATGCTACATGTCCTTAAATGTAGGTTTCCTAAATTTAATTTAAATTTTAAAAAATCCCTTATTTACAGCTTCTAAACAATTTATTGCTCCTGCATGTACCACTCTGACTAGATCACATCAATAAGGAAACTTCTTGTAAAATAGTGTGACTGCTGACATATTCTAATATAGATATACAGATATGCTAACTACTTTTGCATCATGACAGCTGGGAATATGAGAATATTTCCAAGGAAGATTTAAAAAAAAAAAGAAAAGGAAAAAAAAAGGAAAGCTTTTTCAAGGACATTTAACTTTTGATTAACTCATTTTCCTGTCTGAAAATGTATGAAGTTATGAAACCACATTTGCACTTTCAGGATTCTGTCAATTCAAAATATAATTTTTCGTTGTGGGACTTTACATTTCTTGTATACATAATGCCTTCCTTGTTCTCATGTTGAAAAAGCAAATGGAAGGAAAAGACAACAGAAGTTCAATCAGGGTTCACATTATTTCTAAATCCCACAGAACATCCATTTCCAGTTATTTTTTCAATAACTCAGTGTTAGCACAGCATACAAAACATAGCTATGGCTAGTGAGAGCTCAACCCTGTTCTGTGTAGCGTCACAAGTCCATGCTCACTACTGACTTCACAGACACAGAAAGTCATGTTAAAACTTTCATAAACTTCACAGAATCACAGAGAATATGCTGAGCTGGAAGGGACCCACAAGGATCATCGAGTCCAACACTTAGCCCTGCACAGGACCATCCCCAACAGTCACACCATGTGCCTGAGAGTATCATCTAATTGCTTCTTGAACACTGGCAGGCTCGGTGCTGTGACCACTTCCCTGGTAGGAGCCTATTCCAGTGCCCAACCACCCTTGAGGTGAAAAACCTTTTTCTGACATTCAACCCAAACCTCCCCTGACACAACTTCAGGCCATTCCCTCAGGTCCTGTCCCTGGTCACCACAGAGAAGAGATCAGTGCCTGCCCGTCGTCTTCCCCTCACAAGGAAGTTGTAACTGCAATGAGGTCTCCCCTCAGTCTCCTCTCCTCCACGCTGAACAGACCAAGTACCCTCAGCCGCTTCTCATACATCTTCCCCTCAAGGCCCGTCACCATCTTTGTTGGCCTCCTTTGGATGCTCTCTGAGAGCTTAATATCTTTCCTATATTGCAGTGCCCAAAACTCTGCTGGTGCGTGAGGCCACTCCAGCACAGAGCAAAGCGGGACAATCACCATGAGAGCAATGGAGGAGTGTTTCTTGACAGGTTGCTGAATAAAAGGCAAAGCTCCTGATTTCAGTTTCTGGCTACATTGTGGATTTGCTTCTGACTCAATGCAGGTTGATGCACACAGGTTTCAGAGCCGTTCAAAAGGGGACCCAATTCCTGTGCACTTCATTGACAGAGAATGAATACACATTTTTAGGTGCTTTTCTCAGTTTGGCCCATTATTCTCTGTGTTACATTTTATCTCTCTTGAAGACAGAGTTCCTGTAACACTATGTGCTTTGGTATTTTTCATTAGCTTTGACTGAGAATCCTCTCAGATCATTGATGATCTGATGTGGAGACTTTGAAGACACCAACATGCTGAGGCAGAAACACTCAGTTTCCTATCTTATCATAACTTAAACTGACATGGCAACCAAACACTTTCAAACCACCACTTTTACCCTGTCTTGTGAGGTATTTCATTAGAAAGTCAGAAAAGTCAGTCCCTTAGAAACAAGTAGCCACATAGACCCAGACAAAGGGCAAGTGCCATTAAGACAGTTAGTGATGAGAACCTTTTGATTTCATAAAATATGAAAATGGCTCTTAGATCTCATCATATAACCTCTGTTACTGGTTCTGTTCAGCAATTTCTTTGACTTATTCCTTTAAAAATTAATGAGAGCTATACACAATAAAATATTTCTATTTTTTCTTTTTTGTCATATCTTAAATCAAGAAAAAGCAATTGAAGAAACCCCAACCGCTTTCCAAATCTTCTTTTCCCATAGTTCCTCACTATACATCCACAACATATTTATGGTAGGACTCTATGCTGAGTTTCTGATGACATTCAGGAAAATGAATGACACACTTCTAGAGTGAGGATGATAAACTGACACCAAATGATGGCTCTGTGAAGAACTGATCAGTAGGATCACACACCTAGTTGTGTCTCTTTGCAGTAATAGCTAACTTGCTAGTATTGACATCAAGAATACAGATAAGAACATGCCACAGGGCTCTTTGGTGTTCTTGCCACATAATCTTGCCTGGAGCTGTGTCCATTTCTGTTCCCAAAGGCATGAGAATTCACTGGACTGAGGTCTCTCCATCTGTATGATTGCCAACATCAATCATTTTAGACAGCCACTTCCAACACCTCAGCATCTTTTTGAAGATATAATTTATTGCATTTCAAAGTAACAAAAGTATTATATGGGGTACTCTTCTTGACAGATGGCATTGCAATGAAGACAGAACACCTGTGCAACACTGAGCATCACCTGTGGCAGGCTGTGAATCTACCTGTGGTCTAAGAGCACCTTCCACTTCCAAACCATACATACATACATACATCAGGGCCTAAGGCACTTCTAAATGCACATTTCCTTCTCTATTAAAAATCAGTGGTTACTGAGTCAACACTCACTCAGCTCAGAAAAGCATTAAGGGCTGTGCTAGTTGTATGCTTAAAATGAAGCACATACTTCAGAGCTTTTTGAACTGAAGCCTGGGACTTGACACAACTGTTTGCAGAATGCCTGAAACAAATTGCCAGTCTGTTGAGAGCTTCTTTTGATCTTTATCTGATGAGTCCAAGCACCCAAGGCTGTGCCATAACAGCAGTGATGAGAGGTGGGGTGCCTTATTGCTAATGTTGCCATACTCTCAGCAAGGCTATGAGGTGTTTTCCAAGAAGCACCAATGAATGAAAACATGACTGCACTGACCAATGTTTAAAGGTTCTGAGTGCTTCAAAGGGATGACTTTTGCATATTCTTTAAGAAATGCAAGTTATTACACGGCTCTCATATATCACCAGCATTCTGCAGTATAAAGTCCCTGCTATGCACGCTGTAATTGCAGTGCTGCTTGCTACACATAAATTTCAAATGGTTGTGCACTATGAAGACTACAGTTATAGGTAAATTACAGCTTTATATTCAGTCTAGCTAAGGTTATGACAGGATTAAAAGCATTAAAGTTTTAACTTAATATTCTGTAACTTTAAAATCCATAGTGTAGCTGTAAAAATGACCACTTTAGGTAAACAAATTAGGGTGGATTTTCTTGATGCTTGCCTGAAAACAGCCACATTATTACCATAATAGCATATAATGCCACAGTTCATTTTTATTTAGAGCTGTACTTCTACAGAAATACAGACTTAAGTACTTATTTCCAAATGTCAGTTTATGAAAGCAAGCACACCTTAGCCCAGCTATTACCTTGTATTATGTTCACTAGCTGCTTTTACTAGCAATATTGGGCTAGAATCTAAACCAGAAAGCCCAATGAATTAGCCTCTGCAATGTGCAAACAATCCACAGATAGGAGACGGCTACGCCTGATCAGTGAACTATGATGTTCACCAAAGAAGCTCTTCCAAGATAAAACCGCCACAATGTCCCATATATGAAATGTTGCACTTTGAACAATACAATGTCATTCCACTTGTCACCACTTTCAGCAACCATCTTTTTAATGAATTTAGCCTTTTGAAAAATGACAGAGAAGCTGGACTTGAACGCTGTTTTGATCTATTTATGAACCTTAAGCTTCTAGGATTGGTACAGACGTACTATGCCTTAGCCTTGAAGGAGAGCATTTAATTTTAATATTTGTTAAAGTCTATTCACTTTCTGCCAGTTAAAAATACACTTGTCTATATCCTGCCATGGTCACTCTTTCAACTTCTACTGTCCACCGCCATGAGAATCCAAGGCATTGTTGTCTGATGTTTGCTAGCAAATGGGTATGCTGTCTTATAGAAAACAACCAAACGAAGCCTTATGCTTCTGCTGGAGACAGTGGGTGGAGCCAGAGGAAGCTAACCTACAGAGATATGGAATGCACAGGTTGTATGTAGGGCTGCACAGATAAGACACAAGCCATAGGCTGGGAAAGACACAAGAAATAATCATACAGGATCATCCCACAGGTTCATCAAGGTTGGAAGAGACATGAAAGAACATCTAGTCCAATGATAGCATTACCATAATCACCCCTAAACCATATCCCCAGGTGCTACATCCAGATGCTCCTTGAATGCTTCCAGAGACAGACTCCATCACCTTTCTGGGCAACTTATTCCAATGCCTAACCAGTCTTTCAGAGAAAAAATATTTTCTAATATCTAATGTGAACCTCCCCTAGTGCAATTTTAGGCCATTTCGTCTTGTCCTTTCACTTGAGACATGGCAGAAGAGACTGACCCTCACCTCACTACAACCTCCTTGTAGTTGTAGAGAGCAATAAGGCCTCTCCTCAGCTTCTGTTCCAGACTAAGCAACCCCAGCTTCTTCAGCTGCTCCTCCTAAGACCTGTGCTCTATACCCTTCACCAGCTCTCTTGCCCTTCTCTGGACATGCTCCAGAACCTCAATGTCCTTTTTTAAAGTGAGGGGCCCAAAACTGCACACAGGATTTGAGGTGCGGGTCCACCAGTGCCAAATACAGAGGGACAATCCCCTCCCTAGTCCTGCTGGTGACAATATTCTCAATACAGGCCAAGAGGCCACCTGGGCTCAACTGCTGTTGACCAACACTCCCAAGTCCCTCTGCTGAGCAGCTTCCAAGCCACTCTTTTCCCAGCCTGTAGAGCTGAAAGGGGTTGTTGTGACCCAAGCACAGGATCCAGCATTTTGCCTTGTTGAACCTAATGCAGTTGTCCTCAGCCCATCTATCCAGTGCATCGAAATCTCTCTGTAGTGCCTTTCAACCCTCAAGAAGATCAACTAACAATGTTGTTACGATGACCACTCAATCAATTCACACTTATGCCTTACTCATCTGAGTACCATGTGCAGGGATTGGCCACACTTCCACAATGCATGCCAGCTGCAACCCAGTCTTGCCACAGGAGCACTGGAGGTTGCTGTGCTGAGGCTCATGGGGTTCATGAAGCTTTAGGATTCCACAACCATGCTGGAGTGTGCTGCAGCAGCTGACCAAGGGACAAGAAAAAGACAAGGTAGAACAGGGAGTAACCTTTCTTCCTTCTACATGCTGGTGTCCATATTTGGGGAGGCTCCAGCATTCCTGGAGAGGACATCAAAAGAAATCCCCAGCTTTTGCAGGCATTGTATTACATACCTCTTTCCTGGTTGGTGTGGTTTTGTGGCTTTCTTGTTTGTTTTGTTTGGTTTTTGGTTTTGTTTGTGGTTTGTTTTTTTTTTTCCAATTTCTGGATTTAAGTACTTGATTACAATGAATTAAAAATCATAGCAACCAATTACATATCCCTGGCAAACAGATTTCCTCATTAATGTTCCATGTTCCCATGATTCCTGCAGACTGACACTGCAGTAACATGTCATAACACTTCGTATATTCTCTAAAGACTAGCAATGTTTTTTGTGCCAACAGGATAAATGTAATTTTTTACTTTGTGATCCCAAAGAAGCTTAATGACTACCCCATGGGTTTCAGCCCTGAACCTGCCCAATGTCTTGTCTGGCTTGACTGGTGCATCTCTCCAGGACCCTGATGTTTTCATACCTTTTGCAGTTCATGGTGGTAGATGTGAAAGCAGCAACACACTTCAGCATATGTGACAAGTATATACTCAATCTCTTTAACACAACTAGGTAAGTCTGTCAAACTGGAACCAAGATGAACCTTTTGAATCATTTGTTCACCCCATCCTAAAAAAAGCATCCAATATACTTGCAAGATAATGGCATTTTAGGGTAGTTTTCACTATTTATATTTTGGTCTTCTGACTTATTTCCCCATCTCAGGATGATATAACTGCAAAGAAATGTTCTCTGCAAAAATTATCATGTCTTATTGCTAAGCTGAAAACCTCTCCTCTCTTGCTAAACATCTGCTCTTTCCCCCTCGTAAAAGCTGGCAAATGTTTTTCTCAGCAGAAGAAAAAAAAATCAATAATTGTTGCTTTCATTTCTTTCATGCCCTGGC
>JAWWEW010000088.1:35128988-35139763 GCA_035583185.1 Anabacerthia variegaticeps
CCATTTTACACCAAAGTAGTTAGATCTCTGTTAGAACTGCAGGTCAACTATAGGATCTTCAATATAAATCTTACATGCAGTATTCCCAGACTGCAGAATTGCCAAGACTTAAGAGGTCCTGGAGACATTCAAAACAAGCCAAGTGGTAAATGAATGTGCCATGTCATTAGGACAACATATTTCAAATTTGGGAGTGAGACAGGGCATTTATGAGATTGTCTACAGTCTCAATTTTTTTTGACAGTTCAAGAATACTTTGGGATAGGACTTCCAAATCAATCTCTGAAAATCAGTTGGGCTGGCACTAGTATTTAGACCTATGCTTGTATAATGCCTAGATCAATGAAGTCCTGATCTACACAAGGCTCCTACACAAGCTTGCAGTACATGCCGTGGGTAATGATAACACTTTTTCTAGCCACTTGTGAAAAATTACAAATGCATTCACCATAGCAGCTGCAGTGTTACTTTTTTATATCGTAGTGGGTTAACAAAGTCCTAATACTGTTTGTGAGTCTTTGTACTTCAGAATACTTTTCATCTGCTTCAGATGAAAACTTTTGAAATATTGTTCCATAAAGCCTGCATTTCCTTTTAAAGTCATGCTACTTTATAATAGTCTTTGGACATGTTCAGGATAATCCACACAGAGTACTATCACATGCACTCAATGATGTTCTTATTAAAATGTTATGTGCTTCAGGCCTTAGTATATAATTTTCTTTGCTTTCCTGCCAGGCAAATCTATTTATTTTTTTCTGTGTATTAGGCCATCACCTTCACCTAACCGTGCATTCTGATCTCTGGGGTTATTTCTGTTGAAAATGTCCCTGGATCTTGTATCCATTTGAGATTCTCATTAGTCTTGATCCACACTTAGGCTAAAGCCCCATTTTATTTTCCTTTTTTCTCTGCCAGATAGCAGTTCTCCTTCAAGACACTTCAGTCACTGAGCTAAGAGACTTTTGTTAATGAAAAGCAGATGCAACACTAAGTTCTCTCCGGAAAGAATCTTCTTCCTACCGTAATGATTTTGAGTTTGAAAACCCACCATATTGCAGAAACCCCATTCATTATGATTACTTCAGCCTCCCAGGACATCCTAAATGACTGTTAATTTTATGACGTTAATTTTAACAGTGAGCTTATCACTAATCAGGTAGCACCAACAAACGAGGCTGCCTTGCTTGTGTGACAATTACATGTGAATACTAACATTGTAAATTAATGTCCTCCAGGTTGCTGGACTGTGTATTTATCTGTTTTAATTTGCTTTTCAACTATTTTAAGACATTTGACATAGTCAGTGCTGTATGAGTGACTGGGTGCTCTGTTGCTGAGAACCTTGAGCTAGGCTGTGAAGGAAGTGGATTAATTCAAGATCAAGAAGACTCCATCACAAAATGTAAGCCCCTTAATTTTGACATGTTACTATATATATTTGTGTAGGTATATATTTATATACATTTATAGTCTGATAGAAAATGCATTGCAGTGGTTTTGGTAAAGGTGCTTAGGTCTTACTGAGATCTCACTCTTATGGTCAGTATGTCATCTTTGGTGGAAAGCAAGAGGTGGCTCCAGTTTTCTGTGAGAACTGTTGAGCTACAGAAATAGGTGGAAGTTAGCCATTTGAAAGGCAGAAATAATGCTCTATGTACTTTCTTTGCCTGTTTTGAAGAGATAACAAATGAATACCATATGTGAGCCAAAACAGAATGTGCTTCTATCAGACAGGAATTAAGTATGACAATTCCTGAACAAAATGCAACTAACTTCTTGCTCTTTAAGGCCAGCCAGCTACCCAGAGTCCATGCTCTCCTGTGACAGGAGGACACAGTAACAGAAAAAGGAAGTTATTTTCTCCATGACTGTCTTGTCTCTAAAGAAAGCAGGGGACAATATTCCTTGCTAAATGAACCTTATATGGGTTACTCTCCCAAAGCCCTTGTTTAAATAAGGGCCTATTTATGCTCAGAAGGAGCGCTTTAATGATGAAGCATCTATGCAATGAATCAACAACATGATGCCCTCACCCTGGGGAATAGGGAAAGGAATCAAGATGAATATCAATAGAAGAGGAAAGAGGGTGTGGGGATGGGAAGAGCACAGAGACTGAAAAGGAACTGGGGAAAAAGTGAAATGGTCACAACGATAAACCAGGACATGCAGGAATGTATGACAACCCAGACTTCTTTTTATTGCAAAGCATCTCCAATAAGTAAGCACACAAGCAGTCATCAGTGAGTACTATGTCCCACATAACATTCTTACTTACTGCAGCATTATGGATGGGCTGAAGATCAGGAAGACTCTTACAGCTCTAATCCTGCATGTGCCTTTCAGATATTTTAGTAAATACCCAGTAACATTAAGAGCCTCCTGTATAACATGTCCTATGGTCAGAACATTGCCAAGTTACAAGAAGCTTCAACTCTTTTCTGCTTCAGTAGAAGGAATGCAATATTCAAAATGAACAGTGCTGAAAAGAACACAATACTCAGAAAAAAAATAACTATAATTTCACTTCTCCATCATGGAGGAGGCAAAACTGTGTGTCCTTGATAATTTGCTTTTCCTCTGCAAGTGATCGGTAAGGAATTAATGAGGGAATAAAGGCAGAACTGCAAGAGAACAAACAGCTTTCTACTGCCTTACCAGACCCCATGAGACCTTACTGGCAGGAGACAAGGCAACTTCCACTGGCTCCTGGGGGTTTTCACAGGTTGTGACCAGCTATTAAAAAGCCCTAATGAAACTGTGCTTTTCAGCTGTCACCACCAGAAACAGGGCTTTCGACTGAGTCAGGGTGCATGGCCTCTCAGGGCAAGACCCTGGGCTCTCTCTAGGTAAAACTCAGGCAAAGGCTTGGAAAAAGAACCACAGCATGCAGACTGTTCCCAAATTTCTACAGGTCTTGGGATTATGCCTGCCACCATAGGAACAGATGTAACTGTTGTTCCCTCCGAAACACTTGATTCATTTGCATTCTGTCTTCCAGCAGAAGTACAGCTTTTGGTTATTCAGCATTTGAAACAGGAATCTCTTCTGCAATGTCCAGCACTGGACCAATGAGCCTTTTCCATTACTATTCATGTAGTAGTTTTCTGAGAAGCCTGAGTTGAAACAAAACTGGCAAATTAGGCACCTGTAAATATCTTTATTATTTGTATCCAAGGCCTGCATTCCGTTATCACACTTTAGCACGAGAGGTGAAATTAAATCTCTGTGGCCCTGTGCCAGGGCCATGCAAATTGCTCATGATGCTCTCAGATGGAGAGCAAGGGGAGCAGTACTATGCACTTTCTGCTGATTATTAGCACTGAGATGGATACTAATCACTACAATGTATTTTCCACAAATTCATCTCCAGAATAATTAATTTTACCATTATATAATATATAATGGAAAAATTTTCATATAATTTTTATTTTCAAGATTTAAGTGTATTTAAAATTAATATTTTATGTTAACACTATATTATCACTCTTGATATTAATTATGAGAATAATAGCACTATGTACGCAAAGAAAGAGAAAAATGCCCTAACTTAAATGAAAGCTAGAACTGTATCTATAAGCATCAGGTGGGATGCTGGTTCTAAAATTCAACCATCTTTTACTATTCTGAAATAATGGACAATATTTTTATACAGTGCAATGGTGTCCAGAAATAATGCCTGTGCAACTGAGCCCTAGATCTTCTTGTTCTGTATTGCCAATACAAAGAAGAAGAGAGAATAACTGAGGAAGAGATGGTTGTATTTAGTCTGAATGGAACATTTAGCCTGAAGACTGACTGATAGAAGAATCACAGTCACTTTTGACTATCATGTTAACACACTGTGATTCAGAAGAATCAGAAGCAGGAGAGTGAAAGGACAGGATAAGCAGAATAAGGAGTCAACAAGGCAACAGAAAAGTTCCCCTTGTACCTTTGAACTTAGAATGCCTCCCCTGAAACTTCTCTTTCCCAATAAATTCAAACTGATTTAAATGAACTTCTACCTAGCCTCCTTACAGTATCCTTACTATTATACTCAACAAAACCACTGTGGTCATAAAAAGAAGTTCTTATCTTCTTGTGAATCACTGATGTTTTGAAATGCCTTTGATTCTGTATCAGGCAAAAGTGCTCATCGTTTTCTCAAAATTTTGAACACAGGTTTGAGCAAGAAATTTTTAAATGAAAAATGTTGGTGTTTCCCAGCAAAACAAAGCAGTAAGATGCTCCTGAAAGACTTGAGTTTGAATGGAAACTTAAACCAAAATGTACTCAGATAATAAAAAATAAAATGTGGCTGACACTCAATTTAGGTCACACATTCTACAGCATGCTTTTTGATACTGTGCATCCTCTAAATGGGTTCTGAAATGAAGCAAAGACCTACAGAGGTCTGATAAAAATCTTAGCAGTGGCTGCTGCTAGAGTGTTGGGAGGTGGAAGGGAACATTATGCTTTTAGAGGGCAGCTTCCTGCAGACAGTGGTGCTTCCTTGAATATATGGGAGTACAACATTCAGGAGATTCCCAGGATGTTTCAAGCCCTGGACAGTTTGGCACAGTGAGAGGCTGGCAGGGGCATGAGGAGTGACTCAACAAAGTACCTCTGATCTCTAAATTATTTCCATTATCATCTTCCAAGGAGGAGTTCCTCCCCTGCTCAAAACTGCTCCATATACAACTCAGATACTCAAGATCTCCACTGAGGAAAAGTACATTACAGAGATTAACAGGGAAAAGACAAACGAAAAATCAAAGCTTCCCACTAAATCAATAAAACATGTTTTAAAACAACTGGATCTCAGATAAAGCATCAAAACATATTATAGGGAACAAACATATATTGGGAAGAGAATGGATTATCTTACAGCCTAAACAAAAGCAGGCAACAACAAAATGATTCATTAATAGGCAAACCCTTCTGAATGTCTCTAGGCAGACTCTTTCCATGGAAAGTGAAATGGTGGGAGAAAGTGGTCATCAGTTGCTAAAAGAAGTCAAAATCTGAAATACCATCAGTCAGTGTCCTGTTAAGGTACGTAGAAAATGCTCTTCTTTTAGAGATTAAATATTTTAGCATGATTGTATCACAAGAGAATTAATCTAACAGTCTCTGATTGTGTCCTGGTTTCAGCTGTGATACAGTTAATTTTCTTCTTATTAGCTGGTACAGTGCTGTGTTTTGGATTTAATATGAAAATAATGTTGATAACACACTGATGTTTTAGTTGGTGCCAAGTAGTGCTTACCCTAAGTCATGGACTCTCCCGTTTCCCATGTTCTGCCAGCCAGCAAGTGCACAAGAAGCTGGGAGGGAGGACAGCCAGGATAGCTGACTCAAACTGGTCAAAGAGATATTCCATATGACAGAATGTCATGTCCAGTATATAAACCAAGGGAGTTGGCTGGGAGCCACTGATCAATGCTGAGGGATAGGCTGGGCACTGGTCAGCTAGTGCTGAGCAATTGTATTGTGCATCTCTTTTTCCTTGGGTTTTATTCCTCTCTCTCTCTCTCTCCTTTCATTACCTTAATAATATTATTGATAATATAAATATTAAATATAATATTTATTAGAATGTTTTACTTTATGTAAATTATTAAACTGTTCTTATGTCAATCCACAACTTTTACTTCTTTCTAATTCTCCCTCTCATCCCACCAAAAGTGGGGAGTGAGGAAGGGCCTGCACAATATTTAGTAGCCAGCTGGGGTTAAACCACAGCAGACTCTCACATTGTATTGTTTATTGAGAAACATCACAGAAAATTTAGAGTTCCTGTACAGCTGCATAAAATAGAAGCAGCCCTTCCTGAAATATTGTCAACCCAGGACAATATATTGTAACCATTTAACAGAACAGAAAATTTTTTTAAAAACCCACCAGACTAGGCCAAGAAATGAAGAAAAAGACTACGTCCAACAGAAACTGGATGCTCTACAGGAGGGGGCAGCATGCTGCTTGGCATCAAAACTACAATCTAGCAGAGCCCTGTTGTCTGTTCCCCTGAAAATACACCCTGGTCTTCAAGACCATCTCTTCTGTAAGTCAAGTTCTGCTACATGCTATGGGGTAAGAGGCAGCAGAGAAAATATCAAATTTTCATCCAACTTAAGTTTCCCTTCTCCTCTCTGCGGTTTTCCAGCTGAATGTCACGAGGGTCATCCATTGCACAAATTTCAGAATGCATAATTTTTGCCCCTGTTCTTGCTCAGCAGGAAATTAGGGGCTTTCCCTATTTTCACACCCCATTTAGCCTGTGGTGTGTGAATGATGCTGGAGAGCTCATCTGTAAGAGGGTGGGTGCGTGCCCCATGCGGTACCCTGCCCTTCATCTCCCGTCTGCAGCAGCCGTGTTCCCGTGGCTGCCGCGCAGCCCGGGAACCCCCACCGCTCCCACCGCAGCCTGGCCCTGCATACTAATTGGCACATTTAATGACTTTCTCTTGCTCTCCTTCCCTTCCTCTCCTAAGCTGCTGTCTGGGAGCAGAGGAGCCTGGCTGCCATGGAAACCGAGCCTCCGAACGCCCTGAACTTGCAGCATCCTCCTTGGGAGAGCATTCCAATGGTGAAGCTCAAAGATGGGAATCCTGGAGGGTGTGTAAAGGTGGAGGAGTGGGAGGGTGTAAGGCTGACCGTGGCAGGAACAGGTCGGGGTTGTTCTGCCAAGAAACTAAACAAGGTGAGTGTATAGTGGGCATAAGAAATCAGGCATTTGTGGGGAAAACAGGCTAAGCCTCTGTTACCAATGTTTTTCTTCAGAATGTGTTAAGTGTCTCTGCCCCCTCCTTCCCATCCACTTACTGTCTGGATCAAACACCCCTAAAGCATACACACACCATGTCATCAAAGGGGTTTTGACAATCCCAAATATGACTCACACATCTCAAGGACTGTTTGTAGCCAGAAAAAGTGCTGATTTCAGTGAGCAAGAGGTTTGAGGGGGCCTCAGGCACAAGCTGCCAGAAGACAAACCGCTGCCTAGGCAATAAAGCTGTGATCCTGTGCCCAGCCTTTCAGTCCTGCCTCCCTTTCCCAGGCCAGCGCAGGACTGGAGTTGCATGAAAATGCAGCACTTGTAGCACTAGCTGTATGCTCTGATGCCTTTTCTGGGCAGGCACCAGCTCTAGCTCTGCGTCCAAAAGCATTCTGATCCCTACTTCAGGCTGTGTGGCTGTGGGAATTGCACTTTTGTCCTCCATTCTGTCTCCTGATGATTTCTGGGCATATAATGAGGGTAAGATGAGTGTACATTTTAATCTGAGTTAGCACCCAAATTTCAGCCTTTGAAGGACACGGCCACTTGCACCCAGTCTCCTTGTAAGCTTTCAGGACAACAATAGAGAATGTCCTTGTGTATCTTTCTCCTAAGCAAAACTCCCCATGATATGATTTATTCATGAAGGGAGCCCTTAGAAGGTCAATAAAACTGGCACGTTCCCAAAAACACACAAACAAAACAGGGAAGAAGAAAACTCACTGGGTCAGCACTTTTTTGAAGACTAGATGGAGCTGTTTATATCCCAGGCAGACCCACACATGCAAGGGACGTAATAAATGTTTCAACTCTCCTTCTCTGTCCCAACCTCTTGAACAACCAGCTTAATACTGAAAATTTACTTCAGATGCAAGTGGGAGCTTGCTGAGCCGTGAAGTGTTGCAGGGTTTTGGAGCTGAAATACCCCAGACACCCAACAAAGGCACTGCTTTGTATTCCTCCAAAACGAGGATCTATTGCAGCAGAGGCTGGGGAGCACAATGAGACAGCTCAACCAGCTTCCCACAGAGAAACTTGTTCCTTAGCTAGGACCAGCAAAAGAAGACTTCTTCTTGGATTTTTTATTTCAGGAACTTTACGTTGTCTTGCATCTGATCTTGCCATTGACTTGAAAAGGAACAGGACTGCCCCATGATAAATTTCAATATGCTAGGTCTGTCACACAAGTTGCTGCTACAGCACAAATTGGTACATAAAAGTTGAAGAACTGCAGCAGGAGTGTTTGCAAGATATAAGAATGCCTAAACTAAGAAAGAAAATTGTTTTACAGGGTTTGCAGCATTTGTGTAAGCCTCCCCTTTAATGCAACTTAAGAGTAATTTTATTTAATAGGAAATAAGATTTGAAACAGAAAATTTTAGAGGATTAGAGGAAGGAAAATTCTTTTTCAGGCAAATAGAGAAGCTGTTTAACATTACCAGGACCAAATAGCATTCGCCCGAGTTTGAAGGTATGCAGGTGGGAAACTGTGGTTGTGTGACTATCATTAAAAAGACCAACTATGCGAGAAAGCTGATGGATGGACAAAACCAGTATGTCTGTATCTTCCTGAGCAGAATGGGAAACCAAACCATCAGTAGAAAGGGATCCCACTCTACAAGCCCAATGGGGAGTGCACAGGATATATGTGAAAAAAGGTGATACAGCAGATAAAGTATATGTGGATTTTCAAATCATCTTTGATAAGACTCTATATCAAAGGATATTAAAAAAAAAAAAAAAAGCTGCTGCAAAGGCCTTTTTATGTACTGAAGGCTGGTTAAAGGACAAGAAGCAGCAAGCAGGACTTCAAGGTCACTGCCCAGGACAGAGAGGAGGCACTAGTGGAGTCCCCCGATAGTGTTAAGACCAGCTACATTCAACACTTTCAATACAAAAACATAGTTTACACCCAGCACTGGCAGGAACAATTGCAGAATTGTTATTAACAAAGTCTGAAATACTGTAACAGGAGAGTACTCAAAATTACTAGGAGATAAGTCCAGAACAGATAAGAGTATTTTTTTACATAGTGAGAACTAAAATTGTGGAACTTGCTGATGCAGTTATGAGTGTAGACAGTCCCAATAGGTGCAAACAAGAATGAGACAAATCCACAAACTCTTTCATACACAAAGAATAATGGGACCTGTCAGGAATGAACCCTAACATCCCACATCCTGAGATTATGGATTCTGGCACAGTGTAAGAAAATGCCCTCAAAAATGGCCAGAGATAGGGCAGATAGCTTATAAGCAGATGTGCTTTACATTTAAGAACAGGCTCACTCATTTCTTGGAAAGGCTAGAGAGCCACATGCATATTGAGTTTACTTGGGCAAGTCAAGAGACTATCTACCTAGTCAGAGAAAATTAGGTCAAAATGGAGAGTCCCATGTATCTCTAATATGTCCAATTTTTAAGATGGGCACCCCACTTTGTTGCTTATTTTTATGTACCATGTGTATTTCACATCAGTAGGTTAAACCTTTCATTTGGTAAGGAAATTAAAAATCTCCCTTGCATGTTGAACTAAAACCTAATAAAATGTTCCAAGATCTTTGGCATTTTACATTAAGTCCTGGGAAATTGGGTTTCTGAGGGGGCAACTACACGTCTATATAGTGGATAAAGGCAGAAGCACTTGTGGATGTCATTTGTCAGTGCAACTACTCACATGCTTACAACTGTATCATTTCTATATAAATATTTTAGTATCATACATGATGTAAAAGGGTTTTTTTTTCTCTAGAGTGAAAAATTCAGTGCTATTAGCAATCTACATATACATTATGGAAAACATTTTTAATTACAGGATCTAATACTGTTTTTCCACAGAATCTCTTTTTAATTTTGCACATTTGCTAGACTGTGTTCAGCAAATGAGGGAGCTGTTAAACATTACTTCTTAATCTCATCACTCAGTGTGTGGCCACCTGGTTAACTCTTTCCACTTACACAAACACAACAGTTCCCTGCAGTTTGTCAGAAATAGCATTTGACCATGGAAAGTTCAGACTGCAGCCGAGACACCTGATTCATCATTTATCAGATTAACTACGCTGTCCTGCAACTGCTATACTAAAAGAATGTAGAGTGGGTCAGCACTGGGACCAGGTGTTGGCATAGCAGTTACTGCAAACCTGTTGCCTCTTTGCTGACTTTCAGAAGAACAGATGCTCATCCCACTTGTGGAATGCCCAGGAGGATGATGTGCTGCCTCAATAGGAATACAATGGCAGAGCTCTGGCAGGAGGGAACACACCTCAGGGTTCTCCAGATACTAATGTGGAAGCCAAGCCCTTCTCAGCAGTGTGCTGGAGGGGCTTGGGCAGTCATGCAAACTCAGCCTTAAGCGATGCAGTGGAGGAGGCTATGAGGACTTATGTTGGGAATTGTTTAGCAACCTATTCCCATAAATCATCATCATAGAATGGTTAGGTTCTCAAGGGACCTTAAAGATCATGTAGTTCCAATCCCCCTGCCATAAGCAGCAACAACTTCCACTAGAATACATTTCTCATCGCCCCATTCAACCTTGTCTTGTACATTTCCAGGGATGGGGCAACCAAAACTTCTCTGGACAACCTGTTTCAGTGCCTCATCACCCTCACAGTAAAGGATTTCTTCCTAATATCTAATTTAAACCTACCCTCTTTCAGTTTAAAGACATTCCCCCTTGTCCTATCACTACATGTCCTTGTAAAAAGTCCCTCTCCAGCTCTCTTGTAGCCTCTTTAGTCACAGGGCCCCAGAGGTGGATGCAGGACTCCAGCTGGAGTGGAAAACAACAAAAATACTGATTTAGTTATGCGTTGTCCACCACCTCCACCCCCTTTCATGCACATGAAAGAAACAATTTTAGTGTTTACACATCAAAAACTATTGAAACCAAATGAGTATCTATGTCTTTTAATGTTAGGACCTTAATTTGACATACTGAAAACTTTTAAGATCAGGGGTTTTTTCTACAAAGAAAGTGTAGAGGTGAAGGACTGCAAATTTCAAGTTATGAA
>JAWWEW010000088.1:35139863-35152170 GCA_035583185.1 Anabacerthia variegaticeps
TACAAAGAAAGTGGAGAGGTGAAGGACTTCAAATTTCAAGTTATGAATTGACTGCCAAGAATCTTGGAAGGACAAGTAAACTCTGTTTTTTTGTGTTCCATGGGGGTGGGGGATTTGCTATTCACAGGGTAGTAATCTTGAAATAGCTGTCTGGTAATAACTATAATCTAACTCGCCTGTCCCCAGAAGTCTCCAGACTCCTTTTAAATTCTGAGTAGTTGCTCTTAAAAGGCACAGAATCATCCTATATAATTAAAACTGCAGTTGCAGATAGTCTCTGGGATTTCAACATGCAGCAAAATTTCCACAGCCACCCTGTGACTTGTATTTCCTTCTATTCAAGGCTCCCAATGCTTGCAATGAAGAGCAAGACCAGAAAAGTGCACCCAGATACCTGGTGGAAAACAGATAACTCATCTTGATGCTATTCAACAGGGTCCCAGCATCAGCAATAGAAGAAATGATGAATCATTAAGTGAACTTCAAGGCAACTTCCACTGGTCCCTTTCTAACAGAACATTATTTTGTTCTAGAAGTTATGTAAGTTATTTGAAAGGTGGATTGAGACAAAAATATTCACCTTTTGGGAATAACAGGTATAGGTTTGTTTTATTACATCTTCTGGTGTTACATTCATCAGGAAAATTAGCCTTTGTCCATTTCACCATCTCCACCATGCAAGATTCAAGAAGACTGCCTGACTTAGTGTCCAGTTTGTCATATCAGTATTGGACTGCTACACTTCATTGTCATATTGGAGATCTCCAGATCTCCAGAACCTGGACAGACTTGCAGAAATTGAGTACTCCAGAGTGGCTAAGGCTGTAATGGCTCTGTGCTCTCTGGAAAAGAAGTTTGGAGCATGGCATATAATATGCAATAATGAATGTGATGAATGCAATACATTAAAACTCCAAGGAGAACTCAGTATAATCCAGCATGCAAGTCTCAGTGTTCCACTTTGCAGGCAAATCTGTGGGTTTTTTACCTAAAATAAGCTTTCACCTTGGTGAACCAGCAAGGGTCATAATAAACCTTGTCACCAATAAAAGCCACTCATGATCTGAGATGGGCACAGGCTGAAAATTGCCACCCTGCTTAAAAAAAAAAAAAAGAAAATGTGAAGAAAATAGAAAGGAAATATAGCTAGAGTGGAAGCAGCTCTATTTACATGATTTCGTCCTTTAAAATCTTCTTCTGACTTTAATAACAAATGGAGTACTCTGGGAAACAAGATCAAAGTAGTATTTCCTCCACCTATAGTCAAACAGAAGTATCTGTAGAACTGGAACCAATCTGTCTGGAATGTTAACTGTTAAAGTCTAATTAAACCTAAGCAAAGTCAAGGACAAGGAGACAGCATGAAGAATTAAAGAACAAGTTTTCTCAAAATCATAGAGAAGATACAGTCAGGCTTGATTTTCTGTTGTGTGTGTAGTTTTGTACACAGTGAGAGAAGGTAAGAAGTTCCAAATAAGAGTTGCAGAACTACTGCAAGTATTACATAAATGAGAAATACTTACCTTCAAAACTTTTTCCTTGCCCTGAAAAACCACTTTGAGCTGTCTTTGATGAATACTAGAAATCTACTTTGAATATTCTGCGCAAACTGAAGATAATCTAGACAAAATGAAGTATCTGTGCTTCAAACTGCTACTCATGCTGGCACTCTGATGAACCAAATACTTCTGACACTGTCAGGAGTGTTGGTTCTTTATGTGTTTCAAGGTACTAGCTAAGAATTATGCAGGGTCCTCTGGTCTTCTTGCTCTCTATCACACAATTCATCTACATCAAATCATTCTCTTCATAGATTGGACAGTGCCACCATAAAATGAGACAATTTTCTTCCCAGTTCACAGGCTGTCAAAGAACCCCAGTCCTCTGATAGAAATATTTTTCAAGTCTTTTGCTTAAATTATTTCATGTCCAGTTTGTATTAATTTGTTCTTAAGCAAGCACTGGCCTTTAGTTTCAACAGTATTCTTTCATCCCTAATATTTATTTTACCCTTTTGATGCACTCATATAACACAGTTCTTTTGGACTCTCCTTCAATAAAGGTCTTAGTCAGGAATGCCCTTGTACTGTACTTCAGTTTGGAGAAGCCTTCTGTCTTCCCTGCAACCAGGAAAAAAATAATGTTTATTTTTCGGCTCGATTGTTTCACTAACCAAGTTTGTTCAGTGGCTGCAGAAATACCTGTCCTGGTGCAGAGAATCAGATGATGGAGGAATTAGCTGTCAAGATCAGCAGGAGCACAGGACCTCCTCTTTAGGCAGCAAGGCTAGTTTATGCTACTTAAAAAATCCACTAACCTCTTTGTCTCCAATAATAAAAAAGGCTGTCAATGTACCTCATTGCTCAAGGATCTTTTCTCTATGCCTGTTCTAGGTTTAGTTGTCACATGCTTTTAGTCCCATTGGCCACTTTGCCTATATCTTCTTATTTATCACTATCCTTTCAAGATGTGATGTTAAAAATTAATTTTACTTCCAGGCCAAACTAACTCTCCGACATCATCAGATCTGTAGTGATGATACTTTACTCCTACTCTCCTCATACTCTTGTTTATTTTAGTATTCTTTTCAAAGTCAATCTCAAATGCTTTTTGGCACTTTTCATTCTATCCTGTTTGTCCTTTTTTTGTGTTTTTTTCCCAGTGTCCTTTATGAGGTAAAATCACCAATAGTTTTGCAACCTATTGCTCACCATCTTCTCCTGTGATCTAGGGACACAACTTCCATATGCTTTCTGCACCTTTATTTATAGAAAATCCACATTTCCCCAACTTTTAACCTGATCCTAACAAGTAGTTCTCTTTGTTTTTCAGAGTTGATGATCTGAAACAGCAGCAAAAGGACAACAACAAAACAGATACTCCCAAAATTTTGAGATCACAATAATTTTAAAGCCAGGGATTCTGAGAATCTCAAGCAGTTTTTAAATCCATCCCTGCAAACATTACTTACAATAGGAAAGTATTAAATTACAGGTGCAGACTAAATGCCTATTTTATGTAATCTGAAGGCTAAACAGATCCAGATCTGTTTCTTTTTTGTTTTCTACTTTTCCTGTCTTTCATCTTAAAGAAATCTATTAAGATGTAAAATACTGCCAGATTAAAAGGAGCAACTAGGGGAAGAAGCATTATTTATGTATCTTTTCCTTTTTTCTGATTGTATTAATTAACATAATGCTGTTTTCTGTATCCCTAATGACACATCTGAGTACACATAAACACAAGCTACCTTTAAGGCAGCTAGCGTGGACTATGTGAGTAGCACAGAGAGAAAAGTGTATGCTCTGAAAATGAACATTCATCCCGCTTCTGAATGGTTTTGCATTCTGCATCAAGCTCGTATCATAGTTTTTGAGCTACCAGTGTCTGCAGACTAGACATACCTTCAGTCTCACATTGTACAGTGGAGCTAAATAAACCTCCCTGTGAAACTCGTAATTTGCTAGTTTATGCCATTTTAGCTATGCTTAAATCTGTATTTGAAGGGTTTCTTATTGTGTGTAGCATAGCATAGCCTTCAGTTTCCTCCTCTTCTAATTATTCTAACTAAAGTTGATTGAGAAAGAAAACAAGGTTAATACTGAATATGTGGGCATATATAAGCTCCAAACCCGCCATTTAGTCCATTTCCAAACTGTAATGGAAAACATCTGTTGGTCAAAAATGTGTGCTGCTCCAAACATGACTGGTATAAAAACCCCACAATTTTATGTGTCTATGCAAACAGGTAGAAGTTGTGCAAGACTGATTTTTAATTACTTTCAACAGAACTCCCTTTGTAGAAAATGGCAAGATTTGGCCTATATATCTTAAACAATAGATAAGCTCTATTTTGCAGATTGAGGTAGTATTTGTTTTCTGCTGAAAGACACTTTCTCTCACTGTGAATTGGCATTGACCTTTATTGTAACACAGTTATGCTTTTCCCACACAAGTATTCAACATTAGATTCTTTTCTCTAAAAATGGCTGATATGGCATAAGAGACCAGTCCAAGAATATTTGAGGATACTCAAGGAGCATGGAAAAGTCACGCAATTGAAAACTTCAACATTCCCTTTTTCATTGGTGCTTTCAATCTAGAAGACAAGACGAGATGTGCTGCCAAAATTATGACATGACATATTTAGCTCTATTTTGATCTCTCTTTTTTCTCTCTGTCTTGTTTTGCTAAAGATGATTTAAAACTCTGCTTGTTGAATCCAAAAAAACAAATGGCTCATGGATATAACAGGCTGCCAAGAATGCAGGACCCTGCCCTTTGCTTAGCTCACAAGCAAGAAAAATCTCCTACAAGAATAGTGCCAGCCACTATGCTGCACTAAATCTCATCGTCAGAAAATAACATTGGCAGCATAATCAGCTGCAAAAGAACTGCATGCAGAGCAGTAATTTGCAAAGAGCCTAGCCTATCAGTTAGCCTTTCAAACTGACTTGGTGGTGACAAGCACCTGGTAAATCAACCTGGAAAGAATCCATATTCTCCAGATAACATCACAATTTTATTTTGCGGGCCTGGGCTGAGGCAGTATGAGGAACGTAGATGACAAAAACATCAGGATGAATGATTTGTAATCATCATGGCTGTCACTCATGTTGCCTCTTTCATCCTCCCTCCTCTCCCCAACATTTATACTGGCTGTGAAATAATTGCAACATGGATGGGTTATCAAAGGATATCTGGCAATATATTTAATGAACAGTTCTTCTTAAAATTCTACCAATATAAAAAGGAAAAAAAAGAAAAATAAGAGAAAGAAAATGAGAGTGATTTCTTTGTTCTGATAAGATTTCTCCCTGTCTGTGGACACCATTAAATCCGGACATACAGAGACATAATCTTGCAGGTCATAAAATAATCTGAAGGACTCTCTTCACACACACCTTGGAAGGGACTAAATGATGTTATAAAATAATCCCTTAAGGGAGGCTCAGACTGAATCCCATTTTATGTATCAGTTGAACCTCCCTCTCTCCAGCAAAACTGGTTTGCTTCATACATTGGTGTAGTATGCAAGGATTGGATCATAGATGATGAGATTTTTTTTTTCACCCTTTAGATTCAGCAGTGAACATGGAATTGAAATCAGATATAAAGACATTACAAATTCACAATTAATAAAAGTAAAAATCCTGGTTCAGTGATATTAATGCCAGTTTGCTCATTGGTCTGGAAGATAGACAAGTTTTCATCCTTTGAATATGCACCTGTGTCTTTCTGTCTTCTATAAAAATTGTATAAGCTACAAAACTAACTGCTTAGCTCATAGTAGTTTTCAATAGCAAAAGAAAAAAACCCCCATATTTTGTGCTTTACAGTATTGCAGTGTCAAGGTTTCTTTATCTCTAAATGGCTTCTCATCTTTTTTTTTTTTTTTAAAATTTTATTTTCACTATGTACTCCTTTATTATAAAGGATAATTATTTTTTGTAGACATAGATCTTCAGCATTACACACTGTTATAAAAAGTCTTGCACCACAGCTCTTCCTTAAAGTCCTGGGTTCTAAGCACGTGAATATGTGAATAATTGAAATTACACTTTGAAATGTTTGCTTCCAGGACTTGCAGTTGTAGAGGAAAGCTTGAATGCAGCTCCATGGAACAAAGGACTGAAATAGTGTTTGCTGAGGCCTAAGTATCACGGGTGCCTATAATTTAAACTTCTGCCAAAGTGTATTCATGTCTAAGTTTAAAGTACTTGGGTTTCTTTGTGCTCTGTTGCTTCCACTTACAAAATTCTCTCATACACTCTCAATCATGTCAGTGCACATTTATTTGTTTCTGAGGTAGCAATGACCTTTTGCTTGAAGAGTTCTTTAGCCTCTTGGTTATGTATATCTTGCCCCATTATATTTCTTTTTCACAATTTTTGCCATTAGTAACAGCACCCAGGAAGGCAAAGATACCTTACAGAATCCAGCAATTATTTGCTTAAGTGTAAGAATTTAAGTTTCTTCTGAGTTAGCCAGTAGGGAAGTGATTAAACCAATGATCTATTTTAATAATTACAGCTACCAATGTTGTAGCATTTCTGGTGTGGAAAAAAAATGGCAGCACATGTATTTCCTGAAAGTTGCTAGAAATGGTTTGGTCTGAACTATATCAGCAAAGACGCTTTTCTATACCTGGGGGCCTGCCACATCACTGTTCTTCATGACTCAACTCCGAATAGGGTGGTTTAGACAAGCTGCTCAGAAGTAAAATGAATCTCTAAAACCATTCTTGTTTCCTGTTTTGATCAGCTTCAATCAATTTTGCACAATTCCTGGTCCCATAATGCATACAGGAATGTAGGTCTGCAAACAAAACCAAATTCAAACAGTCTCTTCTCAAAATTGTCACAAAGGAAAAACAATGCCACAGCAAATTAAAATCATGATGGCTACATGTCAAATAAAGAGTTAATATATCAATTAAAAGCTAACTACACTGATCAACAAAGAGAGAAGATGTAACTTGAACTAAGTTCAAGTGCTTCCATAGGTGTTAAACTATGGCCCATCTACTCAGAATGTTAGACTTCTGACCAATAGACATATGTTGGGAAATAGCTTGAAAACCTACAACATAAATTTTATGTCTCTCTAGAGAACTATAAGACTAAAGAAGTATAGTTTTGAAACTTAATTTGCATCATCTCTGAGGTCTCATACCTCTATCTGAGCACTTCAATGGGTCTGACTCTCCTCCCAACACAAACATCTGAGACATCACTATGGCAATAACATGCCCTGGACAAAATATACTGGAAGAGAAGAACTGATTGCAAAGCAAATTTAATGCAAGCTTGTGAAATCCCCAAGGACTGGACAGCAGTGTTGCAAGGATACTCTTAAGGGGCAAATAAATAGTAACTTTCGAAAGCAAAATCAAGACTAGGCTAGGTATTTTTCTTGAAAGCATTTCAGTAAACTGGGAAGAATGAAGTTACTTCCCACTCATGTGGCTTTTCTTTTGAAGGTTTTTTTACTCACATGGTGGAGACGGAAGCATTTGAGTCACTGTGATCTTTTATCTTTTATATGTGTACTGATATCAGATGCATATTCCTGCATGCATGTTAAATCAGACCTTCATCTCTTCCTAAACTTAGGCCACAGCAAGAAGCTTGAAACCATTTTATAAGTGTTTTGGCTCCATTTTATTTAAGACAAGATTAACTCAAAGCTAAGTTATCTCTCACGCCTAGTTACAAAGTTCCTCAGACTGCAAAATTCATATCAGTTCATTTCTTGGGTTCTCACCTTTTGGGAAGCTTGGAGAGCTGTTGCTGACATGTAAAAACTTTGTTACTGTTCATGATTGAAAAGACTTCACAAAGGCATATGCATTACAGCTACATAAGTAACCTAAAGCATAGGTTCTCTGTGTCCACGTTCTCTGTCACCGACGCCAACAGCCTCAGATTGATTCACGTCTTCGCTACTGATTTGCCTTCCACTCCGTGTTGGAGTAGACACGTGTTCCATCAAACAAAGGACCCAGAGGGCAGTGAAGATCTAAATGAGCTGCAGTATCACACAGGGCTTCTCTGTAGCTCATCACCAGTAGCTCTTTAGGATGCGCACACACGAATTTACAGAGCCAGGTTTGTAGGCTCAGCTGTATTACTAGCTAGTGCTGTCCTCTCATCCACTTCATCCATCCTGTTACACATAGCACTTCATAGTCTAATTGTCTAGTTCTTCCTTCCCGTGCTTCCTGAGTTCTGTGAGCCAAAAAAGTGCCCATTGTTCTTCCGGCCCAGGGTAAAAAAGTGCATACTTAGGAAAACTGCCTAGCAACTGCTTTCCTGAGTGCAAGGAGAGAGGTCATTTGCATAAGAAAACCTTCCAGCTGGAAGCCTGCAATGACTCTGCTGGGAGCTGATTCTGTGATCAGACATCAAAGGAGAATTCCCGTTTAAGTCCTGCTCCCTCAGGGTGGCCTTTCTGTGCTGTCCCCACCATCAGTGGGGGCAGTGGCGCGGCTGCACAGCGTGCATCAGTACTCTGCAGCAGCCAGGAGCTGCCACTCCGGTTTCTGGCTGTGCTTCGAGAGATCTTTTACTCATTTTGTTCATCTTTTCCTCACACTGTGCATATCACACATCAATAAGTCAACAGTTTCAGCTGCTAACCTTTGGAGTTCTGTAACTTGCTTTGCAGATTTCCTGCCATAAGTGACATTCTCTTGCACTACAGTACAGTATCTCCAGATATTCACACATGGTTCCTCTTCATAATGACTAAAAGGCATTATTAGTCTGCACAAAGGCCCAGGAAGAAAAACTACAGAAATTAAGTCATCATTTTTCTTGCTATTCTATGCCTGGTCTCTAGAAAAAGTTGCCTGTAAACCTTTCACTTTCTAAAGCCCTGGACAAAACGTTGGCTCCAGTAACGTCAAAGGGAATAGCCTCTACCAATATTCCAAATACAATCCAGCAAATTGTGAACAGGGATGGGATTGAGGACACGGCTCTCTTATGTGCTAATTGTCAAACAACGGTTAAATCGTTTCAGCACCTGCAAAAAATAGCTTTGTAGAGCTGTGCTGCTACTTAATGGAATGAGGTGATTACAACCAGAGTTCTGCAAAGCTCTCCAAATTGCAGTTCCTAAGGCTAATTTCAATGTGTGAATCACTGCTTTCCTGCAATTTATATCCATATGTGTGGTTATTTTTGAGAATGATTCAGTTTTGTATGTATAATTTTAAAAGGACTTTTTAAGTTAATGAACATCTGTGCTAAGAGCCCCTCAACAGAAAAGCTTGTGTCAGCCACTGGTGAAGCTGACTGTGTAAACTTCCTGTTATCCTATAGGCATGCATGTGGATCCTAAGGCTCTTACCAACTGCATACTGGAAGAGTAACCCAGCTGAAAACCACACCACTAAAATGCTTTAACAATGGGGTTGGAAACCCAAAATTTCCATCCATTTGAAAACTATAATATCTGTTCTATAAACAAAATGGGACCAAACAGTAAATTCTCAAAGCTTTTAAGAGAAACAGAGAGAAAATTTCCATTTGAAAATTTCCAAACACTTTGATATTTTGATTGACATACATTCAACACTCTCAGCTATAGTGTGGTTCAACAGGATTTCTGCATAACATATGTTTCTAGGTACTGCCTCCTGGCTTGAACTTTTTTCCTCAAGGCAACCTATTTCTTGACATCCTGCACAAAAGCCACATTGGTGCAAATCTAGTGGGGCTGGATTTACAAAGGAATAATTAGGTGCTGAAATTCAATGGGTAATCAAGTAACCCATCATAGCAGCAATGTCAGTCTACTTTAGTTTGTCTTTCAATCAGTTTCATTTTCCAACCTCTATACTATTTTTTTGTTTCTGCCCTCTTTACACTCTTTGATCTCACAGACTGAAGGAAAATATACTCCAGAAGCCATGAAACTGTTTTTCCATTTGCATGTTTCCTGGGGAAGAGGCCTTAAATCTAGCAAAGTGAAGTATGTCACAACCTTACAGTTAAAAATCTCATTTTCTGTTTTACCGACCTGTCCTTAACCCTGCAAGATGGAGTTTAGTAAGAACTCACTGTTAAATGCAGCACATGACACATGTTGGACAGCTGATGTTCCTTCTCCTAATGCTAATACAGAAAACTTTATTGGACTCCCCTCTTAGGATCTGTGTCAGTGAATTTAGATGGAAGCAGAACTGTAAGTAGGACCAATGACCCTGGTATGAAGATGATGAGAAAACTTCACTTAGGAAGTGACTACATCAACAGCATGCTAAAAAAGATGGAACTGTACTTCCTTGAGACAAAGCTGAAATTGGGTTTCCAGTGAAGAACCGTGCAGGTTAGACAACCACAGTTCCAGACAAAACACCAGCAGTCAAGGTTGTGTAAGTAAAACCTGGGGAAACAGCATGCCTCCTGCATGCCACAGGATATACTCTGGCATGGACAAGTAGTAACAGGCATCAAGCCGCGGTGCTAATCCTTTTTCATCAAGATAATACCATGTCCGGGTGCACACAAATTCCTGAATGCTGACATGGCAGTGACCTTTAGGAGCCCTCTAAAATCATTAGGCCTAATTCTGCTTACGATTATATTACTTTAAATTCAGAGCTACTGTACTGACTTCAAGACATCTAGTTTAGATTTACATCTCTCAAGCTGGCCTATTATTTCCTGTATTGTTTCCAGTTGCATGAAATCATCTGTGCAAGTCCTCCAAGGCTGCTGGAACCCTCTGTCCTCCCCAGCACTACACATGATGCAATGAGCCTCTGACGGAGGAGGAAAGCCGAGAAGTCCATGTAGGGAAGCAGATAATTTCCTTTTGAGCAAAGGATGCAAAAATAGCAGCTAATAAAAAGCCTTCAAACTGTGCCTTCAAACTGTGACAATTCAATACACACACCTACGAGGATGCCTTGACAAGCTGCTTGACTTCCCAGTAACTCTTTCTTGTTTTCTTTAGTACAGCCTCCTCCAAACTCCCACACACAGGTATTCATCTCTGTAGTGACAGCTGAGACCTGCAGGTGTTTGCTGCTATTGCCCTTTCAGAATAGACAGACACTTATTCCTCACTGTAAACATTTGTATCATGGTGTTTGCCTGGCTAGTTGCAGCCCAAATAATGATAAACCAGCCTTTTCTTTTTTTAGCTCATTGCTGTCATGCATTAATTCTCTTTGCAAATAGACATTTGGTACTAGAAATAGCTTAAGCAAGATCACTCTCTGGTGATTATTTTACTAGCCCTGCCTTTTAGAATATGTTTCATATAGAGTGTCACCAGAAAAAGTGTATTATTCAGTTGCCAGAAATACAGCACTCTATTAGATTCACACACGAAGGAAGGGCTATGGCTAGTGGGCAAGATACTCCTTGCCATTTCACTCCTTTAATACTGATGTTATTTCACTGTTCTTCAAACTGTTCCTCTGGCCTTGCGAAGAAACAGCAACGATCAGAATCAGAACTGTTTGTTATGGACTGTAACACTCACAAGCACCAAAATGGTGTCTCAAAAGGGTTTTTGACCTTTTTTATGTTCCAAGAAGGTCTGGACTCTATGTATTTTTAAAACTGGCCTGGAATAGCAAACTGTGTAACCCTTAGTTTTTCTGAAGTCTTCCTGGGAGGCTAAGGAGTGTAATGACTTCTTTTGTTTTAATTGAAAGTGCACAGGAACCCTGTGTTTTAAAAGACATCTTTTCCCAAAATACTCCCTTAATGTTAACGTTAAATAGAAATTGTCAGGAAAATATTAAGAAACAAAAATCTAGGAAGCTTCCTTACAAACCTTTCTTATTCCCTCAGCTGTTTACTTTTTGGTAACATGATTCTGTTTTTTTGTTTCTTTACTCACCACCAAATTAGACAAGACCTGAATTTTAATTTAAAGAAAAAGACACGCAACCCCCAAAGAAGCTAAAAATAAAAGAGAAACAACAGTCATTCTCAACCACTAGAGGTAGAAAATGTGGCAGTATGAACTGCGAAGTCATTTAGTGAGGGATTGAAACCAAAAATGTTAAAAAAAAAAAAAAGAAAAGAAAAGAAAGAAGTGTTCTTCATTTGGAAGGAATGGAAGATGAGAGAGGCCCAGGGCACTGTCTGACAATACAGTGACCATGTGCCAGTGAGACAGGCTATGAAAGTGTATGATATACTGTGCAGCATGTTTTCATTAGAGCTGAGAAGTACCTCTAATCCAAGAATGGGCAAAATCTGATTTGGAAAATACTAGTCACAGTTTTAGTGATGTCTGTACCAGAAAGAGACACTGAAACTGCTGTTTCATACACTGAAAGTCATGGGAGAAGGCTCCTGTGAGAACAAAAATGAAGAAACTTTTTTTCTTGACAGTGTACCTTCTTTAACTACCAAGACCAAGGGGATTGCAGTACCTGGAGATGGAAGACCATGGATGTGAGAATGATCAACTCCCAGTCAGCACTGAAGTTGTGCGGGATCTGCTGCTGCAGATGGATCCCTACAAAACTGTGGGGTCTGATGGGATTCATCCCATAATCCTCAAAGGGCTAGCTGATGTCATCAACCCCTCTCAATAATTTTTGAGTGGTCTTGGGAATCCAGACAGGTCCCAGATGACTGGAAGCTGGTGAACATTGTCCCAGTTTTCAAGAAAGGCAAGAAGGAGGACCGTGGAAACTGCAGGCCTGTCAGTCTCATTTCAGTGCCTGGTAAAGTTACGGAGAAGATTATTCTGGGAGGTGTTGAAAGACACCTGAAAGACAAAGCTGTCACTGGTCACAGCCAGCGTGGCCTCATGAGAGGAAAGTCCTGCT
>JAWWEW010000088.1:35155725-35221217 GCA_035583185.1 Anabacerthia variegaticeps
CCAAGTTTCCAGAATAACAACATATAAGAGGAATCTGGATATATGTTTACTAAATACTAGGTTTGTCTTTGAAAGAAAAGACAATTAACAAGGCAGACTTATTTCTTAGTTGTTAAGTGAATCAGCATTCAGCAATAGTTCCTGTGTGTAGCTTCCTTTGCCCTGTTTCAGTCTCAGCCAGATGTAGAGACAGTCTCTTTCCAGGCATCCCACAAACAGTGATGCTGAAGTGACATTCTCCTTTGCTAACAGAGCAGCCCAAACTGAGTGGCTAAAAAAGAGGCCTCCATTTTATCTATAAGGAATTCACTGGCAACAAGTCACATGAGAGGCAGATATAGAACATGTACTTAAAGATGATGAGTTAGTTTATCTTACGGAATAAACTCTAGGGTTTGTAAATTAACAGCTTGGCCACATATTGCCTTTCACAAGCCACAAACACCTGACAGCATCAGTTACAATCATGAAATTACAAATGTGACAGCAAACGGCAAATGTTGTCACCTACAAGACTTGCTGTATAGCATAAAGACAATGCCAACAACAGTAATTAATGCACACAGTTCTGTTTATCCCCGTCATCCTAAAAGGTCTTTGCAAACTTCAGACATCATTTTACATCAACCAAGTTTAGCAAAACCAGCCAGAATGAACAACCACAACGGGCTACTCTTACCCTCTGCAAAACAACTTTTCAACAATAAGAAGTAGGACTAAAGCCCTGGCTTAAGGCAGAATAAGCTTATTGACAGCCTTTCAGGTGCTAAGTGTATAAAAATTTCTCACCTAGTCTCTTCTTGAGTAAAATAAATGGTCATGCTGTTGTCCAGTACTTACACAGTCTCTAGTTAACTGAAACACTATGAACAACCTCAAAGTTAAAATTTCCATTTGCCTTTGCAATATTTAAGAACATATTTTAAAAACTTCAAGTGTTGAGCCAAATTAAATTACCAACTCTTCTTTTTCACCTGCTGCTTCTTCAATAAAGCCAAGAAAACATTCAAAGTTTTTGCCCAGAAAAAAAGACCTTTCTGTGATTTGTCATTAAAATCTGAAACCAACATATATAAACAACAGGACATGACAATCTTACCCTGATTAACTCTCCAAATTGACCAAAACTTTTAAACTCAGACCTCAAACTCCATGTGCCAGCCTTTAAATTACTTGATAGATGGTTCAATGTAAAGAATCACTCACACCAATGTAGTAAGAAGACTGAACAAGACCTAGGTTATTTCCTATTACAGTAGCTCACTTACCCGATAGTAGTCTGTACTGTACACATCTCTAGACATCCCGAAATCCCCAATCTTCACCAGTAGGTTTTCACCAACCAGACAATTCCGGGTAGCAAGATCCCGATGCACAAAGTGCTGTGATGCCAGGTAAACCATACCAGATGCAATCTGCTGGGCAATGTGAAGCATCTGGGATTGGGTCAGCTCAGCAGGACGGTTGCCTTCTGCCATCAGTCCGGCATCTGGTCCATGTGCCCTGCACAAAAACACAAGCAGATAAACTAATAGGCCACTTGTAAGATGGAAAGATGAAAGGCATTAGTGAGCCTAAACCCGCACAAATTGGTCAAAAGAGCTACAAATTTCTTGGTGAAATAGGGAAAAATTTGTATCTCAGCTTTTTTCATTCACTGTTTTTCTTCATTGTGTTAAAAGATGCATGGTATGAAGAGCCTTACACAACAGGATATGTATTATTCAAGCATATAAGGCACATGTGTTCACAATAATACCCATCTGTCAGAAGCTACCACCTTTCTCCTGTTCTGTTCTAGTAATCTTTTCCAGAGAAAGGCTGACAAATACACCTGTTTGGTAAATGAGGAAAACCTTATCATTCTGAGACTGAAAGACAATTGAGGGAAAGGCAATGAAGTGGCATGCATAGCATCACTATTCCTATGACTGGCATTCCTTGATTTCTACTGGAAGACAGGACATTGACCCTTCCATCTTTTCTTAAAGAAGAAAGCACTAACTTCCTTCCGAGATCTGAGAAACAAAGACACAAATTTTAGATTTATACTTCTAATTTCCTATCCAAATGCACAGCAGGCAAGAATTTTTGCTTATTTCATCACCAAGGGTGAGTCCTGCCTGAGATGGATATTCCTGAGGATAGGATGAGGACACAAAAGAACCAAAACAGCTTCAGAAATACAAGCTTTTCAAGAGCTAGCAAGTCCTTAATGTAACAATCAATTGATTAAGGAAAATACTTGTATGCACTCCAGCAAGAACAGACATGTTTTGCATTAGACAAGCCCAGTGAAGTTCTGGGGCACATGTGCTTCCACCATCTTAACTATGTTAGCTCTGGTATGCAAGTACATCCTAGTATCTTGAAGATACAGACATAAACATTCATATGCACAACATTTTACATTAAGAATTACTAGCTAATCCTTATCCAATTAACAAGGTCATCCATCATTCCTCATTTGATACAGGTTATAATGTTCTGAATATCCTTTTCCATTCATTCAATTTTCCTGTGTTTTCAGAAGCCATTTTTATTCCATTTCTGAAGACTATTATTTCTAAGAGACCACCTCTCATCTTCCCTCATCCACTTTTGGTTTTGAAAAATGCTTTAGAACTGATTTTTATTTCCTCTCAAAGCTCTTCTTTCATAGAAAGGGGAGTTTCAGGGAATCACCTTCCTAATCAACAGAGGTGAGGCCTTAATTCATCTCTAGGGGAAGGGCACAGGAGTTTGGAAAAGAGTTGCAAATTAATCAAATCTGTAAGATCAAATCTGACACTACCTATTAGAAATATGATATTAAAATTGCCCCAAGGGAAGAATTTCATGATCAAGTGACAGATGTGAGAAAGAGATGAAGGAGGGTGTGTAGCATGGCAGGGACTGCATCTGGTAGCAGGCGAAGCAGATCTCTGCCACAGGGTATGTACATGCAACCATTCACCTGGTCTTTTGGTGGCAGGGGATAAATAGGAGGATATGAAATCTCCAACTAAAACTCACAGGCAAATTCCTACTGAAAAATATTGTACCTTTATCATGCATGGATTTCTTTTATTTCTGTTCTCAGACATGAAGCTCTGAGTACATAAACTAGAGAAATCATCTGTTGCTAGCCTCCCTAAGACCATGGTCTGTATCTAATGAAACTTTTAGATTATTCCTAATACTACATCCACCTTTCTTGTCCTCTTGGTGCTGGCCATAAATGAAGTGATCCTCAGTGTCTGAAATGGCCAGGAACATTGACAGAGATATTGTCTGCAGCGACATTGACAGAGATATTGTCTGCAGCGACATCAGACTCCACTAGTCAGAACAAGACTGGGCAGGCAAGACTTTGAGGCTTTAGTCCTAGATCTAAACAGCCCTTGACTGCATGCAGACAGCCAGGCTCATTTGGGTTAAACTTTTGGATCAGTTTTTCCCCAATAGCCTTTGGTGGCGCTACAGGGTAAGAAATACAGGCTCTTACAACATGCTTTGCTAAGAATCTCTGGTCTGCAGCACAAACTGCAGCAAATATGAGAGGAATGACAAATCGGAGACTAGGTTTAATGGCTTGTCCCAGCATAATCATTTTATGTTCTAAAGACAAGGGCTGATTAATAATTTTTTAGAAAGTGAAGGCCTAAAGTAGGAAATACACATCTGCTGAACAACTTTTCTATGTAATAATTCAAGATCAGGATTATATGGTAAAAAAAGGCAAATCAAAAGGAATCAAAGTATTTTTTATGGAATAAGAATTTTTTTCTGATCAGCTGAGAATCTGGCTTCTTCTAATGGAAATTCAGATGTTCTGAAAACACACTAGGATGGCATCTAGGGGAACTGCAGCTGTCTTCTGATTAACAGCAGAAGACCAAACAGGCAAATGTAAATGCCCTGAATTCTTATATATACTTAAATCCTCTGCCACAGAGAGACAATCAGTCTGGGAAAAGTAGTAGTGTTTTCTCTGCATTCCTAGTTCAGATCCCAGTCTCCAGGCCCAACCTATCAGCACAGCCAATAAGGGAGCATGCTAGTTGATGTCATTTGTTCTTATGATGTGGCTATTTGTTCAACAGAGATTGGAAAGACAGCAAACTCATTTCACACACAGGCTATCAAAAGTGCATAAATGGTGACACTAGCAACCATGAGTCATTTCAGGAAGACAGAAAACATGAACCCATTTAAAGGGACATCAGATTTTATTGTTTTACAGCTTTGTTACACATATCTTTCCAAAATGGTGGTACTCTTAGTTGTCTTCAGCAGGAGAGACTTCTGTATGTTGAAATGTCTTTGTGATATCTTTTGAGGAAAATTACACAGAAGACATTGAAAGAACAGTCCCTTATATTTTTAGCATAGGAGCAAAAGCTGCCACTTAACTGCTTATTTTTATGTCAACGAGTGCAGGCTATGGAAATGGCATATACATGAGGCTGCTGTTCACAACTTCCTGGTTCATAAGTTACTTATTATTGTGAATCTTAGGTATCATCTATTTGTTTATGACTTCTTTACTGCCAAATCTCAATTTCCAATGTACAATTCTTAACAGCTTCAGGAAATAAAAGCCTAATCCAGAACCCAAGATGTAGTATTTTCCAGTTCACAGAAGCTTCCATGGTTCACAGTTTTCTTACTGCAAATGTATGTCAATCTTTCCAAAACACTGAGAAAAGGGTTTAGACTTCAAGAGCTCCTAGACGGCTATAGAGAGCAATAGGTGTTGAGTGTGATCTTCCAGGTGCTACCAGAAAGCCTATAAGGAAATGATTCCTACTGTAGGATTTATAACCAAACATTTCAGAATACATTGAAATATATTGGAAACAATATTTCTTTGTTTTCCTTTTGTTTGGTACAAAGCATAAGGCTTAGTGGTACTTCCAAAAAGGCAAAGAAACAGAGCCCCACATCCCAGTACAGAGGACCAGAGTCACACAATTTCTACTCCTAGATGTTATTATTTTCCAGTGGTAGTAGTTAACTTGGCATTAAGTATCAGTAACACCTACCTTCTCTGCCCATTTTTGCCTCATCAGCACAATACATGTTCATGGATTTACCTGAGGAATTTGTTAAGATCTCCATGCTTCATATACTCAAAGACCATGATGAGAGGATCACCCTCAACACAGACACCATAGAACTTGACAATGTGCTCATGTTGCAGGTTAGTGAGCAGCTCTGCCTCACGGTGGAAGTCCTTGCGGGCATTGTCACTGGCATCTTTCAGTGTCTGGTGAAGAAAATGAAAATGTAAAGAAGGGCAGATGCTCACAGAAGGTAGGGAACATGTGGGACAGCACTGTAAGGGTTAGATAAGGACACACTAGAGCACAGAGGATGGACAAAGTATTCTCTTAATAACTCTTTTAGAAATGCAGATGTGATCCTTAAGTGCAATTAAATAATGGCTGTACAATTTTCATTCTCCTGCCACATGTTATCCCAAACAACAATTTTTCTTGTAAGAGGATGTAGGAATACTCATGAGCTTGCTGTGACAAGTGTTTTCCAAACACAGAACAAATAAACTGATCTCATCCAAAAAATATACTCATACACAGCTGGTTTGTATCCTTCAGCATTTAACTTATGCAATCCCTAGTCTCCTTTTGGTATTTACCTTTCTTTAAAATAAAACTCTGCCTGTTTAAAATACTTGGTAGTAACTTAGATACATTCTTTACGTATTCCTAATGTAGCTATTGATGATCTTAACCCTTATGGTGTGCTATACATGAAGCAGATGTACACAAGCTTATGTCCCTGGATCAGAACTTACAACCTGAAACTTCAGCCAGCAACTCCTTTGACATTCTGTAAAACTACTCACATGCCTAAGATTAGGCATATATATAAGTAACTAGAAGATCAATCCTAAAGTGATAGAGAGAAAAGCAGATGCAACACAGAATTGTGGAGTGTCAATTTTTTTCACCCCTTTTTATTTATATAGCTCTCAATTCTTGCATATTTTAATTTTGAAAGAAATATATCAACACTGGATCAAATACAAGGCTTAAATGTTGTATAATGAAATAACAGTAATTTAAGTGTGAAAACATAAGCAGTTTCATATTTCTTCTTAAGAACTACATTTCCTGAGCAAGGGAACACTTTCATGCACACAAAAAAAATGACACACACAAACTCAAACAAATTCTGACACCAATTAAATGAGAAATAATTATAATCTACAATAAACTACTAACAGACTCCACATTCAAGAAGTACAGTGGTTGCACTATTCTAATTCAAACTGTTTTTAAAATAACAAGAGAAAGATGGCAAGTCTGGGTTCTGTACCTCTGGATTTTAAAAATACCTAGGCTTAATACAATGGAAGATAAGATACAAAAGTAGTTACTATGTTTTAACTAAAGATGCATTTTCCTGGCCATCTAGTCAGTTTATTTTCCATCCTGAATTAATATACAGAGCATGGGACCAACCACACTCATCAGAACAGACACAGAAGTTGATACTATGTAATAATTCTACCAACAAACTGAGTTTTTAGCTGCAAGAATCATGATTTTTCAAGCTTTTTATTCCACAGGGATGATTTTTTTCCACTTTTCTAGTATTATATATGTGCATATGTGAAGAAGGGACTAGTAGATGACAGCCAGAAAAAAACACCCACTTTGCTTGTGAAACTGCAACCCCAGGTCTTGAAAAATGAACAGCTACTATAATAAGATTCAGATGGGTGAACAAGGAGAAGGGGCAGATTGGATAGCTGTCTTCCAAATTCAGGAGCTTTTTCCTGTGGATTTCAGGCTCTGTGGATTCTAGAGGCAAGAGAAATCACTAGTACCACAATTGTCCTTTCTCTGAGGGACTTACTTATAAACATCAAATGCCTTTAGGCCCAGAATCCTTCTTCCATAAGTTTTACCAATAATAAAGCAACAAGGATATTGCACAGCTGTATCATGGATATCGAATTTGCTGCCCATTACGGTCTACACACAATCATATCTGAACTGAGTGAGGACTGGAATTGAAATTTCTTCCAACACTTCCAGGCTCTGGGATGATGCTTTAACATGATACAGGCACCAACCTGCACTCCAGTCTATGCTATATTTAATAAAATCACAGGGAATAATGAGTTTCCTCTGATAGCTCCATGTATAAAATGACTGAACTGTAATTCCTCTTAATAATAGAATTAGAAAAACAAATAATATAGAAACAATTTTTAAATAATAGCAATCTGGAAAAAAAACTGACAGGGAGAAGCAGAGACTGATCCTCTTTCCAGCAGGCTCTTTCCCTGTAAGGACAGTAAAAATGCTGACAGCTCTGTCCTATGAGGATGGCATATTGTATACTTGAGAAGATGCTTTTTATCTCACAGAAACTGCAAAATTATTGTATGACAGAGCAGTTGCCATGGCAATTCCGCATTTGCTGTCAAACAGCAAAATTCAGAAAAGTCTAAAATTCAGGTAAAACTCAGGCAGGGTTTCACCACGGGATGACTTGAATTTTTATCATCCACCATTGCAAAACGTCCTTTTCATTATTTCATGCAGTGCACAGAATAGACACAATGCATGAGAGAGAGCTGGCACAATCAAGCAAGGAGGAGACTGGAAGGTGAAAAAATTAATAAGTATGTAGAATTTACATAGAAATGACATCGACTAATGCATTTAACTTGGTCTTAGCACAAGAGAAAAAAAAAAAAAAACCAAAATAAAACCGTAAGAGCACAAAGAGAGAAAAAGACATATTAATTACTATTATCATTACTGACAAGTACACCAAAGCTCTGCACACAAAGCACTCTAAAAAGTCGACAGGACGTTTTCCCAAGTAGGATCTGAGCTTCAACCAGATGTAGTTTCCAGCCACTCAGGTCAGCAGTGAAGGAGGAGGGATGAGTTTCCTCAGACAATAGAGTGAGGCCTTGGCTCTTACAGAAGCTCCCCATCTGCCAGGTTAATGGTTGTGACAGTCAGACCACCACCCCTTGCTTACTCTCCTCCACAGAGCCCTTGTCGAGGTATCAATGTGTCATCCGGTCTGTGCAGACTTGTGCTCTGTAGAGAGTGTTAACTGCCAGCTCCTTACCCCACCCTGACACCACAGAGATGCATTCATGGGCAAGTCAGAGCAAGAGCAGGGGGATCTGACTGTCATCAATATCAGCAGGACTTGGTAACTACATACAACCTCTCTGCTGTTTCAGCCTTCCCCTATGAAATCACTGCTACTGCTCCCCATCACCATACAAAAGCTGTGTGGTATGTCTCCTCAAGAAATGAAGGGGCAGTTTTGAGCTTCTCAGAAATGAAGATCCAAAGATTTGAAACCTTTAATTTTCCTGTGCAGGTGCTGAGGAAATATTCTTGATCTCATGCACACAGCAGTATGCTAGCTGAGCTCAATCCTTGAGCAGCACAGGGTAAATCCTCCTCCATCCTTCCAAGAGAGCCAGAGACAGCTGGTAACCTGTGCCTTGTCGGTCAGCCTCACCTCCAGCTCTGGACAGGTTAAACTACTGTGAGACTATGCCTGAGGATACAGTCCTGTGAGGAGACAGCACTGAATCAGGCCTGAACAAACACAGTGGCACAGCGAAATGCTCCTCAAGAAAAGAGTAACTTTTTCTTCCTCTACCTTCTATTCTCTAAAAGTGGCAGCAGCAAATAGTGTGCTGAAGTGATGTGGTAACTCCCATAGGGGAAGGCTAGTACAATGCTCATGCTCGCAGGGTTTGTCCCACAGCAAGCATTTCTAAACACTCTGTGCTGCCCTCAAAAAGCCTAAAATAATCTAAACTAATTTAAACAAATTGCCTTTCTCCTCTCCCAAGAAGAAGCAAAAGCTCAAGCTCTTTGGGTTGTTTATGCTAAGATGATCTTTTTTCTCTTCCCAGATTTTTCTGGGCCTCTTATCTCCTCAATAATTTGCTACAGCAATGTCAGCATTTCAGATACCAGCTGGCTGAAAAGAAGAAGGAAACATATTGAGTTATAAGGAGGGATGTTCAGGGCCAGGAATGAACCACACAGTTGTCCAGCAACGGGCATGCACAGTCAGCCATGAGGCACCACCAGCCATCCTGACTGACATTGTGCGGGTGAGACTATGCCTCCTTGCTGCTGAAATGCCCCTGGAACCACCCCTTGCTCCTCACCAAGTACATATTTCTGCTGGTGATGGAAGTTCTGGTTTTGCCCATGTTAGCTGAAGCTCTCTAAAGCCCTTGCTGTGTATCAGGAGGAGCTGCTGCCCACTACTGCTGGCATCCAGATCTGCTCCTCTAAGACTAAAACTAAGACACTGCTAAACGCTGTGCTCGTCACTGGGGTCCAGACACAGTCCTCTCTGGAGAGTTCTCTGAACTCCAGTGAAGTCCCATCCCTTGACGTCCACTGTGACTGAAGGATTCCTGATCTGTGTTGGTACCATGGGAAAAGAGAGAAGCGTTAGGCAATTAACCCCTCAGTTACATGAGAATCAATTCATTGGCTCAGTTCACCAAAAGTTTGCTCTTTGACAGCAGCCAGAGTCATGCCTTTAAGAGCCAATGACAGAAACATAAAATGGGTATAACCTGTTCCCAGAGGTAATTCTTCCTACAGCTGCCTTCAACATCCTTATTAAGGACACTATAAAGAGTGGATTTGAGGGCGGGGGGGACATATGACAACTTGTCTGGAAAACTGATATATTTTTCATCTAAATCCATGGAGGCATTGCTACCTTTAAAGGCTGAATGCTCTTCCTTTTGAATTACACCGAGAATGATTAGCAGGGAGAAAGTGCAGTGCAGCATTTAACAGCAGAAGTGCTAGGCTCCACTCAGTCAGGACTTTCAAAGGGAGCAAGTGAATAGAAATACTTTTATTTTCCTATCAAGCAGTCCCCTAAAGTGATAGAGGAAAGGCAATTTCCACTGTAGCTTCACCAAAATACAATAGAAAATTCATTCAGATCTAGTTTTGTCATCTCTGATCTCTTGCTTTCTCCTGTCTATGCCATATCCCTTCAGGGTTTAATTTTTTCTCACCAGTCAACGTGACTGAACAACTCCCAAGTATCATAAAGCTTGTAACCTTGGCAAATCCAAAAACCTGTTATTTTTGATGGAGCACTCTAAAAGTCTATCCTCCTTTCATGTTCTCTCACTGTCAGGTCCAAAACTCTATTTCTTGATACCGAATTCAGAAAGATGATCTACTCCATTTCTTTTCCTGTATGGTTTCATACAGAATGTACATATGGGTGCCTAATTGCGACCAGTCAGATAAAATTATATTCTGATCCCTAGGCACAGCCCAAATTCTAAACATCTATTCCCCTTACATTTAATGAGATACTTTGAATGGTCACCTAGTTCAGTTTTTGGCAGAACACTACAGAGATAAGAGATTGTGTCCAGGGAAACTTTGCGAACTCTGAAAATGTAGATTCACTGATATTGTCTTCTAGCTACATCCATACCTGAGGTCAACAGTCAACCTCAGCTCTTGAATTCTGGGGAACAAAAAGGCTTGGTGCACTGAAGCAGGCTTGGTCTCCAAACTCTGAGATAAATCTGGAAATCTTCTTAATCCTTGGCAGATTTCCAGCATAGCATGTACTCTGTGCTGTTTGGGATAATCAAACAAATCACTTCCCCCCACACTCCCCCTACCTAAATATGACAACTTGTCTGTATACTTGAAACTCCAAACATGTTTTCATGTATTTTTCTTATCCTGGGGACTTGATTCTGGGAGAGTTGACTGAAGCTGTAAATAATCAAGAATCACTGCTCCAAGTGTGACGTATGATGACTTTTGGATTTCCATACTGCCAGTGTTTAAAAGTACTTGACACTATTATCCACAAGTTTGTCTTAATATTCCTGGCAGCTATATTGATGACAATTACCCATAGATAATTTCAGTTGCTGACTTGCAGAATGTCACAGTCCTGTAAAAGAAAGGTGTTCTTTGCCTGCAATTATGCAAATAACCTTTTCACTTAGCTAGTAATAGAACACTTTTTTTTAGACACACACATGTCACATGTGTTTTTAATGACCTAGACATTATTTTTCACTAGTTGTACTTTAGATAGATTATAAAAGATTTTGCCCCCTTGTGACACAATCTGTTCCCCCTCTTTTCTTATGAGGTTCAGATCTTATTTTAGAATCCACAGTAAGAACAAATACTGCCCTCCCTTAACACTCAATTAGCCTTGTGAACTCTTCAACATATATGAGAATAGTTACACTGGATTATGGAATAGGCAAACATGATCATTTACAAATAAAATAGCATTAGTTGCAACCATGAATTAATAATGGAAACACTAGATTCTTTTACCTTCACTGCCACCAAGATCTTGCCCTGCTCAGGACACAGGTTATAGCATTCTGCCAGAAAGACTTTTCCAAAGGCTCCTTCTCCCAGTTCTCTTTTGAGAACAATATTGTGGCGCTTGATGTGATGCACAACTGTGAAAAGAAGACAAAATGGAGGTCAGAAAGCAGAGGCAAGGCAAGGATGGGACGGAGTCCATGCTTAAAGCCACATGGAGACAGGCTTGCCTGTAAAGTAGGGCACATATAGTGAAAGGAATCCAAGGGCCCAAGTGGCATTTATTAGTGTATTATGCAAAGAGACTGAGCTTACATATTTTTAGTTGGAGGGTAGCACATTTGCTGGATAAGAAGACATGGAATTAAGAGTCACCTGGGAAAAAGCCATTTATCTTCATGTTAGGATGACTGCTGCAAAGCATATGTAGGAGCCAATGCTGTTTTTTTTTTTAAACATTAAGACAATGAATCAGAAAACAAATCAAACCTGTCTCACACTTCTTCTACTTTTATACCTTTAACAATAGCAGAACTCTCTTGTCCATGGCCACTAAGTTTTAAAATTGACCTAATCCACAAAAACCCAACATTTTAAATTAAACACAGCTTAAAGCTCTGGTTTACTTACCACTTGTTCAACTGCTTTTCCACTCTGTGCTATATATAGTTACAGTAAGATAAGAAATTTTGTTCTTGCAAACATGATTTACAGTATTACTCTGAAGTAAAAGAAATAAAAGATGGACAAAGGTTTTAGACCACACAGTGGACAGAACCTTAGTTCAACTGCTGCCCCCAATCAATTGATTCAGACATTGAAGTCCTTGAGCATTTTTTTCAGCTTATTTTACATTCTCCTTTTCAGCAAAGCTTGCATTTAAAACCTTCAATATTTAAAAGATTCTAACAAATTTTGTAGAATACATTATCAGTTTGCAATGTTCAAGCTAAATAAAGCAGTTTCAAGGGCAGTTTAGCTGCCAGTTGGGTGGACAGCTTCTGTTACTGAATCTGTACAAAACAGACAGAACCTACTGATGAATTTAACCTCAGTGCACTTAGTTGCCTTTGCAAACTCTGAAATTTAACCCTGCCTGGAAAAAACACATTTGCAACTTAAATCCTAAGCACACTAAATGAACTAGCAGTGCACAGCCATCAAACTGGCTTCTGCCAGGGTGTGAATCTTACTGTGGCTGCTTAGCTGCAGGGACCAAGACTGACCCCTGCCAATAATTTAGGATCTACCCAGATGCAGACCAACCACTCTCTCCATACTTGGCCACACATCTGTTCCAAACTGGTGACAACTTATCAAAAAACACCTTGCCTCTATGACTATAAGGTGGAAAATGAAGTGCTGATGATAACAGCATTGGGGAGAAATGTCACAGACTGTCCCCATTCCTATCACCAGCATTTGGAGAAAAGAACAACAGTCTACAAGACAAAATATGTGTGTCTCACACTGTAAGCTTACAGCAACATAAAATGAATGCCCTGCCTGTAAATACACTTCATATCCATGTGTGTGCATATCAGGGTAACCTGGTGCTGAAGCAAGCTTGGAAAGCAAGAAATACATGGTGAGTCTGCTGGGTGGGCAGTACACCCGAAGAGCGGATCTCCATCAGACCCAGCTGGCAGCTCACAGAAACCTTCCCGATCAGTGTGCAAGCAGGGCTGCCATAACCCGTGCATAACATGAGGAAAGCTGGATTCTCCCCACAGCACACCAGACTAACCAGGGCTTGCTACTGTGCTGTCCCTGCAGTTGCAGGGAGGAGCATTGCCAGCTTCCTCCTGCAATGCTGAGTCTTCTGGAAGAGGGTGCAGGTCCCATTAATAGCCAGGCACACATGAAATGAGACTGCATAGTACTTACCTTTTTCACTTTGTCAAACTCTGGTTTAGCATAAGCTTAAGTTTTTCATGGTGATGCATTTATATGGGTATGCTTTGGCCAGCTACCTGAGCAGCTTCCCTGCAGTCAGTATGAATTTGCTTTCTATTTTCATTTCCTCCTCAACGCTGGCTTTGCAAGTAAAGTCCAAAATGCAGTCAGTGCAAGATAGGCCTAAACCAAAACATGTCTTTTCACCATGGACACAAGTTAATTGGCATCTGTTGCCTCTGCTAATACTGGTCACGACACAGACTAGCAGAGAGGAAGGGCTGCTGCCCTGGCATACCACCTGAGCTCTAAAGTGTGGCACACCGCGTGACCACTACTTTAAAAATGATTGCTAATAAATGAGCACTATCCCCTATACTCTGAAAAACTTGTCATCCAACCCTGCCTCTTGGGGAACTCTCTCACGCTCTGCTTTACCAGTACTGCTGGGGGAACTCCTCTCTTCCTCTCCCAGTGAGAAAATTTCAGCTCCATGTTATAAGTGTCACCATCTTAAAAAGTACGCAAATCCCAGAGACAGGGAATGGAGTTGAGAATCTGTCCTACTGTCGTCAGCAGGAAAACTCCAGCAAAGGCAGTTTTTCACTTGGTTCTCTCCACAGCTACCAAAGATTCGGTGATGAACACAGTCTGAATTTTGTGAGGGTCCTCTTCATTTTGAGCCCATCCTACCCCTATTGTTGGCCCTAGCAGTACAGTGGGGATTTTTGTAAAGTTCCTGGAGGACTTCACAAACAATAGAGTAAAAATAAATTAAAACCCCACACCAAATAGGTCTCTGCAGTACATTTCCAGCTGCTGTTAAATGTTCTTATATAAACCAAGCATTTGAATGAACAATCCATCCCATAAGCCAAACTGTCAAAACTGAAACACAGCAAGGTGCAGAAGAGGTCTGCATAGAATACATTTGCAACTTGTTATGTGCTATTCATTCCTGTTACTTTTTTTTTGAGCTGCACTAACTAAACAAATAAAAAATGACTGTAAATATGACTGAATAAGCAGAGTTTAAATGTAAGAACAATGTAAGTAAATCAAACACATATGATCTGATGGATATCTGAGCTAGGGAAAAAATCTATTTAGCAAACTCAGGGCCCCATACATAATGACACCATCTTCAGTGGGAGGATACTTCAGCAGGAGATACCCTGGAAAATTCAGGTCAAAATCTGATTTCAGTAAATACCAGGATACCACAAATTATCTCTACTGAAGTTCAAGAGATTATCCTGGATTTACATTGAAGAAACAAAGCAGAATTTGGCCAAAGAGGTGGAATAAACAATGAAGTCACCCCATAACATTGTCTCACAGGCAAAGGTACATATGCATTCAAATGCCAGCTATATATTTTCCTCCTTTTATTCTAAATGACAATTGAACTTGACCTGCTATTTGTCATTTTAAAAGCATATAATCTCTGGTTTAAAATCTTGACTGATTACTGTAAAAAATATATTTCACTAAACTAAAAGCTAAGTTGAGTTCAAACACTTCAGAGAGAAATGAAATATAAAATATGAAACAGGACAAAACAAATTAAAATTGGTTAAATGCTGAAAAGAGGCTGTGGTGTTAAATAATAACCACACAGCTGTACTCTTAGAAGCAGACAGCTCCCGTGGATGACTGCTGGGAATCAGAGGGCAACAGGGAGCAGAACTGCAGAAAAAGTCTTTCTTCTCATCTCAAGGTCTCAAAGACATCCTACCAACAGAGCTGGACTTCTAGGTATTTCACTCACTAGCAAACATCATGTCACACTGGCAATGATTCATCAGCCTTATCCTGCAAACCATACCTGCAGGCACAGGACTGCACTCCCCAGGCAACCTGCCTTTGACAGTGAGGCTGACCAGAGAGGGTCATACCATATTCTGGAATGGGTCCAAGAAGAAAAGGCAACTCAGGATCTCCTCATCACATTGAAATCACTAAGCTGGATGTGACTGAATCCAGCCATTGACAGAAGGATACTCAGCAGTATAAATTATTAAAATATTTCTGCCCATAATTAAAAAATTAAATGTGACAGAGTGACAGTGTTTCCCCTTGGTCACAAACAATTGGTCCTAATATTTTACCACCACATGTGACCATTACACCACCTAAGATGGCTTTCCACACTGCAGGGAATGTAGTATTGAGCTAAATGACTTGTGCTTGGCAGAAGACTACCTCCAGAAAGTGACTGTGCCAGTCTTGATTTGAAAGTCTGAACTATCCACTTGCTTTAATGTGTAATCATTTCACTGCTAATAAAAACATGTGCCTTTTTCTTTGTCTCTTAATCATTAACTTGTCTGGCTTGCGCCTCCCTCCCTTGGGCTCCAGGAAACTTTCTCTGATAGTCTGAGCAGCCTTTTAAGATGTGGTATTAAATATACATAATCAACACTCTTCTTGCTCTTCTTGGAGATGCAAAGAGACAGAAGTCCTTCCTCCCAGGAAAACATGTTCTCCAGTTCACCAGTCATTTCATTACTTTCTCTGGAATATTTTCAGTCTTTTAGAAGAAGTTGTTTCTGGTTATTTTTTTTCCAGCTGGAAGCCACAACCTTTTACCACTCTCTACAATGTTGTGATAAAAAAAACCATAAACCTGCTCCCTATATTTCTGTACATCCATAGATTAAGCTAGTCCTTTTAAGGCTGGGTTTCCTAAAGAACACAAAAACTAGGCACTTACATGGTATGCATGACAGTGCCTCATCTTGAATGCCTCACCCCGTTACATCACAAGTGCTCCAAGTTTCAAATGTGTTCTCATATGCCTCAGAGAACAGCAGAGATTTATGGAGAGGCTGAAACACATACTCACTGATTGATGGACAGAGCAGACAGGCTCCATCATCACTGTTCACTGAAATATCAACACTAGAAAATCCTGTTCTGTTGCATGCCCACTTAAATCATCTGCTGAGTCTGCTTTTGAGGATACTGTTCAAAATTTTGCTAGTGGTACACATGTGGAACAGTCCTGATGAATTTTTTTCTGCCAGGACTCTGAGAAGAGAATGAAGACCTTCAAGATGCCAAGCAAACAGCCAAGATAATATTATAAACATAACCACAGTTGCATAAGAAAAAAGCAGTCATAGAAACGACTCAGTTTGTAGTGTGACATGAGGTGCCACAGAAGGACATTTTTCAAGTTTCTTCCTTTCTTTTCCCACTATTTCTATTGCAATTGTGAATTCTAAGATCCTGCTAGAAAAAACAGGTGTAAATGGCCAAGTGATTGTTTAGATAGCATACTAAGTTTGCATAGCATTTGTCATTCACATAAAAGGAGGGGTGAAATTTCTGATGGAAACCCACAGCAGAAGGATACAAAACCATTACAAAGTGCAGACAGCAAGTCTAGACTGATGGCCATCAGGTTATGCAATAGCAGCATCTCTACAGTTTCTACATGTGCCAGAATAGAAATCTTGGCACATTGAAGTATCTACTCTCTAGCGTGGCAATAAAAGCCAATAACAATGCCTTTTTTTTTTTTTTTTTTTAAAAAAAAAAACCCTTTTGAACCTGTCAGCCTTGCCTGGGTCCAGAAACAGGACAGCTCAGTTGCATGTTTATGATTATTTGATGTATTTATCACATACAACATTTATTATTTATTATTCTCTATACATTCTTGTGTAGTGCTATTGTTATTTAATTTTTAGCTTATAGCAGCAACAAATACTTATTCAAGACTGATGTTCAGCTGTTGTAGGCACGAAAAGACAAACAACACGTTTTCATTATAGTCAATAGCTGAGACTCAATTCACACCTCTTTAACAGACATAAAATAAACCAACAGAAAATCTGCTCCTCAGGCGCTCTGCTCTAAATGAAGGTGCTGTACAGGCTATAGAAAACTGACTATGGCAGCCAGAATGAGGCCAGAAAGACATTTGGGCCTTGCCACATTACCTGTGCAAGCACAGCTTTTCAAGCACTTCGAATTTTTGATTTTCTTCTTTGGAAAAAATAGTTTAGTTCAACAGTTGTGCAAAAGTTATACTTGACTGGCCATCAGTTATTTGTCAGGTTTTTCACAGGCATCACATCCTAAGTGGGCCATAAGAAGATATTTAATGGCCAAGCTGAATAGGAAGTGATCTTCCCTGGAAGAATTGAAGGTATTTATATAAGTCAAACCAGTGACTGTCATAGAAATGGCTTTATTCCCAGGCACTTGCTTCCTACTTGTCTGGACCTACATCTGATGATAAATCAAATAAATCTGTGATTGTTGCAGCTTAACCTTTCAGTTGCTCTGTTTGCAACTTTAATCCTCACAGGATCTATACTTTAAAACCCAGAATTTCCATCTTCCTGGGTTAGAAATAGCCTTCTTTTTGTAACACAGTGCTGCAGCTACTTGGAGAATGCCCAGCCCTCTCCCACCTGCCCACAGCAGCAGGGGCACCATAGCTCTTGCCCACTGCAAATTCACTTTTCTGTAGCTTGCACAGCTCTTCTCTGGCTGAAACTCAAGTGTTTGTGATATTTCAGGGTCAATAATTGATTTCTGGTGAGGCACTTTATTTTACTTTTTTTTTTTTTTTTTTTTTTTTTTTACTGTAAATGATTTGGTTTAGTTGGCTGAGATCCTCTGAGCTTGGCTATGGATAGCCATGATGCCATTCTTGATTAGACCCTTACACTTGAATAAACACTACTTAAGAATAAATTATGATAACAATGCTATCATTGTTTTAAATGCATGAGCCTTGTGAGCTAAATTCACCCTTCAGGAAAAAAATAATAATAAATCAACAGTTTATCCATACATAAATTTGCCCTTGCCTACTAAAACAAAAGTACACAAGACCTTCAAGCCTTAGCAATCTAAAAATTATCTTTTACATGCTAAAACAATTAGGATATAACAAAATAGCTGAAAGCTAAATTTGGCACTCCATTTTCAGAATAAGCAGCAAATATTAATCACCCTGCATTTCTCTTTCTATGCTGCTTCCAGCCTACTAAAATCTTTTCAGGACACTATGGTAAGTCAGCTTTAAACAGAAAACTGTGTTTGAATTTTGGCAAAACATTACCTTTGCAGACACCTATACACTTTATTTGTAAATGCCAATCTCAGTTCACTTCTTCCAAAAGACTGATGATTTTACAACTTAGAAGCTATTGTGTGTGTTGCTGTATAAAACCTCTGCTGGTATTATTTTATGACAGCAAATCTAGTCCATCTTCCATGTTTAAACAGAGACAATGATCTCACCACCAACACCCTTCTCTTAGTTCAGACCCTTATATCCTTTCCCTCTGCACAATACTAATCTTTAGAGATCTTCTTTGTTACAGAAAAAGGAGTACTGGGCAAAGGATGGGTAGTACCATGCAGCATGTCTCATATAATAGACACTTGCAGAGGGAGAAGGGCTAATAAACATACTGTCTTCAAAATATCTCTTTTCAGGAAAAGACTTAGCCTGAAAAGCATCCCAGGATACCTGTCTGAGAAGCAAGACCCGAAGGAAACTTACATTCAGAGACTGTGCCATATTCAAGCTTGGTGGAAGTGGTATAAAGGTGAAATTCAAAGGAGATTGCTCTGTTTTTGATGTATGTTTCTCTGCTTTGCTTTTTCTTTTTTTTTCATTTTAAAAGGAAAAGGAAATAATTTTGTACTTTGACATGAGGGAGTACAGAAGGGTTTTACTGGTGGCCTTTCAAAAGGGAAAGTAAATGGAGCTTTCAAGCCTGTGAAGGAATAAACTATACACTTGGCTCACAGTCCCAAATTCTATCCCCTTATATAAAGTTAAGCACATACTCAGTCTTTACCTTTTGCTGAAGTATTTTACTGAAAGATAGCATAGCATCTGATCAGACATTTTAGATAGTTAAGTCTGCCCTACTATAGCTAATTGTGCATGGAAAGAAAAGGGAACATTAGGGAAAACATCATAGGAACAAGACAGAATTCAGTCTTTTATGGATTACTTTTGAGCATATTATTTACCCCTTTCCTATTTCGCCCACCCCCCCCCCCTCCCGATTCCTTTTACAGTTCTATCAGGGTGCAGTACACTGTGTGGCTTTCTGCAAGGAAAGATGAATCTCAGGCATTTTTTATCTTAAGTTTTACTTTCTTTGGCCCAACCGAGGTAAGCCCCTCCTCTAAGTCGAAAGTTCAGTCCCTGCCCCCTTCCTTAACTGGACACAATTAAGGGTTTGCTGCTACATAGTTATTTGCCCTTATGATTCTGTATGTACCACCTTCCTTCCTGGGTCTTGCCATAAGTGGCCTTTAAACAGAGAGAAAAGTTATGGGTTTGGCTATCTCTGAGGAGGACTCACAAATGACACATAAAGGCATTGGACATTGCAAACAAACAAAGTATAAAACCTTCCTCATCCTTTGATTGGATCCTTCATGGAAAAACAAAATCATCAGGAAAAGGAGAAAACAAGTCTCAGGTCTGCCTATGCACTGACAAGGAAAGAAATTCAATTTGCACTCTGTCCTCTGGAGACAGGGAAGGGGTTAGCACTAACCATTATACTGCCCCACAGCCCCATGCAACAGAAGAGATGACCAAAATATCATACAGGGTGAACAAACCTGGAGAAATGTCTATTCCCTTTTACGGACTTGGTCTTCTTCAGCATTTCTGCCTTCTTCCATGGTAAGGCACTTGTTCTGCTTTTGTTTCACTGACAGGCTAGCACATCTTTTTACTAGCCATGCCATATACAGGTCATTTGTCCCTTGGCCTCTGCTACTGTTTCAGAATTCCAGTGCTTATGATGTAATTAGCAGCATATGTATGCAAGGCACACCCAGAAAATACATCTTTACTGCTGGGCTGTCACAGATACTTCTATGGCAGCCACAATATAGTCAAAAGTACTAGTACATTGTACTAGTTTCAAACAAAAAACTGCAAGTTCTCACTTACTGGTCTACCAAATGAAGGATTTGCAAGACTGAACATGTTGAGGGTTTTTTAGGATTAGATCCTCAACAACTGGAAAGCAAAGATGATTTTTCTTTTGCCTTGTTGCAAATGCACTGGGGAAAAAAAATCTCTTTCCCCATAAACATAGCACGTGCTCAACTTTTCAAGCTTGAAAAGATCTGCTTATTACAGACCACACCACCTTCTCTAGTGACCTGGTTCTTCTGTCTTGCATAGTCCAAAGGACTAATGCCATAAAGTGTATGTTTCTACATCACAAAATATTCCATGTGCAAAAGGTCATGAGGTTTCTACAGTTTGTGTGACTTTTCATCATTTTTCAAGGTCTGGCAACCTCCCCAAATCCCAGGGAAGGATGCAAATGAGACTATGTTGTGCTCCTTTCACTGAATTTTGCTTAAGCAAACAGTGGTGCTCCTACTTGGAACTGCTCTATAAAATACACTGAACTACAGCCCAGCCAGATTTGAGAACACTTTGAAGGCTTTTTTACTAGCAGCAAGATGGGTGCCTATTCTAATTGTCCTGATAGAATATCCAGCCTGCCCCACGATATACTGAAGAAAGCAAAACTGTCAAAGGGATCTGGAGGACTTTCCCAGGTAATTTTTCTTGCAAAAACAGTCATGTGTTTTGTCCCCTCTTGGATTTGCATGTTATTATCATATAACACGAAAACTAATACATCTAGCTAACAGATCTAGCATAGAATATGAGAAATATCCTTTCACTCACTTGAGCTCTAGATTGTCTTATCTGAAATTATGTTTCTCTACATTTTAGACAAGTAAGAAGAATACTCTTTCTTTGCTAAAACAAGTTTGGTGAGGGAGCAAAGGTCTCCACTATATACAGCCCCTTGCAACTGGTATGCATGACATGCAGCCTGGGGCCACTTGCCCTTTAGCAGACCAGAGGCAATACCAGGCCCTGTATGACCCCATGGCTATGGACAGTCGGGCACCAGTCACTCAGTCTGCATGTAGCTGGTCTGTCAAACAGAGGTAGGTTTAAAGTAGCAGCAGAGAGTGCTTTGGTTCTACTGAAGACAACAAACCCACAGGTCTCTTTCTCAGCAAAGTGTCCTTCAGACATCTGTTTCAATAAGGGCTTTGTAAATTCTAACTAACACATATATAAAACCCCTCCTGCATATCAATAAAACTTTATTTTAGAGAAAGAGAATGAACACCAATACATTAATCAAAAGTATACTTTTGACAGACTGTACAGTATGTCGGCAGCTAATGAAAAACAAAGGTAACAACAGCTTTCCACAGGGTCCAGTGCGATAATGAACCATCAGAGCCCCAGTACCAAGAGTGACAAAACAACCACTAAATAGGATCCTTTAAAGCTGTGGCCCTTGATGAAGTTTAGGACAAGTTCAGTCTCTGCCAATATGCTTTCACTACCTAAAAGCATCTTGGTTTTGACTTGATAATTACAGTGTGCTGAGCCAAGCAGCTGTCACTAAGGAACAGGAGCTGCCCAAACAAAGCAAAATGCATAGAAGTTTACCGCTGATTTATCACACAATAATGAACCCAGTTACAGCCTTTTGAGGCACGGAACTGAAAAACAGAGAGAGAGAAAAAAGAAAAAAAAAAAAAAAGGGAAAGAGAGGAAGAAAGAGCTTTGAACATTTTGTTCCAGTCAGTTTCCAAGAATGAGGAAAACACCAGGCATGATTCAATCAAAGGATGCCCTCCCACAGTCCCACTGTTGCTGGAGAAGTGGCCATTGGCCAGATACCCAATACACGTATTTGTCAAAGCACACAGACCCAGTCTTTGCTGAGACATGAACTCTTGCTGATGGCAGCACACATACATAGCAGGGCAAACAAGAAGAACAGCAGAAATGGCTGAATGAACTTTATTCAGGATCTGACACACGATGTCAGTATAATGAATGTGATCTAAGGAAGAGTGTTACACTCATAAGCAGACTGATTTGGCAGCTCTGACCAATTAGTACCAGTTAAATTTATGTTGATAGCTAGTACACACATATGATATTCTGTAAAATCTTAATAGATGTCACAATAAATCATAGTTCTCCTTCTCCCCTGTGCTCCTTATATTTGGAAAGTACTTTCAGTTGAATCTTCTTTAATGCAAATGTAATTCTGGTAGCCTCTGCAAGACACCAAAAATGCATGGAACAGTTCTTTTCTCACCTAGCATCTATATGACTATTGCTCTTAGAAAACAAAACTGTTTTGTTCCAATTAATGAATACCATATTTACAGCAACAATAGTCTGCACAAAACTAAGATAGGCATAATGTAGAGTTTTTCTCCCCTTCCTTCTGAAGTTCAAGTTTTCTCCTAGATCAACAACCAGTTGCTTACATATTCATGTACTTGGGAAACATTTTGAGCAGCAGTAACCAACACAAACAGCTGCTGCATTTGTTGAACTGAATGGCAGAATACCTTGTATGCTTATCAGTAAGGGAAATATTAAAAATTGCCATAATTTTTATTGTTACCAATGGAACAGCTGGCTTTTTGTCTGAAGTTCCTCAAACTGATAGTCACAGCTAAGGAAATTGGTGTTGCCCCTTGATATGCACTTGGTCTGTATTTAGTTAAAACACTGAGGTTCACAGAGCACTGCTGACAAAAGGTCACCAGGGTACATTAACTGATCACTTTGCAAGCAGTGTTTATTAACTGCTGCCCTCTGCAAGACCACCAGCAGGAGGGCAAGTATGGACCTGCTTTCACGAGAAAGCTGTCTGAACTCTGTTGTGGAGCTGGAGGGATACTTTGCCTTTTGGTAGTCCAACATCCACAAAAATAGCCCTCAAGCAGTTTACAGGACTCTGTGTTTCTAGCCTGTCCTTCTGGTCAGAAGCTAATATAATTATTTGTAAACTAATGTCAAGACTAGTTGGGTAGTTTTTCCAGCATTTTCCCACTTAAAACTCCCAACTAACTTATAGGTTAGTGTGTTGCTTTCACCATTGCTTGTCATATTTATTTTTCCCTTGTAACATTTTCTTCAGTAAGACAAGGGTAATCAGCCACATTTTCCAAGAATACAACAGGCTCTAACTGCAAAAATAACCAGTACTGATTTGCATTTTTCCTTACAGAAAAGCTACATAGAGGCAACACTGTTTGCTTCTGAAACCTAGGCACACACAGGCATAGATGAAAAGGTATTTGTCATTCATGCTTTGGCAAACAACTCTTAACGAGGCTTCTGACGAGTGAATCCCTTTATGACTGTTTCCCCCACCTAGAAAATAAAGCCAGAAATGCATGTCTAGCTCTTTCATAATACTGGTGAGGATTTTTTAAAATATTAGTTTCTACTTGAACAGTGTCACAAAGCTATAAGTGTAAGTTATGTATTCACCAAGGTTCTTATTCGGTATATTTTGAAAATAATGGCACAAACTTCTTACTGTCATCACTTTCTTAATTTCAAAAGTTCAAGTGAAAACTCCTTAGATATGGATTTGGCTGCAAGAAATACTTCCTTGTAATTTCACAGATTCTGGCCTCCTTAAAGTGTACTATAGCACACTCAAAAATAGAAGACAGTGTTATCTTTTATGTCATGAAAGTAATCCTCACTCACAAAATGTGAGCCAGGAAAGTGAGTGGAGTTCTTCTAGATTAACAGTCACAAAGCAATTAAAAACCCCACAGCATTCCCTCAAACATGAATACATGCGCGCGCACACACACAACACACACACACAAAGAACAAAAGAACAAAAAAGAAGATGTGCCATGAACAAAAGAAAATGTGAGGTCTGATGCTAGCTAAATGCCCTAATTATTTGTTCATTCCAGTCTGTATGTTGCTAATTTATAGTATTTTATGTACTATCCTGCATAAAAATAAACAGGCCCTCAGGGACTAACATACCACAACCAGCACTTCAAATCTACTTGCAGTAGCTCCCTTTCCACACCTTCACAGATGCAAACAAATAAAGATTTCTGAACAGCAGCTACTGGTATAATTTTCCGTCGTATTGTGCCAAGTAAGCATTTGAAATGCCAGTCGTTGTGGAAGCTGGAGAAAATGGTAAATTACATCCTAATGAGGGCTATTCTAGCTTAGCATCCAAACAACATCATTAGGAAAAATATCTTCTCAATACTATTTTAAAAGTTTTTTTGCCCATAATCAAGCAAGTTGAAAGCTAGGACAGTAGCTAGGAGCAAGTGGTTTGAACACCTGCATTATCCCTCCTACTTTACAAAAAAGACTGTGCTTTCACAAGTAGAACTTGCTGGAAGCCCTAATTAAAGACAGTTGTAACAACTCCTGCCCCAGTACAGTGCTTTTAGCTGAAGTCCAGCTTTGCACGATTCAGATACAATCTTCTCAAAGCAGTGACAGATTTGTCACTGACATTGAGGAGAACCTGAAACAAGAAGCCTCACAGAAAAGAGGGACATCTTACCTCAGAAATACCTCAGATATTGAACAGGTTGTGAGTTTGAAAAACCAGACAGTACATACATAGAAAATGTGCTACATGCTGCAGCTCTCCACCTGGTAACTCATCTGCAGATATATAGGAGAGGAGGATGATCTACATTGCAGAGTTTATTGAGAAGGAACACAGGGAAGAAATAAAATATGGGCAGGGTACAGCATGAACTCTGAAAAAAAAAGAGAATGAAGATGACTAAACTGCTCCAGTTCAAAATAAAGAAAATCTCCAGACCATAGCTGATTAGCACTGCTAATCAGATTTCCCCATTTTCTCACTTCAGCATTTTAGGTCCTGTTAATTTAGATTTCTTCATTCTGAACAGTCTTTTACAGTTGATCAGGAACAAGTTAAATATCTACCCTGCAAAGACTTCCCTTAAAAATTTTATGCAATATTTTAAATAAATACTATGCCTAATATAGCAAGAATTTGCCCATATTCAAACCAATGATGCAAGCCACTTTTTTCTGCGCAGTGACTTCTTTTTTTCCCCTCCTAAATTACAAAATCATATTTGGGGTGTGTTTAGAAAAAAAGACAGAAACTTTTGCTAGCTTCTATATCACTACTCCTTAGAGACTCAACTTTATTTTAATGCCATGTATTGCACAGCTGCCAGCCTGTTGGAAATATTTCTGCATCCTATTTTGTTTGTTATCCTAAAATTTCAGAAGCTTGTGATCTCTTTGGAAGTTTGCAGATGTAGTTCCCTCACTCTCCCCAGCTATAGCATGACAATGCATGCCAGAACACAGGCTCTGGCACAGACTTTGGAGATGGATATGGAAAGGTTACACAATCTTGCAATTCATTATGATCAAGCAGTACCAGTTAAAGCAATCACTCTCCTGGCCAAAGAAATAAGTGAGGAAAAGAAAAACAAAAAAACCCAAGTCTTCGCTTTTCTGATGTCCTGTTGCATCAAAGCACAGGTTGCAACAAGCTGAGAAAGTGTAATGTGCTTCAACGTCTTTTTCAGTTGCTATGGTACAGTTTCTTATGGAAAATTCCTTGTTCTGCGTGATGTTTTTCCTGCCTCATTTGGGATGGCAGAACCGTTCCTTGTGTCACCTGAGAAACCGGGCTGTCAGTTTCCACCTATTGGTGAGAAAGAAACTCATCAGCAGCAGAACTCAATGGAAAATTCCTTGGTTAGAAGTTTCTGCGCTGGAGGCCAACACAACACTGGGGAGCAAGGACAGATGGGACAGGGGATGAGGGTGCCACACAGGAGATCTGGCTTTCACCTCAGGGTCAGCCACAGATTTCCTGTGTGATCTGGGGCAAGAGATTTAATCCCTGGGACCCCCTGCTCCTACAGGCAGGACAACCAAACATTCTTCCCCTGTTCTTCACACCGTGTGTGAAGCCCCAGGCCTGTAACCTGCCCACAGGACAATCAAGTAGCTCCAGGTTACAGGAGTGGGCCATAGTCCAAAAGCTCTTCAGGCAGGAGTTACTTGCATCTGTGTAGTACCCCAATGCTTTGCACAGTCTTGTTTGGACCTCAGGATTTGGTCTTGAGGTCTTGTTTCGACCTCAAGGCTCTAAAGTAATGCACATAAGTAACAATAAACAATTTCACTGTTCTCTGTTGTTAAAGAAAAGTATCAACATAGGCAAGGAGGAGAAACTCCAACTTTACCACACAGCCAAGCAGGAAAACTGTTTGGCTTTGGAGGAGATCCGCAGTCTATTTTCTGCATAGATAACACTAAAAATTGCCAGAAATATGCTATAAAAATCGTACTATAGCATCACACTAGTAATGCAAAGCAATCAGGGATAAGGCCTTTTCACTAGGGGAATTTCTTTAATGGATTAGCTGGAAGTAATCCGATTTTAATGTGACATTTTTCCTGCTGCAATGTTTGCCCTTCCAATCAAAAATTAATTAGATTCTACCACTACTGATTCATGACAAAAAGTAAGCATGGTTAAAAAAGTAAAACTAAAAAGAGGTGTCAACATTTTAATGCAGTTGAATACCTGCGGTACTTCAGAATGCTGAAATTCCCATGGGCTCCCTATGGTCGTGAGAAGAGCTTTTGACCTCTCTGAGGAAATGGGTTTTGAAAATAATAAATATGTAACTGCTTGAAAAGAAACTCCTTTGTAATATCTGTCATGAGAATGAAGAGCGTTCAAAATGTGACAATGCAATTGCATTCCACAGGACAAATTTTCTGGTGGTGCCAAAATTTAAAGCTCCATTGACTTCAGTGGAGTTTTACCCTTTAATCCAAAAAGGTTTGGACCTGTTGGATATCACTTGCATGCAGCCCCTTTGTCTTTTAGAGTCCCTCCCCTTACCAGATAAATTCAACAAGAAAATTAATGGAAACAGGCATAGGAATTAAAGAAAAAAAGTACAAATATTAATTGAACACAGGTCAGGACGTTCAAAATTTTGATTCCAGAGTACTGCATTCAGCATAAAGCCAGTTAAAAATTTAACTGAGAAATATTAATGACATAAAGTTTCAAAACTTTGGCAGCAGAAAAAGGCTGATTTTTTGTTACATTTTTGGCTTCTTAAAACAAAGAATCAAATTTAACATTCCAGACTGGAAAAATCTCTCCTCCAGGAAAACAAAAATGAAAAAACTCTTACCCATAATTTTGAAATATTTTCCAAAATGAGTATTTAAAAAAATAATTTTAAAATTCCAAATTATTTAAATCTTATTGAAGATGCACATTTTTTCCATTTCAGTATTTCAAGTTGAAACTTGAGACAAAATTTAACGAAGTGCCCTCTGCTTTCATTTACATTTTAAAGCAGAAAGTAACTTTGAAATGCTGAAATCTCCCATGGAAGGGAAACTATTTTTGAACAGCTTTACCACTGTGCATTTAAAATCTCAGCTACTACCCTAGACCTCTGGAGGTGGAGGAGTTGTACTGAAGATGGAATAATTCAGTACAGGCTGCATTATTCTGGATGTACAAAGTGGTAATAGTAGAATCTTCCTCTCTTACTTTGCATTATGGTGGAGGAACCACCCTTTCAAGACTGCTATCAGGTGAAGAACTGGTTGTCAGTCTCATACAGAAGCCTGTGCAGGATGCCTGCACATCAGCATATTGCTCCACTGATCATTTTCCTCATTCTTACCCAGAAGCTACCAAATTTGACTCCCAGGAAACTAAAGCAGAAAAATCTTATAAAAGTCAAAAGGATGCTAAGAATTGAAATTAAAACTCAGCTTCAAGCATGGCAAGATCTAATGAAGTCATAGAAGTTTGAACCAAAATCCAAGATGTGAGTACAACTTACTTTTGACAAACTTTACATCCTGATATGAATTCTGTGAGTTAAAAGCAATTGCTCTGAAAATCTCTCCCAGGCTGAACAAGAGGATAAATATCAAAGAAGGATTTTGAAATTTAATTCCTATGCCACTGCAAATACTCTCATAACTACAAACCCTTTGGAACAGCAAAAGGTTTGAATACAGCAGTACTTAGTGTTAAAACCCACCATTTGGACTATGATGAGCCATGTCATCTTCAGTAAGGTTGGTGCTGTTATATAAATATTCCTGATACAAAGAAAATCTGAAGAATAGCTACTCTGCTTTTCAGCATTTAATGCAAATAAGAATATCTCTTAAATACTCAGTCCCTCTGATAATCACAAGGACCCTAATAATCTTTCTCCTTTTATCTCCACAGTACAAGTAGCAGCTGAGGTCTGGAGGTGAGGGTCACAGACGGATAGAGAATTAAACAGTAACCCAGAAGAGGTCTTTGTTCTCCATCTCTCTTGTACTCTATTGATCCTTTCACACTCCTCAAAGATCCAAGACATTTTATAATTATGACCATAATAAAATGATATCACAGATTCAAGAAGACTTCCCTCCTGAGCATCTAGAGAAGCAATAATCATCAGTTTAAAAGCTATAAAACTAAATCAACAAATTGTTAAAGCCACAGATAAAAGGTCCTGTCATGCCAACCTCCAGTTCTCTTCATTGGGGCTCCAGAGGAGTGTGGGTAAAATTCCCTTCCCAACTGGACCATCCTGGCTCTCAGGATGAAATGTAGGGAAAAGGGAAAACTTGATGAACACATCAGCCTAGTGAAAGACAATTTAAAAAACCCTTAGTCAAACACTGCTGCTTTTAACAAGGCAGGTAATGTATCAAAACCAAAGCCCACTTGCCTAAATCCTTTTGGTTTCTGAATCCTAATCCTGAAGTCAGCAAGGAAAAATCTAGCTAGTGAACTCAATCACTTGAACTTTGGTGCAGTACAGCTGCAAAATATAGCTTCAACAGAGTAAACTTTCAACAGGTCTACTCTTTTGTCTCTCCTATCTTTTATTTGCTTTTTCCTCCCCACTCTCTACTTCCTTCTTTTTGTCTGGAGAGGGAGATTTGTACACATCAGTCTCAGTGTGCCACTTCTTACTGGAAGCCTCTCTGGTTATTACTTAGGTACGTGCAAGTTGCAGGCTTTTGTATTTTCCTTCCAGTTTTTCTGATGTCTGAGTACATGATTTATTTGTTTCATCTTTGTAGTATTAGTTCAGTTGTGTCCCATCTAAAGAGTTTTATCAGTAATTGTGTCTCAGAGTTTATATTTTTGACGCCAGTGTCACACTTAACATGCTTGCTGGCTTAAACAGCACCTAAAGGTGAGAATTTTTTCTCCGTATTTGCAACATGGGAGGTATTTCCTGTAGCAAAGCCTGAGGACATGCATTGAATTCTACCTACACAGACCAGCTGCCTGTTAAAGATAACAAGCAAAACATTAGAGAGTTTGCACTGCCTTTCCTTTGTTCCACAGTCTTGCTATGAAAGAGTATCACATTAAGAAACTGAATATAATAACATACCTAATATTTTTTGTATTCATGTACAGGGTGCATTTTGTAAGTCTTTACGTTATTTTTCCCTGATACTTTGCTCAGCTACCTTTCATTGGGTTGAAAAGACAGGGAGAAGAGCCTTTTGTGTCCTGTGAATCAAACTATCACCTTCTGGAGATCAGACTGAATAATAGCTGCTCAGAAGTGTGATTTTATTTACAGTCATCCTACAGCTTGCACAACTTAACTACACACACCAAGAACCTCAGTAATTCAAGGGTATCAAAATGCAGAAACGCTTAGCTTGCACAGTATTAAATGGCTCATTAGTTACTTAAAAGCAACAACCCAAAAGCTAATTCCAAATACAAAGAAAACAGTACTCTCTGGATTTGGCTCAAATATGTTCAAATAGGCTTTGATCTATGGCCTTCTTAGCCAGAGTACCCTGAGAGTTAACATGCCATGCAAAACTCCAAGTCCACCTCAGCACTGACAAAGCTTCTCAGAATTTCAAGCAGAAAGCAGCAAAGGGAGTAATGGGCAGCTTGTGCCCCTGGAGGGTTTCTATCCTAGCTTGTACTAGTAATTCGGGTTTTTTTATTATAAGTGTGTGAAGATCTAGGAAAGATTTAAACCCAGGATTGATATACTTCCTGACACCACATTTCTATTTGAATAATTGCCCTTCTTTCTTAAAAATGAAAATTTGTGTCTTGAGATGCTTTAGCTAATGAACAGTGTGAATTTTAACATGTATGCTTGTATATAGTATACCCATAGAGAAATGTCAAAGAAAGCACAACAAAATGTTTCTTAAAGGCTTTTACAGACATTTAGATGGGACAACTGGTCTGATGAGGCCAAGGGCTTACTGTGGGTGATGGGCACAGCCTTTTCTGTATGATGAAAAATAAATATCACACACTTAAGGAAAGACTCCATCCCAAGACTAGACCAAAAAAAATTCACATACTTCTCTGTACACCTCTCCATTATTATGAAAAACACACTACATTTTTCTGTGCTTTTCCCATAGAAAGTAGAAAATTTCTATGTACTTATTCTGTCAATAAGCAGAAGCCTCTAAGCTGAGATGGTAAAGTTGTCTTCTGCAGGAGCAGTGAACACCTGTGTGCTTTGTTCTATCTTGAAAACAATTCATCTTACAGTTAAAAAAATTTACCAGTCCAAAAAAAATCTGTCACCAGTTTGCTTAATGTTGCCATTTACCACAGTCCTGTTTCAAATGTTGAGGCCCAAACTCACAGAGTTCAATAGGCAGGAAAGACTCATGGATTAAAATGGGAAATGAATTCTGAATGGGGCCTTTAGAGGAAAACTATCACTGCAAAGAGAAGTTGAAACTACTCTTGTCTTCTGTATTCAGTCAAAGGTTGGACTTGATGATTTTGGAGGTCTTTTCCAACCTTTATGATTCTGTGATTCTCTAATTTCTAAAAGATATTTTATTTTGGCACTGTGTTTATTCCTCAGTGGGGTAAAATTTCAGGGTTGTCTAAAATGCTGCCATTAAAAGAGGCAAAAAACTGTAACTTTAAAGTGCAATACAACATTGTGGCAAATATGAGAAACGATTTCCAGCAAGGAAATGGGCTGCATCAGAATGCATAATGCAAAAGACTTCAACTGGTTGGGAAATAGTCATCTTTCTCTTCAGAAAACAAACAAACAAACAAAAAAACCCAAACAAACAAAAAAAATAACTAAGACAAAAAAAACGTATGTTTTCCAAGGACTGTGTGAATTGGACTTAAGCCTGAGCTCCTATACCACCTCTTCAGGATGAGAACTGTGATTCACTGTGTCTGAAACCACGCCTCACTGAAAACATGCATTTGATGTCTCCTCTCAGGGTTAGGCAGAGGACTGAAAGGTTGAGTTGACGAGAGTTGAGAACAACCTGCAAAGTATCTTATGCCTGCTGGGTTGGCTATGGCAGCTGAAGTAGTCCAGCCCACAAACCCACCCTCTCCAATGTTGGCTAGAGAACTGACATGACTTGATGCCAAAGGCAGTTTACACCTGTAGTCCAGCCATGGGCTGCAGGCACTGAAGGATGGCAAACCTGCCTCTGCCCTTCCCCTGCAACAGACAGGTTGGCAGCAGTTCCTTCTCCAGGTGCATTGTGAATGCTATAGGGGTTCAGAGCCCTTGGGACAGTACCAAAGGCTCACCCCCACTATTGCACTGGCTGCAGGACACTAATGTACCTCTGCTGATGCTAACACTGCTTCACATCATTACCTGCCAGACAGATAGGAGTCAGCAACTTGCTGTACTGGCTGGGGATGAGCCTTTGGCCTTTTACCTGCTCCTGATCCATCTTCTCCCCTGCTCTCCTGGTCCTGAGGCTTTCGGCCATAGGAGGGTATAAATATGTTATTATTAATGTCAGGGAAGCTGCTACATACCATTCAGGGAGTATCTGCTTTTTTATTAGACAGGGTTAGCACATACAAAATGACATCAATGTGTCACTGTGCATAAACCAATCTTTAAGTGTTAGGAGACCTGGAAACAATACACACTTTAAGGTTTATTTGATACTTATTTAAAGAAAAGTTCCTAATATCTACTGCCATTTTAAGGTACTAGAAGAGTTACTGCTGTGATCCACTGTAGCAATTTTTCCACTCCTGAACTGAGCAGATAGAGTATGCAGAATAAAGTGAGAATTTACAATCAACATATGTGGCAATGGCATTGCTGGGCAATAATAATACAAATCATTTTACTCTCACCTGATTATACAGCATTTTTGCCTACCACCCATTGCACAAGTGAACTTCATGAACTGAAGCATCACAAACACATGGCAATACAACACTGTGTAAAAGGGTACTTCCACGCTTGAATCAGAGGATGAAAAATTATCCTATAAGATTTTGCCTTGTGCTTTACCACCCAAGAAGGAGATTTTCAAGCTTTCCTACAAGGGGCAGGTCAATGCATTTCTGTCTGAGGCAATCCCATTGCTATTTCAGTCTCAACAGCCTCTTGAGAGGAGACTGCAAATACTACAAAACAGTAACTTTTCTTCTGAAGAGAATAAAACAGGGACAAGATAAATCATGTCCTCCTGCACAAGTGCTTGGAACAAATCAGACATGTGCTTTCTTTGCCAAAAGCTGAGACTGAGATTTTTTTGTTTCTTTTCCATTTGTTTCTCCCTTTTTCTGTTCCTCCCTACTTTGTGTGGGACAAGTTCCCCTCGATGGCTATTGTTTTCAGCTATTTCTTGGAGTTTTTCTGTTAAGGCAGCCACAGGCCTTCCAAGCTGTGGGCACCAAAAAGAAGGATATCCTTGAAAGAAAGCCTCCAAAATCAAATCTAAACAAATCCTTAGCAACACTCAGAAATGAGAGTTGCTGTGTGGGAATGGCTTCACTTCAGAAAGTTTCTAACTGAAACTTGTAGCTCAAAGAAGTATTCACAGCAACAGTTGAAAATACTGTCAAATCTATATTTCCTTTAAAAATACATAACTGAAGATTGTTTGAAGTTAGATTTGGCTTCTCACTATCCAGTCTTGGGAATAAAGAATCACCCCATTTTCCATTCCTTCTTTCCAGTTCTGTGGAAAACAAATCAAGGTGGGAGGAGGGAAGACAGGAAGGATGCTGCAAAGACAGCTTCACTCTCCATCTTCTTAACTCTGATTCCATCCCTTCAATACAACTCAGTGCTGGCCAAGGCATCTTCTTGGAGTCTTTTCCTGCACCCTGTGCAACTGCTGACTTTCAATAGTTTTGAGCAACCAGGTTTCAAAGGCACTTAGGTAGCTAAAGGTGGAGCAATCATTTACTGGAATTTCATGAAGTACTAAGCTGACTAAGACTTTGAATTTTATTGATCAGTCTTTACACTTCAAAGCTGTTTAGGGCTGTTTAGAAAATCAGTTAGTTAAGTTTTATTTAGCACCTGAATGCCCTTTTATGGGCGTAGTTAACATCTGAGAATGGAATTTAGATTCCCCAAATGCAGAAACTACAGAAAAACTTTCCTAGAGAGAGTATTGGTTATACAGAGATGTGTCTCAATTTAGAGAAATAGGCAATAATTAGTATGCATATACCACGCATTTTTTTAAAATGCAAACAACATCCCCATGCAATATGTTTTCCATTTAATTGTCCCCCAAAGCTATTGGGCAAGTCACTAGCCAAAGGTACTGCACAACTTTTCATCCACAGAGCTTTAACAATTTCAGACCTTGCTGCAGTCTTGACTTAGGTTATTTGACATGTATTTTTCCCTGCAGGAGTTTTGTACTTTGATCACAGTGAAAACCTCTCAATCTGCAAATAATAGCCTTCAATTCTTATGGGCATTGATAGGCTAGAAATAAGACTAAGCCAGCATTCACCTCATACCAGATCTTTATGCCTCATGACTCTGACCTTTGAAGATCAATAACCCATCCTCTGTGGAATGTCATGCTCAATCACAGGCTAAGAAATTCATACCAGCCTTCACTGTGACGTACTACTGAGTTCAAGGCTGCCTGTCTCTCCTCCTGCCCTCAGTCATCATCCCACTAAGCACAGGTCCCTTCAGCATCCTTAACTGGGAAACTGTATGGCAATAAAAGGTTCTCTCACTTTTGTCCAACAAACCAAAACAAAACTAGCTAAGGGAAAGTGACAAAGGGAGGGGTCTGAAAAATGATTATAAAATACTTTTCAGCTGTTGTTTTATTTCTACTACTTAATGACAGAAGCAGGTTCCTGGAATTGTCTGCTGATGCACTTGTAGTTTTTATGAGTCATAAATGCTGAGCTCAGGTATTTTATTATATAGAATATATGTCTAAACTAAAATGGGCTTATTAATCAAACACCTTCCAATGAGAAAAAAATAACCTTAGAATTTCTCCCCAACTGATGTTGTAGAACATGAGAAGCCTGTCTAGAGGTTAATTAACAAGCTAATGCTGAAAAAAATTATTTGAAGAATATTACAGAGTATTTAATAATATTGCCAACTGTGTTACTTTTCTCTCTCACAATATTTTAAATATCTATAAGGTTCCACTTGCTGCTGGTCTGTCCTGTGCTTGTAAAACACATGCAGCTAAGTCTGAGACAATGAGGAGCCCCCCAGCAAAAAACTGTCAAAACCAAACCCAACATGCTTAGACCTTATGAACCTTGGTGGCATTTTCACTGGGAAAGGTTCCTCAAGGCAGATGATAATCAAGATGCACAGGCTGCAGAATAAAAAAAGTTTGGGAGATTAAGCACACAACAGTAGCTGATAAGCACTTCTGGGTGGGAGCATGAGCTTTCTGCACTCCAGCCCTTAGAGCTACCACCAGTGGGATGCAGTGGGGAAAGCACAGTTTTCTCCCAAAATTCATCTTTGGTTGAGTTCGTCCTAAGTGCATTTTTTCATACTCATGTTTCTTAATAATGATCCATTAACTTGCTGATGAAGTCAAGAAAATTAGAAGTAGTGTTTATGAAATAATTTGGGCTACAAAGTTATTTATTTATTTATAACTCTCTCATATTTCTGAATTTATCAGACTTCAAATTTCTCATTTTATTCTTATGTAGACTACCTTGCTTCCCTGGGATCTGTGTTCTTATTTAGTCAAAACTTTCAATGAGACAAAGAAATAAATTGAAGGCCCAATCTTGTTCCCACACATAGGCTCATGATAAGAAGGTTTTCAGAATGGATTACCTTTTTTTATCCCATTCAGCTTAAATCTAAGTACTACTCATGCAGATTTCTGTATATAAAATCAACATCCATGAACCTTGTTTGCAGCACAGAGTCTGAAAGGCATAATTTAATCATTACAATATAAATGGTGCTATTTTTCATTTACGTATTATGGATTTAGCTAGGTGTTTTGGTGCCAAGACATTGTATTTCTGATACAGATGTATTATAAAATAACAAACTGAATGTAGCAATGCCATGGAGATTAAACCTAATGTAAAAGCACCATGCTTGGTTTTTTGACCTTGACTAATACCCTAATTGCAAAGAATGCTTGAGCATATGTTTAATTTCACTTATCTTTCATCAAGTGTGTTCTTTCCCTTTAGCCCATGGTTGGGCTTGATGGGAAGTGCACTTCAGTGTTCTCCTAAGGAAAAACAGTGTTCTCATCTGAAGTTTATCTGACAAATTTAAACAAGAAAGTGCACTGGACCCTTCCCTAAGAGTGCATGTTTCATTCCGTCTTGCCTTGTACTCTGTAGGTAAAATGTAACTTCAGATCTTGATTTCTCAGAGGTCCTTATAACATCTGCAATTTACTCTGAAATACATTTTGTGTGTTGCTATTTCTAGGCAGTCAAATACTTGTGTTAACCACAAAGCAGGGATCAAAGTCAAAGCTGTTCTCTCCTGCAGTTGCATTTCCAGCATTTGAACCTCAGTGCAAATGGTTTACTGAATAATTTGGGTCACAAAACAACATTCTGTGTGGTGAAATGCAAATATTTTGCAGAAAACATGATGTCTTCTTTTTAGTAGATGTCAATGGACTTCAAGGACAGTTCAAGACAGCAACACAAGTAAAATCTTGGGGGAAAAAATGAATCTATGGATTCACTCTACACCAAATGACAAAATTTAGAAGCCCGTCAAATTCTGAATTCTTGATGAGGGAGAAACTCACTCTTTTCAAGTTGAAGACTGGGAGAATTTGTTTCATCTGATTGGAAAACAAAGAAATGCATGTCTGCTAGGTCTCAAAATGAGCAGCAGGAGTAAAAGTATCTAATTTCTCATACATTTATTTATTCCTGTTACATTTTATTAGTTGGGCAAAGGAAATAAGTGACCACATTACTGGGAAAAGTATCTGAGACTCAGTATGCTACAGTCTGAGAGAAAAATCTCTTGCTCAGTTAGCAAAAGTCAAATGCAACTAATGGAAATACACCACTGATATATATGGCTGTCATTTCTGACATACCTACGACTGGACCAACAATTGCAATGACAACATTTTAAATGGTGATCCCCTGCAGTCAGAGATGAAAACATGCAATCAAAAATCTACATATCTTTATCTCCCTATTCAGCCAGTATCTCCTGAGTAAACCAAATGGTGGGATCAGGACAAGAAGTAAATATAAAAGTAAACATATCTCCTTGTAAACTCAACCTCATTCATGTTTGGCTTTCATAATCTAATGTTTTGTGATTTTCACCATCTAAAGATCTCAAGACAAGTGTCTTGTTAAACCTTGCAATCCTGATGAACAGTGAATGTCAGATATGGCAAGTTCAGCTTGGTCTGAGAGATTTTTCCTCCAGCCTGGCTTTCACTAAGATTCATCAGCTTTGCCCCTCTGCATTCTGGCTGTTGAGGTCATGGTGTCTTTTACAGATAAGTGACCTGCTTAAAAATTTTTAGCTCTGCAAGCTTTGGAAGTTGGTGAGAAAATCCCCAGCCCTAGGTCTTAGCTAAGAAAACACTACAGCAGCCTTTTTTCTTAATAGTCACTCAAATGTAAAAGAGTTTCAAATGAGATGGAAATGCCCACAGATTGTTTGTCATGAGAGATCCTCCTTTTGTGAACAGCAACGAACTCAATTAATTTTTTACCCTTTAATGTCTGTTGAAAATTACTCTTATCCCTCAAAACTGTAAGAAAGTCTAGGGCGACACACAAAACACCAAATAAAGTCCAGTGGAGACTATCCGCTTCAGGGTCATTGTGCATTCCTATTTTCTAAGGGACACTGTATGCAGGATGAGCAGCACCTGGAAACTTACAAATCTGCTCTGGGCCAGATGCCCAGCAGATCCCTGCATTACAGAGATTCTCTTGGTGAATTTTCCTTTTTGCCAGCAGCTTTTGTATCACCAGTCTGTCCTCTCCCCACTCAGCAGTGAGAGCCTGCACACCCAGAGAAGAAACACTTGTGTTGTGGCGAGGCTCTGTCGTGGGACTCCTGGGGCAAGGACGCCTGAGAAATACAGACCAGCTGATCACAATTCCTCCTTCTGTTGAGCCTACCCTGGAAATACAGACAACTACTTCTTTTTTCATACTAAAAGATCCCTTGCTAGTGGCTGGGGAGAAGGTTGTCATCATACTCCAAAATGAAGAGAAACCAGACTGTGCCTTGCAGGGTGTGAGTGATCAGAGACACAGCAACAGCCAGGTATTAAATTATAGCTAGATGTAGTCTTCCACAAACAGCCTGGGAGAGAAAGTGTAACTCAGCAGATCCTAGAGTCTGGTTTCTGCTCTCTGTTCTCAGTCAAGGCAGACTGGCAGAGAAGGGCCAGCTCTGCACAACCTTGTGCTTCTGCCATGTTCAAATGCTCCCAAATCATAAATCTCATAAAATGCATTAAACTGAATTTAAAAAGAATGTAATGAACAAAACAAAAAACAATGTAATAAACAAAAGAGAAACAAATCTAGATTCCCCCCCCCTCCCCCCCGCCCCCCGTTTTCTGAGGCTTTTGGGGTCTGGCTCATATTCTCACTTTTTCTTCAGTTTTTCCTCATTCTAAAATGAAATCTGACATCATCATCAGACTCCAAGACCTATGGCTTTAAAGACAAAAGTCCAGTACTATGGGAGTCATGATAAAATGGTAAGAATAACTGTTCTATTTAGTTTCTTCCTTAAAAGTCACTCAAGAAGGTGGTGGACTGAAGCAAAGCATTTCTGCAACTTTCCTGACTAATGGGACATCCAAACTCTGGCTATGCAAATGTTAAAAAGAAGAATATAATTAAAGAACAAGGAAAGTGAGAAAAAGAGTGAGCTCACCTTTAACTAAATGCTGTAACAATCCCTTAGCTGTAAATGAAAATCCATAAACATACATTGAAAAATCAAGCATTCAGAATGGGATAGAAGAGGAGTGCTCTCACAACTTCTGCCTTTAAAATTGGCATTGCACATGCATTTAGAAATTTACTGTGGAACTGGAGCTATAGACTAAATTAATTTTTTCAGATCAGCAAAATAAATAAAAATTAATTTAGAAAAATTATTTTTGCCAATTTATAATCAGCTTAAGATTTTCTCTAATGGAGGCCAACTGGAAGTACAATAACTAGTACATAAACTGCATATTCAAACTCCTATACTTGAAAGAACAGAATCTTAAACTGTAGAAATATAAATGAAATATTAAGACCACCTAAATTTCCCATATGAAAGTCACAATTCATACCACATCATCTGAAATGCAATGGCTATTTATATGGCCTTTCACTGAAAACATCTTGCTATTAAACTGTCCGCTGACTAATCAATAAGCCTACCCAGTACAGTATGCTCTTTTCCTACACTGAAATCAATGAAATTGATGAAATAGAGTGAGTTGCAAGTACGTATTAGCTGGGAAGTGCAAACTGATGTCAGTGCAGCTATTTACCCACCATAGGGGGCCCAAAACCTTGAGTTCACAAACATCTCAATTAAAGGGCAACTTCCTTTCAGTTGCACCCAACCAACCATGGTGACTTTGTGGGACAGGGGTGGGGGCTAACAAGGTAAGGCTTGGAGAACAATTTGATTCTCCAAAACCTCAAACCACCTCCAAGAAGTTTCTTACCCAAGTTCTGCCCTGAGTATCTCAGCCTGTGCACATCTACTGACATTTTATGCCCTCTCCTCAGGTTTGGCTTTTCACATTACTACAAACACAGCAATGTTATTTACTGACTATATTTCCACCATTGATCATGGAAATCTACCAGTAATGGACTGATATATTCCAAGCGCTGGGCTGCAAGCTAAGTGATGAAGAAAGTCCATAGTCACTCCTTGAGAGCATGGCTTTGTTTCCTCTGTCCTGTTTCAACAGGTTCAGTTAATAACTTTAGCAACTACAATTTCTGTGCAGAGATGTAGAAGACTAATTTTTGAAATACCATGGTATGAATGAAAATATCAAACATCTTCAGGTCTGTAACAGCTCATAAGATCAGTGAAGTTAACCATATAGTAAAAGTTAGGATCTATGCTCATAAGATATTACATTGTCCAGCTGACTTCAGGCAACAAAAAATCTTAACAATGTTTGCCATCCATGTGAGATTTCTGAACCTCGTGGTGTTACTTCACTATAAAGTTTTCAACAGTACCAGCTGGACTTTGTTGGTAATTCCCAGGTAGGAGGTTTGCAGCCTGATACTAACACAGAATAACCTGGTTTATAACACCTCAAGTGCAAAGATCATTTCAGCATGTCTGGGCTTCAGGTTCTCTCTCACACATCTGAAATCAGAGCTGTCACTGTTAGCCAAGTACTGGCAAATGGAAGTATCTTCTGATTTCATACAGACAGGAACCAAGAAGTCTGGTACATGTCTGAAACATGTCTATGCACTCAGATTATATCCTTTCAAGGTGAAAATACTCAAGATATGGAGTGGCAGATGAAGCAATCAGGCAGCTGCAACCAACAGTACGTGGCATGGAAAGGAAAAGCCAGGGGTGCTGGGATAGTATGTCAAACAGCTAAGTGCTGAAGAAGCATCAGGAGGTTTGCTGGTAATACAAATGGGTAGTTAAAATGATGAGCAGTCAGAGTGAGAAATATCAGCCAATCCCAATTGGAAGATGTAATCTTCTACTGTTACGTTATTAATTGAAGGTACATATGAGCAGATGTGCTGAAACCTGACAGAAACATAGTCCTTTCGAGTAATGACTGGAACCTGATCCCTGAAGTCTTTGGTCTTCATCAGTTTGTTTTTCCCACCTTGAAGGCTGTACCTCAAGAGAGGGAAAGTGCTATAACTTTTAGACTGATACTGACCTTTAGAACCCATCACTCTTTGGTATTTAGTTATTCAGCAGTGAAAGGATCAGTTTACTGACACAGTGATAGAATTTCAAATGAAATTGATTTTAATGAACCTTTTAATTTTTTTAAACCCATAAACTTCTAATACTTTTCAATGAAGCTTGATACACTGTATTTGGAAATGCTTCTCTGTAGATAAGTCAAAATATGGTTTACATAGATAATAAAAAAGAAACTCCACTTGCTACTCACAGCAGACATATTCCTTTCATTTTTGTGAAAACTGCAATATGATCTCTGTACAGTTTCACCTAACTCAATATCTTACCACATTCCACAGACCAACATATCCTAAATACATAAGAACCTATTCCAGTGTGTGTCTGTCAGTGATTGTTAGTGTGCTAGTGCACAATGGAATTTAAACCACATAAGAAATAGACAAAATGTTAATTATCTTCCTGGAGATGGGAAACCAGATGTCCTCTGGAGCTGGCATTATTCTAAACAGGAAAAAGGTATGAAAGCTACTTATCTTAGAGCTTTGTAAATACCAGATATATATATTAGGAGAAAGTTGGCAGGCTAAGAAAGGACAAGTGCAGCTCTATAATAAAAAATGAGTGAGAATGACAGAAAGAGAGCATACATGAAATTATATTTGAGAAGTCCATTTTTTTTCAAGACAATTTTAATTATGCTTTTTATTGGATAAGTGCTCAAGGTGGTAGAAGAAATAGGCCCTCGTTTATACACTGTCACCTGACTCTCTCTGCTAAAGCAAAAAGAACACAAAAACGCCACCCAAACCCACAGAGACTGGGACCACTGTGGCACTGTGGCAGAATGCAAAGCATCAGCTCTACAAACCTCCCCAGAGCACCATAGCAAAGTCCTGAGACATATCCTGCAAGCATTTATAGACCAACTGAACTTCACGTATCATGATTGATTTCCCTGACACCATGTGGGTTTTATTGCAGCACACAAAACCAAACACAGACTTATGTATTTTTAGGATCAGGACATATTTAACACAAGTCAGCCGTGATTTAATGTGTCTGTACTTAATGTGCAACTTACTAAATGTGAGAGAATTCTGTATTTTGGTACAGTCTGAGTTTTTCTCCCGAACATCATGTATGTTGTTTCAACATTAATGCTGAAGTTAAAAACTCTGCAGTTACTCATGCTTATTTGAGTAATTATAAAGTAGTCTAATGCAGCTGGAAATGGAGGCACAGTAGCCTCATACTGAAAAAGCATAGCGTTTTATATAACATTAGAAAGCACTGGTGGGCACGTTGCCCATTTCTGATTATCTAGCGGCTTCTGTTCTGCGCAGGAATTAATGCTCTAATCGGAATGCATGTGTATAACATTGTTCTTGTGCTGATCAAGTACCACCAGTTCAGTGATTTCCTTGTGATGCCACTGCACATGTTGGGCCAGATTATTCCGATTATTATCATCTGCTGGTAGAAGACATAATGGGGCATTTCTAATCATAAAACAGTGCAACAGAAGAAAGCTATGGTAAGAGGGAACATCAGAGATGTACAATAAAAAGGCAGAAGAAGACCTTGTGCTGCAGGAAGACACTTCTGGACTGTGCTTAGTGCAATAATCTAGGTGTAGATAAGCATTAATAATCAGAAGATAAGTGAATAGCTCAGCATCAGTCCTTGTTTACAGTTTTAGAAGCTATGCATACATGTCATGCATGCATGCCCTCATGCACAGGTCAAAAAGGATTCCTATAACACCATTAAAGCTCTGCAAAGTTGCAGGCAAACGTTTCCAAACTTTGCAGTATGACTCTATACTACAGTTTGTGTTAGGAAGCAATATCATTCAGGGTACAATACAGCAGGATGTAGTGTCTCTTAGCTGCAAGCCCAATGCTCACTATCTATGCTGAGATTCTCTAGAGTGACTTCCCAGAGAAATAGTTCAGACTTCCAGTGACACTTCAGAAAGGTATGTACATTCACAGGCACCACCCCTCCCCACAACAACAACAAAACAAATATAAAAAACCAAACCAAAAATAAACCACAAAAAAAAACAAAACTCACATCACACCAACAAACAAACAAAACAAAACAAAACAAAAAAACCCCAAACCAAACGAACCAACCAACAAAAACAAAACAAAACAAAACAAAAATAGAGGCAGGAACAACCTTCTCTGACACACTTAGTGTCCTGATGAGAAATAGTAAGCAGTGCAGTTACTATTAATCACAATGTTCTTTAGGTATTTTTTTCAGTTGTGCCCATTAGTGCTAATCACTGGTTCTAAAATCAACATTTCAAATATTCCATTTTAAAACTGTTACTAGGTTTAAAAAGTAGCATCTGAAGTTAGTAATACTCTTTTTTTAGCACTTCATAGTTAATTATGTTTAATTCTTCATATTTTTTCACACTGCACTTGCTTCTGACTGAACGTAAAAAAATTGGATGTGACATTTATTGTCCATCGTGTAACCTTCTGCTCTAGTTTTAAACATCGTTTCTGTCTGTAGAGGTTGAATTATACAATGAATTTACAAGAACTGATGTTTTAACCCTTATCATTCCTATAAATTTACAAAAACTCATATTTCAGAGTTAGGTTATGTTACTTTACAATATGATCAATTTAAATGTAGTGCATATATAACAATACTGACTTTTACTTCTGACCCAAGATTCGTTTTCTCCCAAGAATACATTCAGTGCACATGACTGGCTAAAGACCACTGAAATCAATGGAAAGGCTACCAGTGACTTTGAAGAAATATGGATTGGGCTTTGAGTGTAACACAGCTCACTTCATTGACTCATCACAAGAGCTGAATTTGGATCAAACAGATGTAAAGTGGTTCATCACATGTACCTTTAACAAACTGTATATATTTTAACCCCACCCTTTCACTCCAAGGAATTCATAGTATTTTATTATGCTAGTTCTGTTAAGCAGCAACAGCACTTGCACAGATAAAATGAAGGACTGAAGCACATACAATTGTTTGTACTTACAAGTGTCTGGCTTGAGCTGACTGTTGGTTATTCCGAAATACTGAGGATTTTCAATTACAGGAATCTTTGTCATCCCAATGATGACTGCATCAGGACCTCCCTCAGAAGAAGATGGAGTGTTACTGCCATTTGAGATGTGGTGGAGGGGACTGGCTGAGTCGTCATCATTGCTGATAACTGAAGAAGGACCTAGAGTTAGAAACAAAGATTTCCTTGTAACTCATTATATGGTACTCTTCCCTCAGACAATGTCTTTATCTTTTTTTTTTATTTTGGCCAGTTTGTCCGCCATTCCCATAGTCAACAGTCTCTCTATGTGCCTTGTAGACCCTTCCTCAGAAATTTTATATTTCTGCATGGAAATGGAAAATGATGGGTTCTTTTCCATTAGGAGTTGGAATGTGAAAAAAAAAAAAAAAATTGTACTGGTGCATCACCTAGACCAAATATGTCAGTGTCCAGCACAGTCTGTCACTGTGAAAGATCTCAAAATTTGTTGAACTCATTCTGTCATTCTCAGAAATAAGCTATGAAATACACACAGTAACTTTTTTACCTTATGTCCTACTTGAATCACAGAGCAGTAATGGCACAAATCTAGGGAATGCCTGCCCTATGTGGCATTATAACAAGACAAAAGACACAGAGGAGATGGGCTCATACTGATGTGTGAATATGGTAATTTCTAAAAGAAACATGGTTCCAGGTTAAAATCCAGGTGACAATTTGCATAGTCACAGAGGTGCAGACAAGAAGCTGAGATTAGTGGGAAAGACACATCCCACCCCACTGCAAAACTTGGAGTCATTGCACAGGGACTGTTCCACACTAGGGTAACATCCCACTGGCTCCCCCATCCCTATGTGTTTCTAGTCACCTTCCAGAAAGAGGCTTATTCTAATTCAGTGACAGTTTTCACTCTGTGTTTTTAACAAAAGTGCCATGGAGATAAAACCTTGTAAATGGATTTTAAAAAAATCCTGCTTAGCATAGTGTCCCAGTTCTGTGAGCTGCAGGAACCTTTGAACTAACAGCAAGATCAGCACAGATGACATTTGAACTCTTGACATTTAAATTCCATGCAATTTAAATGCTATTCCATTTAAAATCCACATTTCTTTTCTTTTTTTTTTTTTTTTTTTTTTTTTTACATCCAGTATTCATTTAAAACTATCTTCCAATGGAGGAAGCCAGCAGAGAACACACACATCATATTTCATTTCACTTCATTGTCCATCCATGTTATTTATGGTTTTTGGAATGACATTCACATCTTCTAACTGTAACATCAAAAGACAAGGCCAGAAACAGATGGAAAAAACCACCCCCTGAAAATGCTTATCCTGGAATGGCATCCTTAAACAACAACTGCATTTAGCCTGTGGTCAGCAGTGACAGGTTCAGCTAATGTTCCTCCAGAGAAGGAGGCAGCAGAGAGGATCTTAAGGACAATAAAAAGCCATGTTTACTCAGTAACCAGTCACCAGTAACCACACTGCAACATGTTGGAGTCCCAGAATGAGTTTTAGGCTGGACAGAAGGAACACTGCAGAGACAAGACAGAGCTTGCCACATAGATGGCACCTGTCTTCAGGAGAGTTGGGGAATGCAGAAAAAGAGAGAGTAAGAATGGGGACCAGCAGCAGAGTCCATATACACATTACTGAGGACATGAGAGAAGACAGACAGGATCCACCACAGCAGACACATGATTAAGGAATAAGGTAAGAAAAAAGATAGTTCCAAACAGTTTCAAAGGGTAGCTTTAAAGAAACCCTCACTTTCTGTGGCTCACTGTATTGTTAACAAAATCACTTCATCACTACATGGCATGGCTCACAGAAATAAAACTTAAATATTCTGGCATGGGGCTATTCAACCCTGTGTTTTGAGACTCAAGCATACTCACACCCCTGTCCTGGCTTCCCTCCTCCCCAGCTGCCTTAATGGTGCATGAGGGAAATGTTCTCATGGTTTGAAAAAGTACTTCCCTCCCCAGCCTGAAACATTAGAAGTAATTTTTCAAATACCTTGCACTTGACTGGAAAGTCACTGTTGACAAATGTATGTAAAGCCTAAATCTCTACAATTTATCATGTGAAATAGTAATACCAAGGCTAGTTTTGTCAGTACTGATCACCTAGGTCCTTGAACGATTGATTCTACTGGGAAAGTTGCCAGTTTAAGAGTTTTTCATGAAGATTTCTCTAATGAAGGGCAGAGGCTAATAAATTGTGGGAAACCACCCCTCAGATGGCACAGAAGATACTTATGTTGTCACAGCACATTTTTCATATGCATGAGTGGTGTTTGCAGAAGCATTAGAATGCAACACATTTAAAACTGCATTGGATTTTTAGCAGATAACATCCTTACATCTCTAAACTTTCTGAATATCAATTTGATTGCTCCAAAAAAGCAAGCTGACTAATGCACACTTTCATGGGACAAAGTCTTTTTATACTAATATAGCTTTACTATGAGGGTCAAATCCCTTCTCTCACAGTAAAAAGGCAAATTCTCTCAGCTCTGAAACTTAATAGAGGCATGTCTCAAGGTCCTTTTCAGCCCCGTTGTTCTCTGCTGCACAGAAGAGGAGGCTTTTTTGTCATTGTTTTCTTCCACCATACATGCAGTGATGGCAAGGAAATTGACCATTACACATTTCTAGATGTTAAAGTGGGATAATGACTAGGAACTCAGTCTGTTCATCGAATAATTTCTGCACTACTTCAAGACTCAATTTTGGATGATGAACTACTTTTTCAATCAGTATAAATCACAAGTACTGCAGGTGAAAAGTAGACGATTGTTCTGTAAATCTGTTTACTCAATTAGAGTAGCTGGTAAAAGCTTGTCTTCTGTGTGGTATAAAGCAGGCTCCAAGTATATTCAGCTTTCTGATGTAGGTGAGGAAAACCTGCAAAATTAAGTGATTTTCAGAGTAATTCCTGGCAGTAGAAGACAGTGTGAGAAAAATTCAACTCGAGGAACTTTGTTGCTGTATCACTTTGTGATCCCCCTCACTTATTAGCAAGTAAACATCTCACGCAGTGATCTTCATGATTAGTTGTTTGAGTCCAAAAACCTATTTCCTGTCTATTTCTTTTCTAATTAAGACAACTGGAACTCCACAGATGGAGTTTTTTGTGTATCAGAGGCAGCTGAGCTCACATCCTTTCAAACTTGCCTTTGCTGGGACTTTTTTGTCAATGTGAGCAAACTTGTACATAGACTTTTATCTGCTGGACTATCTACTCATCATAAAGTTACATTTCATTTTTTGAATTCACTAAGCCACATTACAATTATAGACCAGTACTGCAGCTGGATATGATATTCAAGTAATGTGAAACCATTCTGGGGATTCAAGATAAGACCATCACCTGTGCTGACAAGAAGCTAGAACTGCCCTTTTCTGAATAGGCCCTTTTCTGATCTCAAAATGAAGGGTAATTTCTTAAAGCACCTTGGAGTGTGGTTTCATCCAGATGAAATGTGGTCACTGAATTACTGGTCAAAGGCAGAATGAGTATGGTAATTACAGTCAGTCACCTATTATTGCTTCTGGTTTTTATAAAACCTGCTCTTTGTTTACACTTGAAATCTGGAAATTTCAGACAAAATGTCACAGACAGAGTGAAAATCATGGCTTGTCAGTAGTCATTAGCTATCACCAATAACTGAGTCACAGTCAGGTTGAACTTTTAAGAAAACTCCAGAGACCTTCACCACCTTCCAAGGTGCTGCCCAAAATCTTTCCTTGATTTCACTTTTAAAAAATACTTCTTAAGAAGATAGCAGTTGGAGCCAGACAAGAAATGGTAGCTTGCCTTTAAAAAGACAAGAGGGATGCATTTCACCTCTATCTGATGTTAAGCTAAAGATCTGTCCATTCTGCATCACCTAGGTCCAAGAAAAATCCCTTCTGGGTACAAAAAACCCCTAGCAGCTCTTTAAAAGAGTGGTGACATGTAAGAAAACTCATTATGTTTGAAATTGACAAGTTATAATAAAGCCAAACCACCTCCAACAACTAGGTGGGAAACTGTTCTCAGTACATAATATGGGGACAGGCAGAAACAGCAAACATTTTTACTGCATATCTCATAGAAAACTGGAGATAGTCAAACACTGCTGTGGTTGGATTACAGCCTGCCTTCACCAATCCTGCCTGAAATATAACTCAATTCTGTGCTACCTCTTGAACAGTGCGTATTTGCACTGTCCTTCACCTTGGTGGTGCCAACAAATCAGAGTTTCCTTAGGTTAGGAAATAAAATTTAATTAAGCTATTTTCAAGGTGTGCTGGTATTTCTGGACAAGAGAAGGAAATTTATGATTATTACATACAGCCTTTCATGACAGGAAAGGCTACGAAAACCAGGATTGTTCAGCCTGGAAATTAGACGGCTTCAGGGTGACCTAATTGTGGCCTTCCAGTACCTGAAGGGAGTCTAGAAGCAAGACGGAGCAAAACTACTTACAAAAGCACATAGTAATGGAACAAAGGGGAATGGCTTCAAACTGAAAGACAGTGAGATTAAATTAGATATTAGGATGAAATTCTTTACTGTGAGGGTCGTAAGGCACTGGAACAGGTTGTGGAGAGGAATTGTGAATGACCCATCCTTGTAAGTGCTCAAAGCCAAGTTGGATGGGACTTTGAGCAACCTGGTCTAGTGAAAGATGTCCCTGCCCATGGCAAGGGGGTTGGATCTAGATGATCTTTAAGGCCCCTTCCAACCCAACCCATTCTATGACTTTATACTATGATTCATGATACTCCTATCACCATCAGAATTAATGGGGGTTTAACAAGCAAGCTACCAAGACCTATCTACACTGTTATTTGCTGGGGCTACCCTTGCTTTGCAATTTTAGACTTCTGGTAATCCTTAGGTAGTTGGTAGCAGCAACACATCTGACTACTGGCTACCTCCAGAATAATCCACACGACCTTCCTGCTGTGAGACACTGCCTTATTATGTTAATTACTGCATCAGAACAATTGGGTCAGGGGTGTGTGTGGGAGGGGGCAGGGACAAGCTGAATCTCATGGAGGTGAGGTCATGCCTTGTCCCACATGCCAGCCCCATGAGACTCCCGAGGTGACCCTAGAGCAGCTGTTGATCAAAGGCAGCCCAGGAGCACAGCCTGCACCACACCCCAGAGCCCCTTTTCAGCCTCTGACTGGCTCACACAGTGGGAGCTCCAACCCTCAGCCTGCCCTGGAGCCCCAGAGAGGCCAGTGGGCCGGGAGTCCTGCCTGGGAGGGGCGACCACAGGGGCCAGAGCAGATAAAAACAAAGACATGATCTTAACATGTTCGAACCCACCATTTCCAGATTCCTGTAGCTGGATCTACACTGAATCTAGAAATGGTAGCTATAGCTTTCTTTTTATTTCTATTTTTTTTCTTCTTCTTCTTCTATCTTTTCTTAATATTTTGGGTAGCTGGATACCGGATGGATTGGTTTTGCTAAATTGAATGGGTTTGCATGTGCTAAGTCAATGCTTTGTGGAATGCTTTGTTCTGGCTGTGTGTTACCCATTCAATTTTTGCCAAGTGTTCTCATTTTTCCTAAAGTTTATCAGTGAAGTACCTCCTGAGAATACGTACGTAGCATTTCTCCTTGCTGCTGTCTCTTAAGGTGTTAAAAGAGCCAAAGGCTCCTCTAATAATCTGGAGGGCAGACATTGTTGGAGCCTTGTATACTTTTAGAGTAAAACTCCCTTGGCTGAGCTCATAGCTCCAAGACATGGGGTCTTACACCTCTGTATCAAAGCACTGAAAAGTCTCAAAGTGCATAATTCTCAGCTCAGAAGACTCTGCCGAAACATAAGAAGGAGATGCTCTCAAATGCAGAATCAGAAAGAACCTATGGGTTTAGTTTGTACCTGACCTGATCTTGCAGCCACATAGATTTTTGCTTAGATGATCACAAAGAAATACCTTGTCCATCTACTTCTCCCTTCACCTGCTGTGTCAAAGTTGTAAGCAATCTACCCTGCACGTTTGCTCTGCAAGCTCTAACAAGATCTCTTGGAGGCTACAATATCCTGCATCCTCTGCACAACATGCTTCTGTGCAACACACATCACTCCAGTTATCCCTGAAGTCACTACTAATGGCTCAGGCACATTGGAAAACAATAGGAGTAATAACTACCACAAAAGCAAGCCAATTTTAACTTTGTGGTTGGACTGTGAATTTATAAAGATGCATCTACTTAGTCAAGTGTTACAAAGCAGATCATGTAAAGAGCAATGTTTTGTGCTGTAATGCCTCAAAAAACATGGCTCCTTCAACAAAAAACTATGTTGACTGCTAGGATTATTTCTTAATGGACATTGCACTAGCATTGACTCTTACTTCCCCTGCAAACAGGGGCCAGTGTGTGCTGAGACAAGGTAACAGCACATTATCAAGTTAAAAGCAGGACAGTGAATTCATGCCACATCAGTCAGTACCACCTCTGCCAAATTTCAAGGCCATACTGAGTCTTTTCTCTTTTTCCTTTTGAGAGGCATGTATTTTTTCACTAGTTAAATACATCACTATGACAAGCAATTACACAAGATTTCTTTTCCTATGAGATTCCCTTATTTGCTGTAGATTTTAAGTTATTCTTTTCTGCATGATTAGAAGGTAAGTCTTACACTTCAGCAAGCGCAGATATTCACTTTTTTTCTATTATCAAGGTAGGATCTAACTTTCTTACTAAAACAGTCAACTTCTTAGCTTTACTCTCAAATTGTGATCTTTTTACTCCCTCTGAAAGACAACTAATCAGTCACATCTTGGCACACTTTTTTCTGACTAAGGTGCTGTAAGCTTTACTTCGCATATTCCTTTGTATTCCTAAGTTCAACAACTGTGGTACTGAATCATGTTTGTGCAATTCTATTAGACTGAATAAGAAAGCCAGCATAATAGAAAGCAATGCAATTACAGAAATATTATTTTATATTATTGGTCTCTTAAACTGCTGTATGCTGAATACAGGGAATTGAATTAAAAGGCATAAAGAGAACACAAGGAAAAATTAAAAACAAAGATGGCTGAATAAGCTTCCAAAGAGAAACCAGTTTAGTCTCACTTTGCTTGGTGGAGCTGTTCAAAGTCAAGTCAGATTGTTCTGCAAATCTGGAGTGGGCTTATTAAAAAGATGGTCTTTGTTTTGCAGCTGCTGATGGTTTTAACGACGGAAGGCTCAAGGCACTGTCATTCTGTCAGCAATTCAGCTGTGTGGAGCAACAGCCTATCTTGTCTCTCCCCACCCTCCAACTGACCCTTCCTTTCTCATATCCCCAGCCCTGTGAGCTAGCCAGAAAATAGCCATTAATCTGAGCCTGAGTGAAGTCATGTCTACAGTCACTGTCCCATTGAGCTGCAAAATGAGTAAGAGGGTTAATCCTCCTCTGTGGTGAAGAAAACACAAGATCACCCAACACAATATTATACCCAAGTCCATCCTGCTGAAGCATACTAGTTTGCCCAGCTCAAAGAGTACATGTCCTTCTATCCCAGAACAGCACACTGAGCCAAAAATCACACTGTTAGACATTCAGTCTGTGACTCAGAAAACTGAGACTTGCCAGGCTTGGGTGTTTAGTGGATAAATAATTTCACATATTCTGACAGGTATCATCAATCTATTTCACTGATTTGCACCCACCAGTGCTTGTTTAAGCTTGTACTCTATTGCTTCTTGATATAGGAGATGAGAAAAACTTTGTAACACTGCTCAAGAAGTTCAGTTCCCATCCAAGACGATGCTCCCAGGAAGTCAGAGGAACCAGAAAGGAGAGCTGGAGTACATCCTCATACCTAGCAGACAAAAGCCTCTGTTCTCTGTCAGTATGCACTTCTAACATTCTCTGAATAACAGAAGTAAGGAGGCTTCTGGAAGGTCTCCTGAAGAAGTAGCAGAAAATCAAGGCTTAAACTCAAGAAGCAGCCCTTAGGAGTCTGTTCAATTACAACTATTGCAAAACGTAATGACACCACACCAATTTGACGCAACGTCTGATTTGGGTGATCAAGGATAAAAGGTTGTTTGCTTTTGTTTTCATGTGGAAAAATCAATGTTTTGTTTTTCCTCATTTGTTGTAGCTACACAAGAATACTAAATTGCTCTGTTGTCATTGTATCACTTTCATACAGAACAAGTAAACTACAGTGCCGCAATATCTTCATTCCCACACAGAATCATTTAAGTAATGCATACCTTTGAGTCTAACAAAACAACAGGTATGTTATTCAGCTTTACAGTACCAAATTTTCAGTGTTACTAGGAGTCAAGATGCTTTTGCCGTACATCACACATTTCTCTTATAGGAAAACTTATTTCAAATGCCTAGCTCCTCTAGAGAGGAACAAACACACAATCTGGGTAATTTCCACTGACATGACTGCGCACAGATTTTAGCCACTCAGTATTTCATCAGGGCTTTTTTGTTGTGTCTTTGAATCTAAGAACCACAGCTGCATATTTGTTTGCTTCGGTTTTATGCTAGTGCATGACTGTGAAAGAATCCCAGTCAGTTCTTTTCAGCTGCCTTTCTCCTCACAACCTCATCTATACCCTTGTATGCACATATTCCTGCGTCCCTTCACACACAAGCCTGGAGCAATTGTTTCTGCAAGGGACGACTCCCCAGGATAGCCTAGGGGACCCCTTCATAATGCAAATTACTCCCTGAAAGTCATGCAGGCAACAGGGTGCAGGGACAAAGACACAGATGTCTTGGTCTTGGATAGACTGGCAAGACAGTTTACACAAGAAACCTCCTTTGCAGCACAGTAAAGGCTGTAGTAAAAAGAATACATACTGGATTGGTTAGTACTGTCTATACAGGATGAAAGGTCCATAACCCCCTCTGCCCAGCTTCACTCCAGGGCCAGCTCTCCCCAGCAAAACCTCAGTCCATGTCACAAAGGTACCAATTTCTTTCTCCTTTCAGCCAGAATGGGAGGCATTTGTGTAACAGATCTCACAACTACAATCTGGCGTGCATCTTCAAACTCCTAACCACCATAACCAATAAATCCTCAAAGATCAGACTCCATGATGTATGCACTACTATTATTCCCAATGTGGAAGCAGAAAAACTCTTTGGCTTACTGATTTGCCTAGCACTGTAGCTGGGATCTTTGTCAAAGTCATGGCCAGAAACTGGGAAGAACTGGCAGCCCAGGCTGTTGAACCATGGAGCCCTTTGGGACTCACAGCCCTCCTGCAGCTGTAGGATAAATGGTGGCTATACAGCTATCCAGTACTTTGTGGACATGCTTGCAGTATCTGCAGCTTAAATGAAACACAGGCTTCAGACAAAAATCTAGCTGGGATGTGGCATATTAATCAATAAGAATACATCAGCCAAAGAAGGATACGAGGCAGCAGAAAATGTGAAAGAAAGAATGATTGATCTTTTGTTAATATAGACCATCAAGACCATTCATTATAGTCACTTGCAGGTTTGGGTATCTTGGAAACACAGGTAAAATTACAATCCTTCAAAAATATCACAGTGAAAAATCACCACAATATTAAAAAAATCAGCTGGAATGCGCTTGTTAGCATTGAGCAAAAAATAATAATTCACCTGAAATTAAATCCTTGTTGCCTTTCATTTAATTTAAAAACTATTTAATTAACAATCACTTCCCCACAGACTTCTCATAAATAATCCAAGTGTTAGCATTCCCATTCCTAGGGCAGGGAATGAGGTCCTCTGTTGTCTAGAAGATAAATACAAAGTGTATTTGTACAAAGCAACACAAGTTTCCCCACACTGCTTTGGCAGTCAGTCTTCACCTGAGAGAACAAAGCTATTTGGAGTAGTTAACTTGAATAATCTTTCAAATTCTGTTTAGTTGACATGGTTAGATGATAAGGCAGATACACTACACTGTAGAGAAAAGCTCCCTGATTTTAAACTTGTATTTGTTCTTGTGCCTCTAAAAAAAAAAAAAAAAAAAAAGGCAAACCAAAACATTAGTAAAGACACTATGTCATTGTTTTCAAAGCCTCCCTGATTACTTCTTGGAAGGACAGAGATGTTACCTACTGGCCTCTTCCATTCAAGCAAATCAGCTGAAAACATGATATGGAAAAATCTAGGCATACTCAGGCACTGATGGAAAACTGAAGAATTGGGATTTCCTTTATCTTAAATCAAGGTCTGAGAAGGTACACAAGGATAACCTTCCAATGCATGGGTACAATTTTTATTGCATACCTATGCTGGATAGGAATGAAAAGTTCCATGACAAAACACATCAAGGAAGATTGAGGTAAAATGTTAGGGAGGCATTCTCAGGCACTGGAATTGCTCAGAAGTCTCCATTTCTGGAGATTTTTAAACCACATGATGAAACAAATGGAAAAAATCCAGGCATAGTGGGTACAGCTTTAGGGTAGGGAGGAATCTCCCAGGTCCCCTTTCAGCTCTAAGCTTCCATAGTGACACAAAAGTAGACCTTGAGTGTTCTTATGGGAAACCATTTAGGGTCTTCAAATGTTTATTTATGTCTATTCAGAAGTGAATAGTGAAGGAAGCCCAGAGCTCAACAAATACACAACATATCTCAATGGAGTACATATATTTCAGTGCATTAATAGGTCACTTTTCCAACCTGCAGAACAAAGACAGGTTTAGCTGGGCAAGAAGAACATCACTGCTGTACTACTGTGTTATTCTACTAGAACATACATTACTGAATACCATTCTTTATGTACAATTTATTTCAGTGAAATTTTCCCCCTTCATTATTTCAGATCAGATTTCATTAGTGGAAGTGTTAACTACATGACATTATAACAAAAAGTCTTGTAAAATTTCTTACTTATTGTCAGTGCAAGATTATTACAGACCCCTAAAATTGCATGAGTTATGAAGTCAACACTACATTGAAATATACCTCTCAATTTGTTCTCAACAAGCATTCTAGCATAACAGCTTCCAATTAATTTTTCATTTGCAACCACATTAGCTAACCTTAAACCTGACAATCTACAAAGAAGAAAAACGAAATGATTACACACAATCAACCCAAACATCACACTCAAATTGTAAACAACATCTACAGAAGTCTGGTTTTGCTGTTTATTAAGCTCTCACTGAGATAATCTTGCAGCCCAACTACAGATTTTTTGAACTTGTGGTGGCATGGACTGCCTCCTCTTCACCTCCAAACACTTCCTATCCTGGAAAACAGGTTTTAAAACCTGAATTCAAAGGCCCACCTACACCTGAAGAGGAGGTCATGGGAAGATGGGGAACTAACACTCCAGCATTTTTTTTTGCCAAGTAATTCACTCTCTCCTCAGGTGAACAGCCTTTGGGTACTGATGACCCAAATTTTGCATGTGCTGAGGAGATAATATCTGACCTTCTGAAGTGGGTGGCTGGAGGGTTAGGAGTCTTCAGCATAGAACACAGGCTGTCCAAAAGCAGCCCTCAGTGACCACAAAGCAAAAGGGAGCTTACTTTCCTTCCTCTGAACATTAATGCCTGACATTTTAAGTCTAGTTTATATTAGATTACTCAGCAACAGTGAAACTGATTCATTTTGTGTCTCAGTCACAGCAGCCATTTCAGTGTTCTTTTCTACAGAACCTGACCCCAAAGCACTGAGCAACTCTCTATGTGCCAGGCCTTTAAACACAGACCATAGCCCAGCTCAGAAAACCTTGCTGGTCAGCTAGAGATTGGCCGGCATGTTCTTCTGGGAAGATTTCTGGTGCTCAGCAATCATGTATCGCTAAAAATACTTGTGATGTCCTTGTGAAGTCTCTGTCTGACATGTGGTCCAAAATGGAACAATCTTACCAAGAGACCTACTCGTGATTGGTTCTTCTGTGCACCCACAAGACATAATAAGGAAAAGAAAAGCAATCATCTTCCACTTTTACAGCCTTCTGGATTATGTTCATTTAGATCTTTGAGGACATTGCTTAAGAAAGAGTTAACCTCCGGAGATGGCAGAGACCTGAACAGACTGTTTGGAGGAATATCCCTGCTAATACAGCTTCAAATCAGAGATGCAGAGATGCCTTCAAACACCACCTTTCTTTTCCCAAGCACAGTTCCTAAGGCAGTAAAGGCTTACACACTCAAATTCTTCTTCAGATGCAGATCTAAAAATTGCTGCAGTGGAGCAACTGACTTTCCTGGGGAGAAAGGCAACCTGTCAAATTTCTATCCCAGCATCATCACTCTCAAGCTATAGGATTAGCTGCACAAATTGACTGACTTGCCTCTGTATGCTAAACCTCTACTGCCATTTACAGACACCTCCTCCTCCCTACCACTTGATGCCTCATCTGCTGGAGATTCCTCCTGTCACCTCTTCCCTGACAGCTTTCTTGAAATTGCTGCTATGGCAAGTAGGAATATGCTGTATACTCAAAGCTATTTGCAACATATCAGCTAGCTTGCTATCCCAAAACTGGCCATGCTACAAACCAAACTCTGGCAGTTTTGTTACAGCAGACTTGAAAATGGATACATAATTGTGAAACTGGTCACAAAACTGATCATGACATCACAATGACATTTTGCTACAATATCGGAAGCATCACTGCTTCTGTTCTGCACAGCTCTGAATAAAACAGTGTTTCTTTTTTTATTTCAGGATGCTGCACATAGTATTTTCATAAATTAATTCTACTTCTTCTGAGTATTTTACCAAGTATTCTCCCTTAGCATTTTTCTGATGGGGCTCCTCTGCTTATTTACTCAATTCTTTCTCTAAGAAAAGTTTTGCCTCTCTCTTCTTAACTGATTCTCTCTTGACCACCTGGCTCATCTGTGCCCTCTTCTTCTAACAACCACAAGGACTCCTGTGATGTTGTAATTTTAATGTTAGGATTAAATAGCATTAGTACTTGTTAAACTCAAGTATTTTAGGATGACATTCATCTATTCTCAGTCTAGCATCCTCTTTTATCAAAAATTCAGTCATGGCTGTTTCTTAGCAACAGATTTATCAGAACAGATTTGCATGAAAATCAAATTCTCTCAAAAAGGAACTGCTAAAGAAAGCTGAAAGCATAGCCTTATTCCTGACCACCATTAAAAGCAAATGCTACAAAGCAGAAGAGTTTTCTGAATCCATATGAAATTTAATGAACACATGTAGAGCATTAGCACCAATTGAAGTAGACAACTTTATAAACTTTCCTAACTAGTGCATCTCTGAACTGATCTGCAAAAATAATTTTCTTGCCTTCAGAGATCGAAAGGAAAAAAAAACAAAATGAAAACAGCAAACCATGCAGCCACAATCCTCTTGTACTGGATTAAAAATTGGCATCAGCAATGGTCATACACAAACAGGTCTCAGAGGACCAAGATGCAAAAGGCAGACATGTGCACTTCCCATGTGCATGAAAAATGGACACTTTAACTTCAAGCACACTAATATTAGATAACCAAGAAATGGACTTCGGTGCAGGATAATAATCAGTATTTCATCCTCTGATGTCATCACATCTATACCATAATTTCACTAAACAGCAGGTTCTTCATTTTCACAGTCTTTAGAAAGAATGTGAATTTAGAAAAAATTCGGAATTTAGACACAAAGAATCCATCTTCACCGAAAGATTTTTCTACACCTTTCTCCTCTTTGCCAAATGGGCATGAAATCCTATGAACAGATAAAGTGAAATAGCAATACCAAGGGTCTAATTCCTTTCATCTTAATATCAACCAGGAGTAAGTTATTATGTTGGCAATGGTTTGAAATCCCTATGAATGACAGTGGAATCAGGACTGCTGCCTTTTTATCAAGAATGATGACAACCTTTTTGGCAAATGCAGTCTCCTGCTGCTGTGGCACTTAGTTGTGGCACTTAGTTATGTCACTGAAAGGTAGCATCTATAATATATGACTGCACATGAATTATGTTAGGAATGGGTTAAAGTAATTTATCTGTATTACTCCCAAGAGGCAATGCCAAAAAGGTAATTGCCCATATTTGTACCCCTACATTATAGAGACTGACAGTTTCATGTCTTCATAATGTTTAACTGAAAATCTATAAAATCCATTTCTCTTTCTTGCTGAAAAATTAATACAGGACCAAAACCTGAAATTCCAACTCTGGTCATGCCCAGACAAAACTCCCACTGAAGTGAGTGGGAGTTTTGCCAGGGAGAGGATTAAAGACAGTATGATTTGCTGCATGCTACCAGACATGTAAAAGCTACAGAGCTAGATTTTCATTATGATGCTGCTGGTATTATTAAAATAAGCAAGATTTTGGTCTTTCACCTTTCAGTCACACACTCATGTGGGCTTGTAGAGAAAGGAGAGATGTGAGGCAGACAAGCCAGCTTGCTGGAGGGTGCTTAATGCTGGGCTGGGAACCAGCAGAAGTGAATCCCTCCTGCACTATCTCCCTTCCCTCTGCTTTAAGGCCCAACCAGAGGCAGGAAAGAGCAAGGAAGCAAGCCTGGATGCTCAGCAAACAGCACTAGCTGAATGGAGTGCAGTGAGCTCATCACCACAAAAAATTACTGGAGCCATCCACAGTACCAGTGCCGTTGCAGCACTGGAAGCACGCCTGGGCACACACGCCTTTGGGAGGCTTTAAGCTGGGCCCTGTGCCACAGAGCTATGACACCTCTAAAGGGAGATGGCAGGAAGCAGTCAATACCTACCAGCTTCACTGAGCTTCTGCCAGGGGTGACTGAAACTCTGTAACCAGAGGAGCCTGCTATCCCTACAGAGTTAACCTGGCTCTGCACAGAAGGGACATGGCACTTTCTTGGGGTTCTCGGGTTTTGCTGGCAGCTCCCTCCACTTGGTCATAGTACCTTAAATGGATACAGAAACTCTTTAAAAAAGTAGATTGTTTATCAACTGAGTGTTTGGGATGGTTTTGTTCTCCAGTACAGTTTCAGAGGCATTAGAATTTGGTTTCTTAAAACAGTAACTTTTCTTCCGTTACCAACAAATTTCTTCATGTTTTCATGATGTGGTAGCAAAACCGAAGGAATGAAGTTATGACCATCTGAAACAGCTAAGGTATCTAACCAGCCTACAAAAATGAAGCAAAAAATAAGTCCTGGTCTAATCATCCATTTAAATTTCTATGAGGAAACAGGAACATAGGATCTCACTACAGATGTCATTTTGTGAATGAAATCTCATTTTTAAGAGTATGATTACAAGAGATTTCTGACTTTTTGTCTCACTAGCAATGCCATCTGGCACTAATTTAATTTAAAATCACCAAGCAATTATTGTTAAAAAATTAACTAATATTCACACTTAGGGATATTTTTTTAATATTCTTAATGAAAAAAAACAACCATGGTTAGGGACCACTATTACTTACAAAATATAGATCAATGGCATACTAATGATTCAAGTACCAGCACAGAGACACTGGAGTCCTGAATTTAAAATAAGGTAGTCCTGTTGAATTAAACTCACTGATCTGAGTTCTAAAGCAAGTTTCAAAGTATGTATCACACAAAAATTAATTCAATACTAGTAGCAAGGAAAAAAAAAGATTATTCACTGTGTTAGTAACACATGACTAAAACTGCAATATATAGCACTATTTAACACCTACATAATCTCTTAAAAGATCCTTTTTTAGAAAAAATGAAACTACAGATAAATACAGATCTTACGTGAAATCTGGCTATTATGGATTAAACACCACAAAACCCCTACAGTTTTGGAATGAAAACTGCATTCAGTTGGGTAGCATTTCCTTTTGGTAGGACCTAAAATGGATGTCTCCACCTTCAAATGTTAACAGACTGAATTTCAAGCCTTAAAATTTACCGTTCCCAAATAGCAGTAGTAGTACTTACGAATGAGAAGTATTTGTTAGTTTCTTAGCTGATCTGAATTGGTTAAAGGATCTGACTCATACTGATTTTGAGTTCCTCATGGTTCTGCATTCCATACAGACACATCCACTGCTGGACAGATTGATCTGTTAGCATTTTACAACTACATGGCACAAACAGAAATGCAGTGCAAGGAAAGACGGGGAGAAACAGGCTGCACAAGCTCTGCACTTGCAATGTGTAGGCAGCAATGAAAAAATGTTTCAGGATGCTATAGAAAGTAGTTACACATTACTTAGGAACAATTTAATGTGGTACGCTAGCAGATCTCCCTAGAATTCTCTATCTGTAAAGAGATTACACCAACTCCTAAGGGAAAAACAAAGCTGACACCCAGGAAAAGGTAACCCTTTGTACCATACAGCAAGTACAAAGCTGGTCTCAGCATGTTCATCTTCAAAAACCATACCTCAGATGCCTGGAGAAAAGAAACGCTCAGGCAAGCGGCATTGAACTTACCTTATTTTGATTCATAGTCTCATAAGCAAACAAATGCAGAGCAGATGATTTGGGTGGTATTTAAAAAGCATTACATGTATTTCAAAATAATACAGCTAAGCAATCAGTAATAACTCAGACTTGTGTGGCAGAAGCCTTCACAAGGACCCATGAGGGACTGAGATATCTGTCAGTGGTCTACTTGGTACTCAGAAGACAGAATTCACCAAGACAGGCAGATATTACAACATAGAGGCAGTTCCTCAGACTGCCAAAAAATTATCTGCAGCTTATAGAAGATAAAACTGAGACAAACTGACTTCCTAGGTCACCTAATCACCTGACATAAATGGCAAAGTCATGAGCAAAGCTTACCATGATGAAGCCAACACATATTTCACACTTTTGACTTTTATCTAATATTTAAGGCAACATATGCAGTTTTGAATCTGAATGCAAATGGGAGTATTAAATGTTTTCTTCTACAAAACATAGACTTATTAGCACCTCACATGTTGTTCTAATTCTGATAGTTATTATGTACAGGTATATACAGCCCTTTGATTTTTCCTAGGAGTTTTAAGACATGTAACGTAAGTGAAGCAATTTCTTATGACTATGCATTAATTACATAGTACAAAGTGCACCAGGAATCTCTGACCTATTGACCTTCACCCTAAAACCATCTGGGGATGAGCTAACTTATAAGCTCTGACCTCAACATTATGCTATCTTTCATAAAGAAACATTAAAATTGATTGCATGGCATGCATCTTTAGAAAAAGAAAGGGGAATTCTGGTTTAGGCAGAAGGGTGAGTCTATGCTGGGACATCTGCTGGAGCAAAGACATTACAAACACTCAGCATGGGCTGAGAAAAAAATGAAAGAAACACTACCCAGCCCTCAGACAAAAGTTTATATAGAACTATTTTTTTTGATCTTGTTCCATGAGGCAGGGATGATGCATCCATTCCTGAGGCATCATCAACTTCAATTCTGTAGACACTGAAATTTTGCTAAAACTGTTCCAGGTGAAAACATGGTGACTCTTCAGTGGATCATGCTAATCATAAAGAAAATGCACAACCAATTGTCTGTCTGGAGTTTCTGCACCACCTTCTGGTTTCTAACTTCTAATACTGAATACCAACTATAACAAGTTATTGAGGAAATATGATCCAGGGTGTCATTGATATGTGGTTCCTACACACACTTCCATATTTTCCTTCTGCATATCATCTATCTCAGGAATATGTCTCAGCTAGAACAGCCAGTTGAATACTTTACTTCTTCTGAATGTGTAAATAGCACAGCACTTTTATGTGGTAGGAGTAAACACGGGTATGAAAGACATTGCCACATTCATATTCTAACTTATTCCAAGACACTATTTGAGATTTTACTGATTACGATTGCAATGTATTAGGGAACTAGATCTGAAATCTGCTGCAACAAAAACTGAAGAAACAATAATGGCATCATAAAATGGCATAATGGGAATAAACTATGAATTTGAAAACTACATTAGGAAGGCAGATTGCATGAATAAGACAAACAAGTGTTTTTTAAATTAGTTTTTCAATTACCAGAGCAAGAACTCCAAGCCAAAGTAATTTTCAGTTGTCTTTCAAATACCCCTTTCTATTCTTTTAACTCACACTTGTTTTAGAAAACTGCACAGTGTATTTGCTTTCCATAGGTAAAACACATTGCCAAAAGGTCTTTCAATACAATTATCTATATATCAAAAACCAGTATTTTGTGACTTTTTGCAACCATTCTTATGGAACAGCAATATAAAAAGAACTGCTTATTATGTGCTCTGTATTTTTGCTTTAGAAACTGATTACTAACATAATAGAGGAAGAAACATCAATTACTCAACCTGAAAGGTGATCTTTAAATTAATTCCACTTTTAAAATAGTAACAGAATTATGAACTAGTCTATGAAATTAACTTTTTATTCTTGAAGTATTTTAATAATGAAATTAGATGTTAATTACAATTTCTCAAGATACAAATATCCAATACATGCTGTTCATATCTTTTTTTCTCATTTAAAAGAACAAAATAAAGACTTCTACAACAGTACTGTTCAGGTGCAATTCATGTTCACTGAAAAATAAACCCTAGTTTGCATCTTTACACTAGTTTGGATTATCAAGAACAGTAAGATTGTTTTATTTTTTTATAGTGTTGACCACCTAATTTCCTGGGCAGTGTAAATGGCTGCTTTCAACTTTTGCCTTTACTCAGCTTCATTTTTTGATTGCTCTCCTAGAGTCCTCACTCTGCTGAGTCTGCAAACCCTGTATTAGAGTATTTTGATGGAAAGCTTGTTACCACTCAGGAAAACATCAAACCCATCACAATCTCAGCATCTTCTTCTATTTAGTATTTTCAAGAATTTAACACTTTATATTTTTTGAATACTTTCTTTAAAATAATTGTATCTACCAGCTTAATCAACAGCACAATTTACCTGCAAGTCTTATTGCAAGTTTCTCTTAGAAAAAGAGCTAACCTTTATATTGAGACTGTTTCTTCTCAATACTTAGGATGCATCAAATTTGTTCGCAAAGCATATTTTACATGGATGATGATAAGAAAGTGTATGTGTAAAATACACTACATAACATTACAACTGTTCAAAGATGTAAAAAATTCAAAATTTCCTACAGGTATACAAAGGAGATTTGGTGCAATACTCAGAGATCTGTTGAGCTCCCAGGAGAGAAAAATGTGAAAAAAACATTTCAGAAGCAAGAAAACGAACATGTAATCTGCTGTAGTTCAAACAGGCAATCATGTTAATAGGAAAAAGTAACATGCCCTAGCATGCCCAAGCAAAAAAAAAAAAAACAAACCAGAATAAACCTGGACATAACCATTTCACTTGTGTACTCCGCTTCATTAGGTCTGTCAAGAAATCCAGATGGTCTGGGCCAATAAACCAAAGTCACAAAGCAAAACATACCCTTCAAATCACAGCACTGTTGTTTCCTCAAAATAGTTTGGAAAATCAGCACATCTACTTACTGGAGTATTTAGCCAACCAACTTTGTCTATGTAAAATTCTGAGTAGATGAAGCATGGCCTAACACATAAAACTTGCTATCTTATGGCCAATAGCTGAATACGTAGTCATGTGTTCTGAATACACTTACATCTGATTGAATGTACATGTAAACATGCATACCTTTAAATTAAACAGATATAAAACTACTGCAAACAGGGCTAGAGAGGTGCTTTATAAATAGGGTAACCATTAAAGATGCTATAAAAATATAATCAAGGAGTTGAATCTCACTGTTTATGAGAAAACAAAAACAACGATAGCACATCTGTAACAACACATAATAGGTGAGGAACTTGAAGATTTATATCTTTTCCAATGTACTGCACTGTTACTAATGAAATAGAAGATGTTCTCAATTTATAGGCAGTGAAAGACACAACGATATGGCATCATAAAACTTTATTGGCCTGTTAAAAGTAAGTTCATCAAGTACATTTTTTATAAATGTAGATTTTTCCAAACTGTTATGGTAGCATTTGTGAATAAAAACAATGGCTATCTGTTATTTACAAGAGTATGAAACATTTTCAGGAAGAATAAGAGGGAAGAGAGGGAGAAAAGGCTCATAGTTTGCTGATGAATCACAGCTATCAATTTTTTAATTACAGAATCACAGAATGGTTCAGGTTGGAAGGGACCACAATGGGTCATCTGGTCCAACCTCCCTGCTCAAGCAGGGTCACCCCAAAGCACATGGCACAGGATGGCATCCAGACAGTTCTTGAATATCCTCAGTGAGGAGGACTCCACAACCTCCCTGGCCAATCTGTTCCACTGCTTGGTCACCTGCACATAAAGAAGTTCTTTCTCTTATTCAGGTAGAACTTCCTGTGCATCAATTTCTGCCCATTGTCTCTTGTCCAAATGCTTGGCATCCATGATGCGATGTTATGGTAGAAGGCAATTTCTTGCTATCATTTCGAATATTACTTTTCTCCATGTGTGAAAAAATATTTCAGAAAAGAACACTTATATTCTATATTTTGATATTGACTGAATGATTATTTCTATTTTTAAACTGAGCTTGAAGTATAAAAAATACCGAGGAACACTGAACTGTTAATGGCACTGGAATACATCTGAAATGTATTTGTCAAAGACTCTGGTCTTGGGTTTTCGAAGTGGTGTGGCACCCCAATTCTGCTCTCACACTAGTAAAGCCAATAATATCAATGAAATAGCTACAATAAAAAAAATACTTGGGAAAAAATCGGGGTTTCTTTTCTGCTTGGTTCACATGTGTGAGGATGAGCCCTACTCTGCTTACATCAAGAAAAAATCAAAGCCATCGTAAGAAACCCATGACTTTACCCTCTACTTGCTTGAATATCAGATAGCTCCCTGAAATCTTATATGGTTGTTTTTGTCATTCCAGTCAAGGAACAAAGTTACAGTGAAAATGTGTATGCAATGAGACAAGTTTCCTCCTATATTAAGACATAATCTGCTTAGTAACACTGCTACGAGTTGCTGCCTCTAGAGATTACAGGGGGATTGCCCTCTTCAAAATGAAAGCAGTTTGGCTCTACACTGACTGCAACTCTGCTCCAGGCCAGGACACATGTGCTTATCCACCACACTCCTTGCAGCTGCAAAAACATAGCTAATCGTGGAAAGTTGCTATTAAAATTAGAATGATATAGCATGTGTATACCAAAACAATACACGTTTTAATGTGGTCTCTTTCAATATATCTTTTTTGATGAAAATAAGGCAACCAGTTAACCTGAAGTTAATTAAAAGACAATAACATGTTCTGCAAGTTCAATCATACAGTCTATATACATGTGGAACCAAATGCCTATATTTATTTCCAATCAATGCATCATTTCCTATTTTCAGATAGGAAATTTAACAGGTTTAATTTAACAGGTATTTAACAGATTTAATTTGTATGAATGAAAGAAAACCCAAACAAATGGAAGTCAGCTTCAAAAGCTTGGGACTACACGTTCCTATGAAAGTGGGATGATGAAATGGGTTGTGACAGATGTGAAATACAAAGCACAACATTCTCTGTGCTCCCTATAATGCTGTATTCATATTTCTCAACATTTCCATCCATCCACAAACTCTTGCTCTGGAGATCAGATGAGAAAATCTGGAACAACTTGGACCTACATTATAATTTAGAACACTTTACAACTTCACATAATGATGACAAAGCTCTTCAAAATGATATTCCAAGAAGCTGCACATTTGTGCCCTATGGAAAACAGAGCTTACCACAGCTCACAAAGGACGATATTGAGTTCTCTTAAGAGCAGAAAACAGAACAACTTAAAACTGGAAGGAAGAGAAGAAGCCAGAGAGAACAATAAAGAAGAAAACACTAAAAACCTTCAGGTAAGCTTTTGGAATTCCCTTTTGAAATACACGTGAACAAAATACTTAGCTGTCCAATCCACTAAAAATTTTCAAATTATTTCAAGTGTTAAATATATGACTGGAAAAGGATCATTGAATTAAGAAGAGGTCAGAAAGGATGCATTTTTTATCTGTCTGATAATAGCTTCCAACTGTACAAACAATTTGCAAGTTTTTAAGCATTTAAACAGAGGCAAAGAAAGTGATGGTCTTCATGGTGAAGACTTATCATGAATGGCAGGGAAAAGGGATTGAAAAAATGCACCTTTTTATGAAGGCTGTTGAGTAAAGAGCCAGTTGGAAGTGTATGAGTCTAAAACCCATGTTTTTTAGTTTTTTAGTTTTTGAAAAGCCATTCTAAGAAATTGTCTTTCATAGGAAAAAGTTGATTTTTAGTGCTACTGCTGACAGTCAAA
>JAWWEW010000088.1:35221258-35248855 GCA_035583185.1 Anabacerthia variegaticeps
AAGAGAGAAATTCCTGCAAGAACTATCTGAAGCGAAATTGTTTTCAACTAGCTGTCCACAGGTTTTCTTGGCACTGTCTGCTGTTCCCAAGGATCCTGATCTTGCTCCCACTGAAATGCATGTGTTTCTTAACTGCTGCCTGGGAGAGATCCAGCTGATAGACAAAGGCAGTGGAAAGGCTGAAGACTGCCTTTCACAAATTACGGTACTCAGACACATACTGCCACAAAAACGTCACACTGCAGGCTCTGTCTGACCTGCTGTAAGCTCCCAGGACTAGCCTGAAAAAAACAGACATGATCCCCACCCTTCTGCAGTAGCAGCCTTTGAGAGTGCCCTCACCTCACCTTTCATTGCAGGCAGCTGCAGCAGGCACAGCATGGGTCTCTGCCTGGCAACAATGCACTTCTTTGCAATATAGACCTGGCCACTGGTCAAACTTTGACCAAATTCAACACAAAGGTTTATTTAACAGACTGGATGGTACTACTTGCCTCACACCAAAACACTTGCAGCAGTGCTTCCTCTCTAGTCCCTGAACTAATCTGCCCATCAAACTACCTAACATCTTATCTAAGTATGTCTCTGAGTATATTAAATGTCTATTTAAAATAAATTCTAGTACAAATAAACCTCTTCTAGCAGAACATTAGAAATATGCTTTTATTTTAGGTTCATGTCTGACACAGTGAAAAAAATAGCAACTCTGCCTTTAGACATTTCATAGCCTTTTTTATTGCTCAATGAAACAATATAAAAGCTTTTTAATGTCAAATCCTGGCTGTTCAGCAATTTTTACCATGTTAATGGTTCCTGCATGATTCTTAGTTTTAGTCTCACTTTATTTTAAGGAGGTCAAGAATTTTTAATTAACTGAGCCCTTTGTAAACCAACACCATTCAGGCAGATCAGAATCTACAGTTAAAAGCAATGTCACTCAGAATTAAGCTGAAAGACAGGAGCTAGTGGGTACCATAATTTCCACATTAAATGTTTAGTTCCCTTATCTTTAAGAGGCTCTGTCCACATACTGAAAAGAAACCATTCTAGGAACATGTAGTCTTTCCATCAAGCATTAACCATCTGTGTTAAGACAGTATTAGTAACAAATAATGTGCTGTAATCCAGAAGGTTCTCTGAATATCTGCATCAAGTAATAGTGCACTGAGTGGCTAACACAATGTAGTACAAAATATGTAAGAAGGATATTCTACAATATAGATATAAAAATATATATATTTCAGTGGTGCATAAATCAGTTGTTGTTTATTAAAGTTACCTACATGATTACATAAAATCCAAAATATTGTGTCAGTACATACTGAAACATTTGAAGGTCAAACCTACCCCATACAATAAAGATGAACTGCAAAGTGCTACAAAATAAATTACAAAAAAATTACATAAAATCCCCAATCAATAACTGTGCATAGTTATGCATATAAATATTATGAATTAGAAAGAATTACTTTTTAAAATTAAATATTTCAAAAATCAACTGCCAAATTCCAGCTCTTCAAGTTTGCTTTTTCCCTGCCAAAAGAAAAAGGTTCAGATTCTCACCTCATTATTTGGAAATAAATTGTGAGCACATAACTGAAATATGCTGATTTTATCCCAGCAAAACCTCAAACTGGAATTTGGAATACTGGGTGAAATTCAGCTCATGATCCAACATATGTTTGATGTAAGTCCACTGACTTTAGCTCAAATATTCCTGCTAAATGATTCTGCAATGATTTAGAATCAGCTCAACGATATCAGATATTATTTCAACAGGAAGACAGATGCATGGGTAAACAAGAAGTCTGAGAAGAAAATAATTAGGGAAATTAAAAGTGAATCAGTAAAAGAAAGTTACAATTTCTGAAAAATAAGACCTTGTCTACACAGACTTAGGGAGAAAAAAAAGTCAAACATTCCTAATATTGTTTCTGAGGAACAACAGAATACTTGTTGACATCTAACTTCAAACAGGAATTATGATGGATATCCTTAATTGCTGCCATCCCTCCCTAAATCACCACAGTATGTGCTGGGTGACAAAGAACACGATTCCTAGGTCACCAGTAGACTTCTTGTTCTGTCCTCTTCTTTAGTGTGAGGAGGAGAACACATCTTTGGGACAGATTTTTAGCAACTGCAGCTCCCCTTCCCTAACCAGTGTCAAGAGAAAGGAAATGTCTCACTACATAGGCCTAGAAGAATGCAAATGTGGACACATTCCTTGACTAAAAATGACATTTCCAGGACTTGAGCACAGCAGGAATAAAGAATTGGATGCAAGGAACTCAAGAGAACACAAGCAAAAAGTTGAAGGACTAAGAGTCTTAAAAGGCAAAAAGCAAGTAAGTCTATGGAGATAGAACAAAAGAGTCAAGACAGTATTGTAGAAATAGGGCATGGTGTATGGCTGTAAAGGACTGCAGCAAAAGAAACTACAAGTGTTATAATGGAAGAGTGAAAAAGGCTGAAATTAAAAAGCAGTAATGATGAAAAGCAAATACTGGAGAGACAAAACAATACCAACTCTGCTTTTTTGCTACACATAATTGTAAGGAGTTAAAATCAAATCATGTCTCAAAAATGTAATAAAGATGGACAGAAACATAAGCATTTATCTCAGTTTTTTACTGCTAGTCATTGTAGCTTTCAGTTAAAAAAAAAAAAATAACAACATACCAAAACCAGAAACTTCATATTTTTTAGAATTCCTTAAACTGAAAAGATCAAGTAGAAGCTCAGGATTTGGTAGGTAAGTAGAATGAAAATTAATTTCTAGCACTATATCTAAATGCCGTACTTGTTCTTGCAATATGCTCATGCCTTCACTTAGCTTTACTTGATAGAGTAAACTCTTCTCTAAAGTATACCAAAACATGTTCTGAAGTATACTTCACAGTTAAATAAGAACAGTTAAGCAAGCCTTTAAGTCTACAGTCTGAAGGAACAGCCACACACTCTTGTTATTCTTGTTCTTGGCTCGGAATCAGCATTCTGGTTTACTACAAACTTGTAAGATTATCTAAACTTACAGATTATTGAATAGGCATGACCTAACTGAATGTCTAAGTGCTGCTTCAATATCCAAATGCACTAACAAACAGTATTTCTTTATACACCTTAGACTCTCCATCTTCCTGGTAAAGTCAGTGGAACTACATACACAGTAAGACCTGCAAGGCCAGCTCTGCAATTTACTGCTTCAGGATTTAAGGCTGTATCCTGCAAATATACAAGAACTTAATTCTAAGGATATGAGCATTCCCACTGATATCAGTGAGCCTACACACTCAAATTAAGTAATGTAGAAGTTTTGCAGAGGTGTTAACAACATAAAATAAAAGCAGCTTTGCAGTTCACCTTTGATAAATATTATTTATAAAACCAACATCTTTCCAGTTAAGTTAAAACAGAACAAAAAAGTTGACAGAGGAAACAATATAATGTAATTTCATCTCAATGTCAATGTCGTTTTGGAAGATACAGTGAGGACAAGGTAATAGGAAAGAGTGTGGTAGCTTATTTCTGGACTTTCTTGAGTTTTTAGCTGCCTCAGGGCTTTGCTTTGCCCTGCTCTTGCAAAAACAGCTACTGATTTGAATGTACTTCTATAGTTCTCCGAACAGAACCAGTGTCTAAATGAGAAATCCAAGGGAGGTGGCACTTCACTGGGCAAGAACACTGTCCACTCCCTACTGTGCAGCATACAGATTCCACAAGCTCAACAGCCCCTCTCTCTCATCTTTTCCTTATTTCATTTACCCATCCAGTGGGATCTTATGAAATAAAACAAAACCTAAAAGAAACAAAATAAAATGTGAGAAATCATACTTAAAAAAAAGTCAAAGAAAAACTAATACAAAAGACCAAACACAAATGAATACTTGACAATCAAACACATACACATAAAATGCATTTAAAGCATACATAAAATGTTACATAAAAACTGTAAATGAATTTATGAAAATGACAACATTAGCTCTATCTTGTGGTCAAAGATTTTATTTGTTAACTAAAAATGTAAAGGGCATGTTTGTCTTTAACATATCAAAATACTCAAATTGAGCTGTAATGCAATAAATTTAGAATTCTTCAATGAGAGACTGTAGTATGCATGGGTTAGAAAAACCTCTTAGGTATCCTGTCTTGTGCAAAGGCTTACAGTGAATGAGCCTGGTATGCACAATCAAGTTCTCTGTCTTTAGTATGGTACACTAAGTGAAGAGTACCCTTCTATACAACAGAGTTATTCTAAGTACAACACCAGGGTCCTCTGCAACTTTTGTTTCACACCTCAGCTCTGTGTACTTCATCATTTCTGCCTGTTTGGAATAGGCTCCTATCCTTAATGTCATTAAATTACCTTGTAATGTCAGAAAAAAAGTGGAGCTGGGGGAAATATTAGTCAATTACCTTGAAATGTATTGATTTTAAATATCAACAGGAACTTAAGCATGAACAAGTAAATATGATGGCACATTGAAACACAAGTATATATCCTGGGACATGTTCTGCTCCAAGATGAAGGAGAAGCCTATCCCCCATGCTTTACCTGATCTAAGGCTAAGGACTTCAAAAAAGGTTGTGTAAAAGGCTGTGTAAAATTCAACTAGCTGAGTCTATGACACAAATACTTCCTAGAACAGCATTGTCTTACCCAGTCTGTTGTTATCTGATGCAGTTGAGTTATTATGTACATCACTGTTGACAGTCACCATTACTTGTTCTAGTGACATTTGAAAAAAACAGATGTGAGAGTTGTACTATTAATCAGCAAATGCAAACTTCAGCAGTAGTTTTTGTTTGTTTGTTTTCAGGGGCTTTTTAACCTTGCTTTAGTAAGTCCTCAATGTTTGTAAAGACTGAAAGCTTATCAATATTCCACAGAAATTCAAACAACAATTCAGAGCTAAATCTTGATCTGCTTTAACTAGTTGGGACTGACACTATCAGTTTCAAGAAAAGTTGAATTCGACTGTTAGTAATAATGACTAATTCATTTACATTGCATTTTCTTGCTTGTTCTAAGCTTGAGGCACTCTTAGTGCTTCTACTCTGAAAGGAGGTAATCGCACATACAGAAACTGAATATGCTAGCTTTGTGCAACCCCACATTTCCAAAACTGTGTGGCAAAATACTTTTTCTTTGAAACAATTAATAAGGTTTAATGTAAGGTGTAAAGAAAAGCAACGGGATCTGCTAATTCAGAGACAGAAACATAGTATCAGTGGACATGAGCCCCAAATGAGAACAGCAACTATTTTCTGAAGGATGTTCAGAAATTATAGGTTGGATGAAAAAGGAGAAATACCATTGGGGTTTTGATATTCTAGAACTAGGAGCTGCTGCACGGTTGCTACTTTCTCTTCATATTTCCTAGGCCATTCAGACTTCCACTGTAATTTTCTTAAATACGTGAGATTGCATATATTTTTGGCAACTAAGTCAAAGGACACATACATATATTTACATAAAAACATACATCTATACCACACTTTTAACACCAAAGCGAATCACTGCAAGAGAAAGCTTTTTGGCCTTTTAGTTTGTTTCTTACCTGGTATGCTGAAATCACAGTGAAATCATATTGGTGTTTTTAAAGTCACCTCTGAATTTTAATCTGAGACGTTGTCAACTGATGAACTGCTAGTGTACAGTACAGGGGTAAAACATGGGTAGAAAACAGATCTGCTTACAACTCCTGCAAACTTCAGATCACAGTAAGTCATATGTGAGGAGGTGGAGAGGGTTGGGAAGGCAGCGTAAGAAAAAGTAAGAAAAGTAAACTGATGTGTTCTTGCAAACCACCACAGGTCCTTAGGGACATGGTCTAGTGGTGGACTTGGTAATGTTAGGTTAATGGTTGGACTTGAAGATCTTAAAGGTATTTTCCAAACCGATTCTATTATTCTATATTCTTAGTTGCATTTGCATGTATATTAGTAATCCCAGTAGTCAGTGGCATCTAAAAGAACCATTATGCAAGAAGCCTCAGACCTAGGACCTGAGGAGTAATGCAGGCAGAAGAATTAATCACAATATTTTTTAAAATTTATCATTAAATCTTTATGAAGTTTTTATTATTAAATCTTTCTTTTAAAGAAAAAATATTGGTTAACAGAAAGGAGTCCAGAAAATATGAGAGAAAAGGTGAAAGAAAAGGTGAAAAAGAAGTGGAGAGTCTATTTATTCACTGAAACATGGAATGCAACCAAGTGAAATACATAAAAATGAAAATGATACACGAATACAGCATAATTGTGGTGAGTGGGGCAGCAGGGGAACAGGGCAGAGAAGGGGGAAGGTGGGGGCAGGAGGGATAGAAAGGCTGTAGACAGACACTGATGAAAAGGAACAAGGAAATAGGACGGAAATATAAAGGTGCAGAAACTGAACAGAAGTGCTTTAAAATAAGGGTTCCAGAGAAAGTAGAAAAAGCTGCAAACCCATTAACCAGCAGGCAATCTGAATATAATTTGTACACTAGATCTCTGACTATTTGGAGTCATTGAGCTAACAAAGGCAAAATATTATGGGGCAGGGGCTATTTAGAAGATTTCTTATATCCTAAATTTTGGCCTCTCATTTGGCTTTTTCAGAGTTCAAACGGAGTTGGGCAAGTTGAGGCACAGCCTGATTTTGACTTGTGTTGCTGTCAGGGCACTGGATTCTGACTTTAATATTAGTTTTAAAAGAACACTACTGTTATATAAGCTGCCACTCAAACTTGCAGGGGAAAGTACACTAAAGAATAAAAATTAAAAAAAAAATCAAAATAAAAGTGGAAGACAGAAAAAACCCCATCCATCTTCCCTGTTCAAGCAATGACAGAACTTCATTCATCCTTTAAAGGAACATTATGTATCTGTCTCTCTCAAATGCAAATTTGTCCAAGACAGTAAAGAAAATAATAAGTAGTTTAAAATGTAACCTGGTGATAACTTTATTTCCAATAGCAGCTCTTCATTCAAAGAGCTTTGAAATCAGCACTTTATTAATTATAAGTCTTTAAACAAACATCTTAAAAATTTGGAGTACACTTTGAGGTTATCAAATTTAAGTCTAATTGTTCTCCCCCATAAAGAAAGTGCTACAGAAAGTGTAGTTTGAATATGTTATTAATAAGGATCCACTTGAGCCACCAGCGAGGATCTTTTTTAATCCTACTCTCTGGACGTATCACAGATGACTATCTCATGAGCTTTGCAGATCTGTATCTTGGATACTGGATGATCTGTAATGTCCTAAGAGTTTACTGTCATTGGGAGCTGGATAAAATGCCACTGACCCATTTTTTTTCCAGCTTTTCTATTCATTAGAGAAGAAAGAATAAAAACAAAAGTATGATAGCAAACCCTTCTATTTATACATACTGAACTGGTTCTGAAAGAAGATCCTTTCATAAACACGATCCTTTTCATATGCAAAGAAGCCAATTTTTTCCGTCTTCAACCACCACACACCACAACACTGAGCAGTCAATGGCACCATAACATCTTCTGCATCATAACATCTAATGTACTGCCATATTTGGGATCATTGTTGTGGGGATAGTCACACATCCATGGGCTCACAAACATTCTCAATCACTCTCCTTCTCACTTTTCCTACAAGCCTTCACTTAAGTCATTCAGAAAGGAAAATGTTACAACATGGTTATATTCTGAACCTTTTTCACAAAGCAAAATGCTACATTTTAGTTGTCTAAAATTCTTTTTGCTCCAACAGTGTTTGAAATAATGTATTTCAATGAGTTGTACATAAACTGGTCTGCAGTCTGACTTTCTTGGTCATTACAAACCTGACCTAAACTCTGTGAGAGTAAATAGAAGCTTCCTGTAATGATGACTTAAGTGAATAGAAAATTAAATTTCATATACTCACATCCCATTTGTCAATTATGTGTCTACATACAAGTCGCATAAATTTGGAGATCATGTGTGTAAACTCAGGAATTCACAGGAAAGTACAAGAAAAAAAGTGCTGAACCACTGAAACTTTCTATGATGTTAAGTCGCATTCCACCTTCTCTCTTCACCAAGTGCATATGGTTTATTCTAAACAGGATGTTATTTGAGGCCTTGATCCAAACAGAGTATATTGAAACAAAAATCAATTTACATTTTTACTCTTCTCCAATGAATGAAATCGAGCATACACACCATGTATCTCTGGTCTTCCTAAATGAAATGTGATTTACATGGAGAAAGCTCAAGCTGATGACTGGAAGGGAGGAAGGCAAAGAGAAGATGTAGTTGCATTAGCAAATTTGTCAGTTTCTGGCTTCAAGTAGGAAAGAAAATGAAACAATTTATTCCTTGTTTCATTTGCTTCTTGGATCTAAGCCACTAGTTCAAAGAGCAGTGCTGGCTAATGCTGCGGCAAAATAAGGACAAAATGACACTTAATTTTTATTGGAAAGGTAGAAGAGGCTCCTGGATAGGTTTCTGGAGAACGCATGTTGCACAAAGAAGAATAATGTCTTGCCTTATGGAGCAATGCCGCAGAAGATAAAATTGTCTGAAGAAATCCACACTTTTTCTTAGGATTTTGCAGATTTTGCGTGCATCAGGCTCAACACTGCCTTGTGTTTCAGGGCATAGAAACATAAATATCTAATATAATTTTTTCCTTCCTTCTAAAGATCATTTTTACCCCATGAAGTACTAAGACCATATCCTTAATTTGTAAAATTAAGAGAACAAATGACAAGTATAAATATTTACCTAAAGATAAAAGCATGGACAGAAGACAAACAAATTAACTTGTTAGAGGCCAGGGATTTACAGAAAATTCTGGATGTGACTTACACATTAGTCTCTCTTTTCAGGTCAGATTTTCCCCTAGCTGAATTTATTTAGCAATTGGAAAAACTAAGACCAGAAGAGACTAAATAGTCTAGCCCATGAAATTGCACATCAAGATAAAGAGTCTTCACCCTCTTACGTGTTCCAGTTGCTTACAGCAGGAAGGGAGCACACAATATATCACCATATTAAACTTAGGACTATTTACAGTAGCCAAAAACTAAAAAAATTTTGTTTCCTTTACAATTCTTCAAAATAGCCAGTATCTTTTAAAGATTTCTTTTCCACTATCACTACCTTTCCCTCTAATGTTTAAATTTATGCTCCACAGATAAGGATAAATACTTTGTCATTTTATGGATGCCACCACCTGCATAAGATTTCCAAACAGACTTAATAAAATTGGAGTCATCAACATCAGTGTTGCAGGCAGGATTCAGTCTATTTAATGGTTTGTTTCATTGATCTACATGTTCATAAAACAAGAATGGTGGTCAAAGAGAATTATATATACTTTAATACAGAACCCTATAAAGGTGTTCTTACTGTGAAGTTAGAACTAAGAGACGGTAAAACTTGATCTTTTTACTCAGCATTTTAGAGGCAAAAAATATTTTGGAATAAGAGTTAACAAGGATCATTTAATAACTTAATTGTTAACAAGGACCATTTAGTATCTTCATCTGTTTTTCCTTTGTTTGATTTGGAGTTTTGATTTTATTTCCCAGTGTGATAGTTTGGAAGACTTGTTCATTTTCCAAGCAGGTGGAAAAAAACCAAAACATTGGTGCTATGGACTCTTAAGAACAAAATATTGCATCTTTCTCAATGAGAGTAACTACCCTCATGCCTTCATGCACAATATCTAACAGAAGTATCCTTTTACAGTTGTATGGCTGCTGATGTAGTTGTTTTGTTTCCTATTGATTAGTGAGAACCAAGCACATTAAGAGCTGAAGCTCAAACCACCAGTGCTCATAGATAGTCAGTACATGCATTTTGCACAGCTTCTAAATCTGGGTTAAAGTAAAAAAGGTAAGAGTATGAACAATCAACTGTTCAGAAACTGAAAGAGAACCCTGCATAAACAGCATCTCCCCAAAGAACCACAGAAAATTTGCACTAGTAGAAATCCAGTTCATAGGAAAGAGTGTAGCAATTACTATCTGCATACACATTTTAAAACATGTACAGTTGAGGGTTACTTTACACTTCATTTGCATGAAACACTGTATGCTTGAGAGATCAATCAATAAATCAATGGATGGTTTCTCAAAGCTTTCTGCAAGTGCTTGAAAAGTCAAAGCTGTTAGGAAAGACGGCTCTTTACCTTATGGCATCTCCAGGATTTGTGTTTAATACACTCATTGGTATGCATGTAAAATAGAGAAATGCTACTACACAAATACAGTTTTGACAAGTGTCAGTTTGCAGCCACAAGAAAGAAGATCAGAGCACATAAAAGACAGCATAATTACGTCTTGTCCCTTTGAAAAAGAGTCACTGTCAACTTTGAAACCATTCTGTCTCTACCCAGCTACTGAAGACAACTCTAATATCATGTTAGCTTGCGTAATTGCAAGGATCAATAAATATTCCATATTTTCAATAAACATCCTTTTCACCAGACCTGGCAAGCCAGTTTTTATACACAAATTAGGGAAATAATGCTGCTCATTACAGTACAATATGAGTTATGGAACTCATCATATATATTCACATATATGCAGTTATAATGGGAGTATTTTACTTATTCTTGCCTTACAACAATATTAACACTTTTGATCATTACAGTCCTCATCACTGTTATTAAGCAATTCTCCAGCTTCCTTCCCATGGCATTTTACCTTGAGTCTGTGAAATATGAATACTTGCTACAGGATGCAACTGATAATCACTCAGTGCCTCTAGTAAAACAACTGTGGGATTTTTTTACTTCATTAGTCTCAACTGCCTTCCTTTACAGTCACTACTAATCAAGCACTTCCATGTGATAATTAACGAGCTTCCTTAAAAAAGTTTGTCTGTTCTTGGTCTACAATGAAGATAATGGACTGACAGCAAGCAACCAAGAGTCAAATTCCAGCTAGTCCCATTAATGTTATACACCAGGAAGACTACATTTCTATGTACCTCTTCTTCCTCCCTCCTCTGCAGACTTTAAGGTCCAGGAGCAGAAATCACTGAAATATTTCACACCGCAAATTATCTCTTGATAGAAAAATTAAGACATAGGTTCTACAGGGGGTCAGGCCCAGCCAGTACAGGTTTATGAAAGGCATGTTCTGCTTGAAAAATCTGGTCTGCTTCTATGACAAGGTGGCACACTTAGTGGATAAGGAAAGGGCTGTAGAAATTGTCTGTCTGGGCTTTAGTAAAGTCTTTGACACCATCTCTCATAGTGTCTTCCTGGAGAAACTGGGTGCCAATGGCTTGCATGGGTGCATGATTTGCAGTGTTAAAAACTGGCTGAATGGCTGAGTCCAGAGAGGGGTGGTGAATGGACTTACACTCAGCTGGCAGCCAGTAACCAGTGGTGTTTCCCAGTGAAAAACCCAAAACACCACAAAAATGCCAGTGGGTATCTTTTACCACTCAATGTCACAGAAGAGACAACCTTAAGAGTTGCCTTCCACTGAACCTTAATTACACTGGTCCTTATCCACAGCAACATATGAGCTTTGAGGGAGGTGAATAATGAGACACAGGTTGTTTTCTCATGAACATCATGGTCCGGATTTACATTACTGAAAAGTCACCAAAAAGTTTTGGACACATTTTGTAGGCAGCTTGAAGAATATACATTCCTGTGCCTATTTCAAGGCTCTAGGGACTTTTCTTTCTCCCTAGATACTGCAGGAAGTTGGAATCCCTCCCAAACATAGAAGATGGAGAATATTTGTATGGAAAAGTACTGCATGAAACAGTGCTAAATAAAGCAAAACACTGAGCCTTCAAAATCACAGTCGCTGGGAGCTAAAGTGAAAACCATGTGCACTTGCTCCAGTCTGGCCTTGGATTGCTTCACTCCGTTCTCAGTTTTACATGAGCACAAAACGGATCTCCATTCAAAGGAGCATTCTCCACAGGAGAAAGAATGGAGAAGGAAAAAAGTTCTTGAGGAAAGGGGAAGTTCACACTCTTTGCATTAATGAATGCTACCTCTTACAGCATCCTTTTGATGACAGACCACATACTACGTTTAAAAGGCTAATCCCACCTAAATTAGACCAAAAAAGCCTCAACTCTAGATACAGACAATCTATGGGTGAAAGTAAACAATTTTACTAAGTGATTCTATGTAATTATAAAATTAATTAACATCAAATAAATGAGACACAAACCTATATTTGATACCATGTTTAGTTGCCATAACTTCCAGAGCAAGCTATTATCAAGTCAGTGAATAAGACTATTTTCTTATTTGAAACTGTGTTGCTGCAACTGGTGTGCCTGGGTCCCTCAACCACATCAGGGCACACAGTATGTGATATATGCCATATTAATTTGAGTTCCTATTCAAATACTATTTGTCTGCTACCACTGACGCAGTAGGAAGAGAAATTTCCAAGCTGTTTTAACAGAAAAAGAAATATCCTTTTCCTCTCTGTGGAAGTGAAACAAACTCCTGTCCTCTTACCCAATCAAAGAAAACCACTCTCAAACACATCACTGCCATGTAACTTTGTAGGGACAGAACCAGGAAAGAAACAGTGCTATTATTCAGTTATGTCTGTATCACTGCTGAGGTGAATTCTGAATTTCCCTCTTTCTATGGAAAGAATGGTCTTGTGGCTGTATTAAGGTTAACAAAATGCTTGAAATACACTTGAAATAAGTGATATTTCTTCTGAAAAAAGAAACATTGGTGCTTTAATTGGTGACAATTCCCCCTAAAGAAATTTTTAAGGAAAACAGAGTCCTCAGTCTTCATAGTCAAATATCCTTGCCTTTTCAATAAATAGACAAACTCATACGCCTGACTCTTCTTTGGTCAGGCAAAGAATGCCTACTTTTAGGCTCCAGAAACCAAAGAGGTCACAGCCTCCAACAACTGAAGCTCTGGAGTCCATGGAAATTTGCAATGCTTTGGCCATGATGTTGCCAGCATTGGTCAAGGTGATGCTCTCCACTTCAGCTACTGTCACCGCAGGAAGAACCAGCAATAGTGCTTATACCTACCTTCTTTTCATGAATGGGGTTCCCTCCTCTTCCCCACCTCCCCAACCTCCTTCCAGAAATGAAACTCAAGACTTATATGGAGCAAGGCTGCTGCAAACTAGAGCTTGAAGGACTCTACCCTACCGGAGTAATCACGTGAATTCAGATGCGGAACAGACACACAAAAAGATCTGAACAGTAGTTAACAAGCCAAAAACTCTTTGGAGTGAATGGGATGTGCAAACCCACTTTTTTCCAGACCCATGTGCTAAAGTACAGACTTGAAAGACAAAGAGGCAGAGGGCACATTTGTGTCAGTAACTAAAAATGAGTCAGAGCCCAGGCATAAGCAAGGGTGTTTCTTCTCTTTTTATCCTCAATTATTTAATCTTTATTAAAGTAAGTTACCATTTTTGCCTAAGACAAATAGCACTCTATAGACAATGTTCCAATATGTTTCAAAGGAAAGCATGCATTAGGAATTATTTTCAAGTATGTATGAGGCCATTTTATATGAGGAATGAGGGAGAAGAGAGTTTTGGACCTATAGACATGATCTATGATTTTCCCTAAGGGCCAGAGAATGTACCTTAGTCCCAGTTGCTTTGATGGCATACTAGTAGACTCAAACACAGCTGTGCTGTGCCCCAGAACCAAGCGAAAATTATATAGCACATACAAATCACACACTGTGCCTGCTCTCCAGGGAGACCACTTAAGAGATAATATAGAGCTAAGTTATTTCTGATTACTTGAATTTAATTGGAAGAGGTGAGTCAGTTATGTGAAATGCCTGCTATTATTGCAACCGGTTTTAGAATTTTTAAAGTCATTTTACCAATATTTGTTAGTGCAGGGCTCAAAAGCCTGGCTTTTGGCCAGTTATAATTATTTAGGCTTGTTGCTATGAATTACTACTGATGGAACACAAAGCAATTTTTGACATTCTGTCTGAAAAACAGTATTAAAGGTACTTAAGAGCTTTTGAGATTTTACTCTTGCCTGAACTGGAAAATAAGATGTTGATTGAAAATGTTAACAAACTTAAAAAAATAACCACCCACCCAAAACACACACAAGCACCTAAGGACAGTAGTCTAAACACAAGATTTGTGACTTCTCCCTAAATACACAACTGGGTTTGCTTACTCCAAATGGATTCATAATAATTGCTTCACAATGTATTTGTAATGAACAAAACAGGACAGCAAGTTATATTCTCACAGTTATTTAGACCATTCCAACTTTTCAAATATTTCATAAAATCCCTTTGAAACCCTGCTTAAAGCCCTGACATTTAGACAAAAAGAATTTTCAAGATGTATAAAGGAACTTAACATGCATGATTAATTATTATTCACAGTTTTGACTGCATATATAGTTTTTCAAACAAAAATGTATGTATACACTTATACACACATATGTATAACAGGATACATACATACTGGAAAAAATAACTGAAAAAAAAAATGTGGTATTTTAAAATGACATCTGTTCTAAGAATAAATAACTCTGTAAATTTATCAATTATATTTAGTAGCAATACTCTTTACGGGTTAGTCTGAATAGCTTTATTATCTCACCTTCATTGTCGCAGTCTTGCAATGAAAGCCATATTTGATCTACCAGACCAACTCCTTTTACTTCACCATGAACTGGAATGGAATGCATTACCATTAATGCAATTGTCAAGGGTTTGGTTTGCAATTGCCAATTCTACTTCTTTTTTATATTTATATTTCTTCATCAACTGCCTTATTTTTATGCTACTCTGCAGAAGAGAAAACATCCATTGTGACACTTTTAGATTGTTCTCAGTTCACATTTCTCACACTTAACCATCAGTAACATGAGGAAGGCTGTCATTATTGACATTTTTTGGACTGGAGTCTACCAGACACAACTTGTATGTCTGTTTTAGAGCTATAGAAAAAGTGTCACTTAAAAATATTTATGAGAAATCGTAATATCAAGTTTTATGATAAGCAGTGAGGAGATACTCTTCAGTCCCTGGCCAAATTCTTCTTGGGATATATTCGTGGCCTGCAAAAACAAACTTAATGTACAGGTAGTCCACACAGAAGTCAAGAATCAATGCTTAGTTATATTGCATGCAGCAGTATTTTGTTTGGTGCTTATGAGTTTTGTCTGAGACCTTTGCTTTTGTTGGGGATCATATGGGGCAAAAACCTGACTCATTAACAGCCAAGTCAGTAATTCACTATGTTAAAGAATTCTCAGAAGACGTAACACCAAAACAACTTGTTCAGGACCTGGACTTACTCCTCATTCCCAGTACTGAAATTAACCTATAACCAACTTGTGCTGCCCAGAGATTCTGCAAGTTGATCTCTGTTGTGTCAGAGACATAAAGGAATAGGTGTTCCTTTGCTGCTTCTTGTAAGGCAGGAGGTATCAACACAGCTAAACAACAGGTTTCCATGTCTCCTCCTGTTCTACTCCAAGGTACCTCAGCATGAGACATCACAATAAATGTAAACAAAATATTTGAAAAGTCAGTGCTATGTATTCTTTACAACATGAACAAAATGAGCTTCACATGCAAAGGCAGCAGATCTGTGGCCACCAGACCTGGATATATGTTGTGAATGTAAATACAGGGACAAACATTTGAAAATTAAAAAAAATATACAAAAGCAAACACCAGCCAGAATGTCAAGGCTCAATTTAAATCATCTTTTTAAATTCTAGAGCTTGAAAATTTGTGTGACTGCACATTTTATATATATGTACATACAAACTCCCTCCAACATGTTTCACATGAGTCACTGAAGAACTTTTTCCTTGGAAATTATATTAACATTAAAAAAACCCCACAGCAATAGAAATAGATTTTTCTATTACTAGCATTTTATGAACACCATAAAAATCAATAGAATATATAAAAAAACTGATTTGGGCAATATTAAATATTATGTCAGGAGAACGAGCTAAGTGAATTGTAGATATTCTTTGACTGATTAGGGATTATTACCAAGAGCAAATTTAGATCCATCCTGTTCAACGAGCATGATTAACTATGTTCATAACATTCTACAACAAAGCTGACATCCAGAAGCTTGCTCCTGAAATTACTATGATAACTCTGAACTCTGTCATGACTTTAGACCTTCATCCTGTCCAGATTTTCCTAAAAAGCAGGAGAAGGAAGAGATGATGGCCTGGATTTTGTTATTTTTCAGCTAACATTAATCATTCTGGACCAACCTTTCTAGCTCCTACAAATGGATCCAGCCCACTTTACTCAAGTTAACAGATCTTAAATATCACCTCTAAGCCACAGAATTCAACTTTCAAAAAGCAGACATTGTAAAGCAGTATGATGTCTTTGTGCAAGCTGAAGTATTGCTTGCTTCTGACAAAGCATCAAACCTGTATTTTGGTAGCTTATTCAGAAAGAAAATGCTTGGCTGAGAGACTACTCTAACATGATTCTAAACAAAAAATAGTAAAATATTTTTCTGGATTTGTGACCATTTAGGTATTTCTCAAAACAGAAATGATATTTTACAGGGACAAATGTTTCCACTCCCATTAAAGGAACACTGTTTCCTTTTCTGCAAATTAAATATGGGATCTGGTGCTCCCCTTAGATTACAACACAACTTCAGGAAGTGAAGTTAGTTAATGAGTATGTAACAAGTTTACTTAGTCTACCCTGAAACTATTTCTAAATAAAGGGGAAAATGTATCACAAATGTTCCAAAAAAGGAGACAAAAAATTTAATGTTTCTTAAAATACACATTTCCCTTGCAGATCTGGAAAACAAACTTCCAAAATACATTAAGAAGTATCATTGTTCATGCAGTGGAAACAACCTTTCCCTTGCAGAGACAGAAACTTAATTTTCCCAAACTCAACTCTACTTTACAAATCTTGCAAAATCACATAATTGAGAAATAACACTGCTTCACAGCTTTCCTGTCCATAATACAACCACAGAATTACCGGGGACAGGATGACAGAGGGAAAGCCCCTTTCATGTCTGACATGAAGCCGTTCACGAGCACAGCACCACTATACTTGAATCAGGGCAGAGCCCTCTCTGGTAATATTTGGTTTTCTCTCCGAGTCTAGCTATGTAAGCGTTATTGATGACTATGCTGATTAAAAGAGTAATTAAATCCTCAAAAACCCTCCTATGACTGGGCAAGGGTTGTGAGAAGGACAGAGAGCAAACAGCAGTTGTGACCTTGAAAGAAAAGTATTGATTGGACTTTGCCTTGTGAAAGGAAGGAGGGGAAACTGAAACCAATCATCCTGAATCATTAATCAGCTCCCACAGTGTGCTCCTAACTCTAGTTTTTCACATATCCAAGTGGATTTTACATCAGGCTTCCTCAAAACCAGCCCACTTAGAATCCATACATGAAAATATACTGCAAATTCATTCAAGACAATGTGAAGTACCTCTAGGCAACAACTCAAAGGTGTTACCTTTTGTGTATGTTAGACCATGTACTACATAACAACAAAAATGTTGTAGATATATTTAAATATACATAGGTATGTGTGTGTGTTTATTCATGTTATTATTGTAAGTGACTAAAAGATGCTATTGATTGCCTGTGCCACTACCTAGGCTTTTATTAGTACCCAGTGATGCAGATTTTCCAGTCTTTGGTTAAGGCCTAGGACTGAAAGGCCTTTGAGCTTATTTTGTAACAGAAATACCCATTTGGCCCTAAAAAAGGGAGAAGCATGGGTTGTTCCTGTTGTTTTTGGTGGGTTGTGGTTTTTTTTGGTTTTTTTTTTTTTTTTTACAAAAATTCTTTATAGAATGGAACAAGATAAAATTATGTGAAAAGTTATAATTTGTGTGGCAGGGAAAATCCAAATAACTGCTGTATTCTATTGATTAGCACTAAAGCAATAGAGAAAATTAAATGTTGAGCAAAAAGCCAATCATTATACAAGATACAGGAAGGTTATTTTCTCCTTATTTATCTTACATTTCACTACATCCTCCTTTTTACTGAGTTTTCCCTCCTTAGTATAGGCTTTGGTTTTCCTTCTAAAGCCCCTTTTCCTACAAATTGTCTCCAATAGCTTTTGTCTGGGTAAGTCCAGTTCCTGTGCTACTTATTGCAGCACAAAGCCTCCTTTGGTCTTGGCTCACCTAGCAGTCCTAATACAAATCATTCCTTAACTACTAATCTACTTCTACACAGAAGTCATAATTCAGTTTATAAAACTCCTTTTCTGATACTTTTATTAAACAAATTAACCTTGCTAAAAAATAGATAACTATTAGGCCAAAATTCATTTTTAAATGTGATCGAACTGAGAGAAATTTGAAGAAAAATATCCAACGGCCTATCATAATGCCTATCATTGACTGTAGGCATTTCCTCTTAAAGAGAGGCTGCACAACAAAAACCATCAAAGTGTGAATATGAAAAGATTTTTTGGTTTACCATCCACTACAGGAAGGAATAAATGTAAGGACTTCTGTCCCCACTGTCATACAGCAGTGCATTAGCAGAAGTCTCTGGGCTGTTTCTGCACAAAGGAGTGCTCAGTGCAATCAGAGACAGTAAGTTTGCTGGTAAGGGAAGTTGACTACTTTCAAAATATCCATATGACTAGTTTCCCCTTAATTTCCTATTTAATTTCCAATATTTTCACTGTCTAGAGATTATAAATACCTTTTTTTTTTTTTCCAGGATAATATGGTAATATTGACAACGGCCAGAATTACTACTACTGGAATTAAGTTCAGGTAACTTCTACTAATGGGATAAAAAACTCACCACAGTAACAGTGCTGCTTCTATACTTAATGATTACAGGATTACTGTCATAAGATAAAACATTAACCATTACCTTACATCAAGTACATATATGATTAAAAATTCTGTACTGGAAAAATCACATTCAAAAGGAGATTAACCCTTTTGCCCTAAACTCTGAAATACAACAGGTCTGCTTACATCATTGAAAAGTACAATTTTGTATGCTAGTAAAAAAAATCCAAAAAATATTAAAAGATCATAGATAAGAAAGAAGGGAGCTAAGCAATGAAGGACACTCATTAAGTAAGAGGGAAAAAATGAGTACAACACATGAAGGACACTGTGCAAACGTACTCTGCAGCAAGACCAGAAACCGATGCATCTTCAGTGTTAGTACAAAACTGCTATATGACTGCACAGTAAGTTTAGCAATAGCTTTACAGCAGGAATTACATGGTGCTATACAGAAGAGAAGAATCATTCATAATGTTATTGTTCAGGTTACAGTTTTGCCCCATCACTGTTTGTTCCATAAGACACAAGTAATGAACAATGAGGTATTTCAGTGCCATGAATTGGACACTATCGACATGCCATATCCAAGGGTCTATAAAACCCATGAACTGATTCTTTCTGATAAAAACATAAAAAGAATATTCCAAATAGAAAGCCCATTATTAAATATCTCATTCCCATTTACAAACCTTCCCACTATGGTTACATGGCTGTGTTCAGCCCCATGCCTCTTCCACAAACTTTATACAAAATCAAGGAGGAATAAAAGAGTGTGGAACATTCTTCTATAAAAAAAGTGACTATAACTACTACAGCCACCTAACGCCAGAGAAAAGATATAATGATCAGTAAAAAAATAATCTGCATATAATCCTATGCATAAAACTGTAATTTACAGGCCAAGGATGAGAATCTCCTCTTCCATGTATGCTACAAATCTACTATCTGTGGAGGCTACCACAGCACTGATTCTGCACTGACTGGTAGCTCCTATTTCCATCAGTGGTGTTTGTGGTGCTGAAAAAGCAGTAAAGCAGGCTGGGGCAAAGGTGTTTGCTCTCACTGCTGCTGAACCCTGCAGCACCCAACACCACGACAGAACTAGCCATCCTTCTAATTTTACACAGCTGATCCACAGTTCTGATCAGCTGTTTCTGCATGCACAAAGATTTGCACATGGTCGATGGGGGAGGCCTCAATTTTTTTGCATTCATTATCTTAATTGTACATGTTGTACACACAGAAATTCACTGTATTCTTGAAAGAGAGAAAGTCTGGCTATTGCTTGCATTTTTTACCGTATTCTTTGATGTGTTCACATCCAATCTTGTGAGCACATGTGAATAGCACAGGACAGATTAGGTAAACCTTTGTCTACAGAAGTGTCCTGGCTAGAGGCCAGGCTGAATGCCACTGTACAGAACTTTGCAGAATAAACTTTCTGATCTTCCCACCTGTTTGATCCTATAGTGGTTGTGGCACAAGAAGCACATTCCTTGGCTCTGCCTGCCTAAATTTTGGTGCCACTGGCATGGCCTTGGTGCGTCCCAAGCAGAAATTGAAATATTTAATTGGGTTTTTTTGGTTGGGTTTTTTTTTGTTTTTTTTTGGTTGGTTGGTTTGGTTTTTTGGTGTGGTTTTTTTTTTTGGTTCGTTTATTTTGTTTTTTTTTTTTTTGGTTGTTGTTTTTTTGTTTGGTTTGGTTTTCTTAAAAAGGCACACTGGAATTCATGACTATGCATGTTCAGTGAGGAACACTGTAAAAAAACAGGTGACTGCAGGATACTGTTAATAACTAAGCAGTGGGATATCACTCACAACAAAAGCATGGATTTCTTCCTCACATCTCATATAATTTTGAAAAACACATACTTTCTGGTATCAAATTCCACACTAACAAACCAACCTAACAACCATACAGTTCCACTGACTGCAAGAGCTTCATTTGAAGTTGGCAGCAATTAGAGACAAGAGAAAAACCATCTTCCCAAGCTTTCTTTCTACTGTTACTGAGCTCAGAGCAGCTCCTGGCCCCAGTTATGGAGACTAGACTAAGTCTGGCAACATTTACAAAATACTTGTAAAGGATGCATTCCCAATACTGGCCTCCTCTCGAGCAAACATTGTTCAAAACAAACATTGTTCAAAGCAAACTTCATTTTTGTTCTAGGATACATCTCTCACTTCCTCGGAGCTGATACTCTCCACAGCTCTCAATCCTCTCCCCTCAGGGCGGATTTTTCTCTTGCTTTCAGTCCTTTCTTCATTCACTTTCTAACTGATTTTTTATGCTTCTTTCAAGGATATCAGGAACCCTTTCAAAACAAGGTTGGGACCTTCCCCAGACAAACAAGAACTCACATTACCCCTGTTTCCGTCATTCTTCCAACTGACAGATTTTAGTCCCACCTTCCTCATCACAACTAACTACAGCATCATCAACCCCAGCAACTCCTACACAACTTTGGGGTCCTATCTTAATCCATTCCTGCTCTTCTCTTTCTACTCAGAATCTAATCAATCCTTCCACTACAAAACTGATAAAAGCTGTGATTTTTTTGCCTTCTTTGGCTTGCTACCTCTTAGTTACACAACCATTTCCTTTTTCCCATCACAGTTTAAGAAATTCCCTACCTGTACCTTTTCTGGTCTTCTCACTGAAGTTCTCCTCTTCTCGTTTTCCTTACCTCTTTTTTCACTCCTCTGTCACTTTCTCCATCAATTCTCAGTTTGCCCAACTTCTCTAACAACAGGCTTGTCTTTTTGGATTTTTTAGAAAAATTCCATCTGTCTCTCAAATTATTAACTGTGTTTCTCACTGTGCTCACTGAATGAATTACAGGAGATGCACCTGGTCTTATTCCTGGGCTGTTAGTCTTCTGACTACAGTATCCCTGTATGTATCCAAAACCTTATTCAGTGTAGTCCTGACCCACAGCAGTTATTTCCTATTAGTTTTACAAAACATCATTCATCACCTGTGCTTAGTTTTCCATGATTTATTGTTCAGAGCTACTTGTTCAAACCAAACTATACTTCCTTACAAAACAATCCTTGAATTCCTTACAATCAGTCTCAAAACTAGGAGAAAATGTAATTTGCTTCACAAAGTAGCAGTCAAGGTGATACTAGTACAAGGAATCTCCAGTCACCTGTACTACTGTTGAAAACAGATGAAACTCTACACAAAGAACTAGAAAGTATTATATTGCAGAAAAGGAAAACTGAGTCTGTGCACTCATACTGCAGTAATCATGCAAAATCATGCAAAATTCGCTTTTCATATTTTTCCATCTTTCAGATTTGCTTTGCATTATCAGCAACTCCTTTTAGTAAAATTAAACAAGAGAAATTTGTCAGAACTACAATCACTTTTCAAAAGATGAATTATAAGCAATGAAGTCATGTAGTATTAAAAAAATGGACATATTTGGTTTTTAAGTGACTAAACTATGACTATACTGGACAAATAAAAACATTCAAACACCATAAAGTTATGCTGAAAAAAGCAGAAAACTGTTTTGAGTCACATTTAGGAAAATATTTATCTGACTATAGATGACAGGCTATACACCAAACCAAGAATGTGCATGCATACATGACCACAAACATGAATGTACCTGAACTCTTAAGTCTATGTGAAAAGGATTTAACACTTTGGTCTACAACCTGTGTTTCTGTCTACCACTAGACACATGCAGATTTCTTACTGGCACCAGCAAAGTACTTTTTGCTGTACTTTCCGTGCTTTACACACACAGACCAGCCAATGCAGTCAACTGCATCTGGAGTGCAACTAAGAGCAGCTTCTGATATTTCAGTTTCTTAAACTCCCTCTTCCATAACAGTTTTGGAGCTAAGACATAGAAGAATTGGTCCTGGTTCATATCACATCCAGAGCAGGACCAGAAGTGATGCTATTAACTGGGGTTCTTCTATGTGATCTTTTTTTAAGTCCTGCCATGTTGTCTGGAAGCAGTAAAACCAGCAAAACAGTGATATTTCATCCCCTATTTAAGAAGCTATTTAGGAACCACTTTAAGATGCCTCACTTATCCACAATCCAGTGTATTGCAGTGCCAAGGTTAATTGAGGAGCTAAAGGCCAAGATTAAGTTCCACCTATTCTCTGGGAGGATTTAGTTTCCCATTTTACTTTCACAGATGCACATGGAAGCTGACACAGGCAACCGCAGGACCTCTGCCTGCTGCACTTCTCTCCCCAAAGAAATGCTAATCCCCATCAGTAAGTGTGATTCCCATCTACATTCATTTACTGGCAAGATAGTATAAAGGGGCCATTGTGTAAAAAAAATAGTCTGGCTCACTGACCCTTTATTTGTATTTTATGAAGGATGCCATAACCACACTAATATCTTTAGATACCAGTGATGCATTCCTTCTCCCCATTCAAAAATCCCTGCACTTCACTTTTAAACATCAAGACATCTCTTTGACTAGGTAACAGTAACAGACACTGAATTCTGAAGTTGCCACTGTAGTGAGGTTCTTTTTTCTTTTTTATTTCTGCCTTATACTGAAGCAAAAGAAACCAGTGATGGAGTTGTTGTAGTGAAAAAAAACCCAAACATTTCAGTTAAAGCCTTTTCATAATATTGCTCACAGTCTTGATTGCATTTTTAGGATTGTAACATAGAAAGATTATCAGTAGCCACTTGCAATGGAATGAGTTGAAAAAAACCAAGGTACCTAACTAGCTAACCCTGAAGTATTTACTTTAAACTTGGAACTTAAGACAGCTGGAAGAGGCATTAGGAAACTCTCAGAAGTTCTACACCTTGGACTTAGAAGGCAAGGAAAAAATGACAGGAATTAACTTAGTCTGCACAGAGTACTAGAGCTTAGTGGCAGAGATCACTGTTCCGATGTCAGCTGGTGTATGTAACAATGCAAATGAACATCCTTTTACTACAGGTCATGGTCAGTGAGAACAGTGCCTTGCTTTATGCTTCATGCCATCAAAGCACCTGTTCGTAGAAGTACAGCTTGTACTTAGCAAAAGTGTTTTCCTGACTGCTGGGAGCAAAGTAATGTTTGTGAAAATCATCACTGCAGTACCTAAGCACTTAAATATTAGGTGGCATCACTGTGATTAAGAGTGAATGTCTATTGTAGCATGAACATTTTTAAAAGAACACAGCTGGGTCACTGCCAACTGCATAAAGACTGCAAACACAAAGAATCCATCTTCCTTTAGCATCAAAAGGGCATGACTGTCTGCCCAGAACTGACACAGGTAACAACAGCAGGATGGTGGAAAAAGACAGTCTCATCCTTCTCCCTGGAATACCAACTTCTCACTAATCAAATTTGGAACATTCCAACCATGCAACTGGACAGATACTTCCAGTCCCTGCAGGAACACATAGAATTTGACCTGAGGAACTGTCTGAATACACCAAAAGGAAAAGCAGGTGTTCAAACTATCCAAGTCTCTCCATGGCCTCAAGATAGCATGGTTCAACAGCCTGAAAAAGCATAAACTCTTCTCAGTTTCTCTGCTGCTTTGCTATTATTCTCCTTTTGTGCATGCCACATGACCTGTAGAATATGCCATGTCCAAGACCCAGGTATAGCCTGCTCTGCCAAGGAGTAAAGGAAGAATGTTTCCTCTGCTTCCCTTGCCTTCATGCTAGACTGTCTGTTGAATTGCATTTTAAACCAGCCATAAGACATTCAAAACTATTGCTTTTCTAAAATAAAGCCATGTGTACTTACTTTATACTCTTCTTTATCAAAACAACAGAGAGCTTAATAGACAGAAAGGAAAGTTTCACTCCCCTGTCAGCCTTCCTCTGTGCAGAACAAAATGCAAGAACAGCCATGTTGGTCCAACCAAAAGAAACATCTATTGCCCTGCCTCTGGCACAAGTCAAAAATATTTGCCTAAAGGATCATGTTAGCACAGAGATAGCACATAATAGAATACCTTTGCCAGACCTTTGCCAGACCACATCACAAAGATTTCATTGCCAGAGGTGATGCCTTTGTGCTTAATAGTTCTATCGCTCAAACTCGGAGCCGCTGGGCATGGAACAGGTCCTGTGCTATCCACCTGACTCACAACCTGCACTCCTAAGGCACTTGGGTTTCACTGTGCCACTGGCAGGTTGCATGACTTCTTACAGCAGCAGAATAGTCTGCATTAATGTTTGCCTGGAACATGATGAGAGAGGCCATTGCAAGAGAAGCTGCAATGCAGAAGCTCCAGAAACTATGAGAAGCAGCTAGAACACCTACCTAGCCAGTAAGCCAGCACTCAAGAGCACAGAGAGACATTCAGCAGGGGACGCTTTCCAAAGTGACTATAGGATGTGAGCACTTAAGGGAAACCTCCCAGAGGATGGCTATGGGCTATTAGCTTGTGGTAGCCACAAACACAGAATTTGACCTGTTTTAATTTGAAGGTTTCAATTTGACCTTCAAGCAGCTAGAGCATGAGAGACATTCAACAAACGCACAACTGCATCAGAACCAGCTGAAGACCCACAACATGGACTGCTCATAGGATGTTTCCCCACTTGCCCCAGAAGAAGGACAGATAACACTGCAGATCCAGAGGTCATGTGAGAGAATCCTGCAATGCCCATCTCAAAAAAAAAAAAAAAAAAAAAGGTATCAGCATATTCTGGTTCAGACACTATTGGGCAAAAAGGAACGTTTCTACAAAGTACATTTCTTCTGCTGCTCGTTACAAGTCACCGAAATGTAACTTTTTGAGAGGGCACAAACAGCAATTAGGCCACAAACCTCTCCTGGAAGACCTTTGGTAACAAATTTTCCAGCTGTGGCCACCAGTTCCTGTGCCTGAAAGCCTTCACATGAGAAAAAAAAAAGGGTTATTGTAATGCAGTTCACTGATTTTTAAGAATTGTTTTCCTCCCAGTTTGAATTACTCACAACATCTTTTGACCAGAACCACAGTTAAAATTTCACCTACTTTAATAGCCATATAGAGTATGCCTCCATATTGGGGCTGGCCCTGTCGAATGTGAAGGTAAATCCATGAACACAGGCCCTCCTCACAAGGGTTATGAATGAACTCCTCCAGATGCAGATGCTTCCAAATATGCTCTGCAGAAGAGTTGTGGCAGGGCAGAAATTGTGCCCCAGCTGTAAGCTATCCTCTTTCTTCACAAAGAAGATGCATTTAAAATCCAAGATGGATATGAGGGGAAAGGTCTGAGTTCTCAGACATGCCAGCTCTCTATTATCATACCTTAATGCTCAGACAAAAAGCAAAAGGGCTGGTAGAGGGAGGAGGACTACAGTCATGAGTGGCTGACCAAAGTGCCAGGAAGTAAAACTCCATGCCAATGGGAATCATAGAATGGTTTGGGCTGGAAGGGACCTTAAAGATCACTCAGCTTCAACACCTTTGCCATTGGCAGGGACATCTTTCACTGGGTTGCTCAAAGCCCCATTCAGCCTGGCCTTGAACACGTTCAGGGATGGGGCATCCACAACTTCTCTGGGAAACCTGTATCTGTACTTCACCATCTCCATAGTAATGAACTTCTTCCTAATATCTAACCTAAATCTAATTTCTTTGAGTCAGACAAAGTGCTTTGCCATCGATCAGGAGAAGGTGAAGGACTTTTTATAAATACTTCTTGCCTGTTTACATTATTCCTCTTTGTGCTCCAATGTATTCGGCTATGCCAGACAGTTGAAGGAACAGTGGCATTAACCTTTAATGCTACGAATAAAACTGACTTAGGCTAAATAATAGTCACTAAATAGTTTGCCCATTTTTCTCCATTATAAAGGATCCTGATACATTGCTTCCTTCCCAACCTCTTTTTAAAAAACTACAAAAAATCAAAGAGAGCAAAACAGAAAGATTCTCAACCCCTCCTTAATTTATTTTCTTTTTCAAAAATCTCAAAGACAGATCTCATTTTCCTTTATCTGGTTTCTCAATTCCATACTAGAAGTGCCAGCATTTCTTCCTGGTTTCTGCTATTGGCAAAATAACCAGCGCTAAATGGGACAAAAACAGGGCAGAGGACAAAACAGTGAGAATGAAAAACTCTTGTTTAAAAAGGCAATTCTGATTTTTGTGTAGGATACAGAACAGGTGCCAGGAGAAGATGGACTTTGATGGCAGTTCAAAAAGCTTCTTCAAAACAGAGAAGACCATTCCTATTTCACTCATCACTCCTTTATGGGGAAAAAAAGTCATTGTATATAATACACTATTCTGATCTCACACTGGATTATCACCCAGCCTGAGGATGGAGCATAGCCCTAATGTTTCAAGTAAATAAATGTGAAAGGCTAAAATGCTGGGCAATGTGAAGCACAGAAGCATACTCATATTCCACCAGTGAGGAAGCACTGGGGGGGTACAGTATCCCCAGGAAAAAAAAAACTGGGAACACCTATGAGTCACTTGGAAAAGGTGTGTTCAACTACCACAGAAAAAACACGTTAGGGAATTTCCTGGCTGCAGTGAATTAACAGCTAATATACAAAACTGATCCCAGGGTGTAGATGTCCTGAGAAATGCTAAACATGCATCAGGGTGTCTGTGTGAAAAAGCGATATAAGGAAGACCTACTAATTCCAGTAATAAAATTTTATTTGAACTTTTGTCCAGAATTTAAATAAAACCTAAAGTGTTCCTTTTACTAGATATTCAGGCAGCTTGGCTATCTTTTGTCTTAATTTTTCTTAATTCCTCTGAACTTTCGTACTTCCTCATTTTCTCCTAAGCTGCAACAGCATTGCTACAGGAATGTCTTTACAGACCTTCTTATTCATTCTCAAAGAAGAAACACTGTGAACCCAGCAAAAATAAAAATTTAATATTGATGCTTTTTCCAAATATT
>JAWWEW010000088.1:35253432-35275323 GCA_035583185.1 Anabacerthia variegaticeps
TGTTGCCAGAAGTGAATGATGTAAGTGTTAAATAGTCACCACATACTCAATATGCTACTTAAAAAAAAATAATCCTGGACTTTCAGTGTATTCCTGTTAGAATAACCAGTGCTTTTCTTTAAAAAGTTTTCAAGAATGTTCAGGGATCAACACAGAAGTTACAGAAATCACTTGAGAGAAAAAGCTACCAAGAATTAGGAGAAAATACCCTGTTTTGACTTTGGCAGGCAAAAGCCACGAGTGTGTTCTCAACTTTTAATCATCTTGATGAAAGAGAACAGCATTCTCATTGACAGGGTAAATTTTAAACTTACACTCAAAAAAGATGACAAACAGCTAGCAAGGACTTCAAGGCAAGGTAGTATTTTGGGCTGTTTGTCCTAAAAAGGACAATTTTCTTTCTTAGATCAACACTTACAATCTCATCACCTGACCACAGGTAAATTTCAATACCCTGAATCACACAGACTTACAATACTTTGAAAGGGGTGAAGCGTTCATACTCAGAACCTACATTTAGACACGGTAAGTAGTTCAGAGAGTGGCTGAAGAAAGAGAAGCACGTTTCTAAGCATGATACCCAAGCCCACAGACAGGATAGACTAGCTGGCACTAAGTACAATGGGAATTTCAGACTGTTTGTTCCCTCACGTTTGCACTACAGTACACAGCTCAAAGCATTGACAGAAATTTCATACAAACATTGAAAAAAACCACCAAAAAACTCCTCTCACCACACATGGAGTAAGTACACATTTTCTTCTAGTTGTGTCAGATGCTATTTATTATCTTCTTAAAAGACAGAAGGTGCTGCACTGGGTAAGAGTGGCTTCTCTTTCCTTTCTGATTTCGGTAAAATCTACACAAACTGCATTTATTTCTACAGTAAAGCTGCTGTGATAATACTCTTGTCCATATCTATCCACTTCCAGCTTCCCTAGCAAAGCAAGGAGCCCTAAGGATATTGCCTTGTCACTGGAATAGGGACACACCGTGCTAAAATTTATAGTTCAAGTAAATAAAAATGTTTTCATCCTTTTAATTAAATTATGCTATTTTGAAGTTTATCCACTAATTTATCTTCCATCAGTTTCCTCCATACTTCCATTCACACTTAGTAGCTTTATTAACATTTCCAAACTGTGTATTGGGCTGGTTATGCTGCAACCACTTAATTACTTAGACTGACTTTTCAACGTGGAAAGTAGAAAAAAACAGGACTAGAATTACTCTTCCACAAATCCTCTCAGGGAGTTCACAAATGCTCCCTTTCCCTCTCTACTTCAGCTCCACTGTTATTTTGCAGTTTCATAAGCTGGTTAGATGGAGTCAGAAATACACACAAAACTGTAAGAGCTGTCTTGGCAGCTCTCAGTGAATTCCCACTATGAACACTTTCACATCCCCCAGCAAGCAAGCCAGCAAGCAAGCCAAGGTGTTTCATAAGAGCAACCCACAAGTCTTAACAAATGCATTTAAGAAATCAACTGAAGCTTTCACCATTTAAGGTGCAGCATCTTGCAATCCTTACCTCCATATTCGAGCAACAAAAAGCACCTTTTCATACAAAGCTGTTGTCAAACAGACCCTGTATAAGGTGTTCAAATAGATTATGTTTCACCAGTTACTCTGAGGAATTTTGCAATACAGGTCCGGGAGTCTAGCACAACATGAGAGTGTTGCACTAACCCTATTTTAAGTCTCTTTCAGCACAGATCACGGATGTGTTCTCTACTGATACTGTTCCCAAAGTCAGTCATCAGAAACTGCTATCTCCTCTAGCTCTAAAAGACAGACTAAAAGGAAGCAAGGCAAGAATTAAAACAATTGCTGCAACAGTACAATCCAACCTGTACCAGAATACAGAACATTACAAACAAAATGTTTACATTGTGTTGCCGATTGTGAGTACTTTTCTTGTCCTTACCTGTAAAAACACTCTATTACTACAGTTTGGAAAGGTAAAAGAGTCAAATTAACATATCCCAACTTGTTCTGTTACCTTAGATATATTAAATGAATAGAGAAAAGTAAAAGAATAAGTTATTTTTATATAACTCTTTGAAATATCTTGATAACTAGTACTGTCAAACAACTGGAAGTGCCCAGGGGAGCTGGTACTCCCTAACACATAAACTGGACACCTTTCTACTCAGTACAGCAATGGAAAGAAGACAACAGGGACATGCGAGCTCTGTGGCAGTCTCAGCACCTCCTCATCATGTGCAGTGCTTCCAGGTATGGGCAGCTCAAAGGCAGCATACCTCAGACACAACTGCCAGCTCCATGTCTCTTTCTGCAGACTCTGTCCCTGTCAGATCCACACTCCAACCATGCTTGAGCTCTTGAAGTGCAGAAGAACTCAGCAAGGACACAGTCTAAGAAGTGGGCAGATGATGCCCGTGTAAAAGATGGCATATACTGGCAATTAAAAATATGAAGCACAAAACAATGCCTACAGAAGCTTCAGATTCCTACTGTGAACCAAAATGAGATGAAAATTTCATCCCTTACATAAGGACATTTCCTATGGGACACACAGTGCTGATTGTCTATATACACATTTCTTTTTCTCATCTTCAGTGGAACATTTTTTCCACATACACAGTTCCATGTAAAATACCATTAGTGCCAGTTTGACTACATCAATTACAGAGTGACTATTCTGGGGTTTTTTCAAAACTTCTTGCTGAAGAAGGGTAAAGAGACATTCAATGACAGGGTGTCTAAGGTGACCATGTTATATTCTTAGAAGGAAACAGAAAAATGAAGCATACCCTATTGTGCATTTCTGCTTGACGTAAGTCAGGAAGTTGCTTCTTATGAATGCAAAATGACCATTAATTTTGCAGAGGATTTTTAAATCTTGTTTTATAAATATTTTCCATGGAAATCTGTACATTTCACTCCTTCCCACTTCTGTATTAAGACTGTTTATTACACCTACCAATGCAGCATATTGTCTGTATGCGAACTTTGGATCAATTTTGCTGTCACAAATTCAATTGCATGTGATTCAAGGAGTTCTCAGGTAGCTGGCTTGATCCTTTTACTCACAAATTCCAAGATAAGTATTTTAAATGTATTGTGCTGATCAATAAAAACTGAAAAAAACACCCCTTCTTGTCACCTTTGTCTTATTTTCCTCATGTTCAAATACACCAGGTTTTTTATATGAATTCTCAATATATACTTACACTTTTCAGAGCAGGTAATATTTTCTTATGAGTCTGGGTATTGCATATTTATACATATCTAATCTCAGCTCTTTAAATATTGCTTTAATATTAAGGCAATAATACTGACATGATAAAGGCAGAGAGTGTTTCTGGGACTTTGGACTATAGATAGTAGATCCAGACTGTGATGCTGAGGTGTGAATGCAGACTTTGGAGAAGTCTGAGGTCCACTTAAGGGACAACTGAAAGTCACTTCTTTCTAAAAAAACATTCAAGAGTTATTTGTAGATCACAGTGATGTTTCACCATTACCACACATACCATGACCGTTATTTTTTGAAGGATTGTACCTGAACTATGAACTCATTTTACTGATTTTCCTAACCATCACTGGTCAAATTTAAAAATAAACAAGATATATGACATTACTGCTTTTTCATATTTCATATAGACATTTCCACAAAATTATATCTTTACTAAAATATGATCTACATGGACAATTCTGCAACAAAGAACTACTCAGGTCAAATTTACTGATCAGGCAAGAGTATTATTTTGGTGAGGAGAGTTGTATCTGAAGATACTAAAGAAGGAATAGCTTGCTGGAAGGTAACTTAACACTAGGACACAAAACAGAACTTTGTGCATTCTCCCTCAGGGTAGAATTTACTTCCTAGTTTCTCCAATAATGTTGAAATATTTAATGCACATTTTGAAAAGCCTAACAAGTACTCAGCTTTAAAAAGCTAATATCAGAAAATTTTCATTGTTTTCCTCAATTAGCTTCCACCTACTTCAGCTCCCTAAATGCAATTCAGAAAGCCTCAAAAACAATTAAAATTTACGCTGAACTGTTGTTCAGTCACAGGTGTTTTTTTTCTAGCCTTCTGCCAAAACTGCAGCTCTCTCCTGACTCCATGTTGTTATTCAGGATATTTCAAAATGACTGTCCTGTTCCAATGCTACCCCAAAGAATAGAGACTATGTCATATCAGAAGGAGATGAAAGACAAGGTTACCATCCCAGCAAGCTGATCTGCATTGAACACATTTCTACTGTGCTCAAATTTCATTTTTTCCAAGAAATCTATTCTAAACAGCATACAGGAACAGAAAATATGCAGTAGATATCTCTGAAAAGAGCACTTGTCAAAAGCATGTAAGAATTACCAAAATATACATCCACGTATGTCATAAGCACAGTTGAGAGGAAGTACACGAGGTTAACAGGAGTCTACGAAAAGTCAAGTTACCACATTCTACTCAGACCCTCATTTACATATCTTAAGAACTAAAGTTCATCTCCTTTAGCATACCGCAAAGCCTCTTCTAGTTGGTCCAACAAGACAAAGTGGGTTTTTTTCAATTTCTCTTTTTTTTTTTAATACAATTTCAGACACATCACCAGTCACATACTGATGATATCAGTAAAATAATACGCTAATGGAGTTGCAGGTATCTCTGGTTACACATATCTCCATCTGGCTGTAAAATAAATAAATGAATAAATGAAGGGTTGAGATTTCCCCCTTCCAAAGGGATATGAGTACTTGTCATTCTCTCCAGATGCTACTTCCCAAGAAGCACAAGAAAATGCATCTGTCAGAATCTGACAGGATCCACTGCAAATGCACCTTCCACTCTTGTCATTGTTTCACCTTGAATCACCTTAACAGGACATTGTAGTATTGTCTGAAATACCACTTACATACAGCATAGATTTTCATCAAAGTGTTATAATCAAACTTGTAACAGAATAAATTTCATTTCCTACCTTCTTCCTACCTACACTGACTTGAGAAATATTTCACTTCAGGAAGTGTCTTATGGGGTTTGAAGCAGAAGGTAGAAAAATGGGCATTGTCACAAGAAAAAAAGAAAAGTATTTAATGCAAAATTCTATACTTTGTCTACATCTACCTCTGCCCTTACTCACCTGCTGAATAAACAAAATATTAAATGTGATGGCATTTAATGTAGCTATTTTGACTGCTTCCAGAGCAGCAATCTATAGTATCAGCTCATACAACCCTCAATAGTCCTGGAACATACAAAAACAACCCTGCTTACCTTTCATTCCAAATTTTGAGTGTCTTCCAAACTTCAGAATAATGAGTGTTATTACTAAGCCAGTGCACACCAGTGCTGCAATTCCCACAACAACATACACCTAAAAAAAAAAAGAGAGGACAGAGAACAGACCTGCTTGCTTTGCTCTTGTGAACTACCTTAAAAGATATCCAGCATACATTTCCACTTAGATCAGAGTACAGAAAACAGACAGTTGTTGAGGTTTCTTCTATTGTGCAGGGAGCAGAGACTCAGATATCTCACACATTCAAGGCAGGTGAGAGGGAGTGTACATCATCCCTTTCCCCTCCAGCAGAGTGGCATGTTACAAGAAAACATAAAAAAAAAGAATCACATAGATAAAAGAAAAAAAAATACTGTGAAGATGGTTGAATACTGGTACAAATTACCTGAAGTGCCTGTGAAGTCTCCATGACTGGAGATATCAAAACCAGAGAGGACACAGCCACGAGGAACCATGCTGGCCTCATTTTAATCAAGGAGGCTTGGACCAGAGGATTTTCAGAGGTCCCTCCCTTCTCAGCAGTTCAATGACTCATTTATGGGACAGGACAAGATTGTCTTGGATCCTCCCAGTTTTTAGCAGAGTCTCCCAACTCACAGTATGCTCTCTGGTTCATGAACGCACATGGTCCACTGCTTGCTGTTTTACAGAATCACTGGTGGAGGGAGCTGCAATGCCTACTAGGCTGGAAACCCACTATCAGTTTCCAACATTTCAGTTCAGGAAAGCATGAGAGGCAAGGCAGCAAGGGAGGAGGCCCACCAATTCAGCCACTTTTACTAAAATTTAATACATATCATTCAATCAAAAACCTACAAGAAATCATATTTTAAAAACATAAAATTAGATTTTGAAAGCTCATTGCAGCACATCCTCTCTCTAAGGACAAGCTGACTCCAGGACTGGTATTCAAACAAGAATATTCAAAATACCTTTCATGTTTTTCTTGACTAAAAATAAAATGCAAAGTCTTATGCTAAAAAAATTAAGTTGTTAAAATTGTTGAGTTGTTAAAAAAAGTTAAGTTATTCAGAAAAGCAAGAAACAAAAGAGTAGTTTTACTTGAACTGAAAAGTGATTCACTCTTTCAAAAAAAAATGGGAGAAGGGACAAGAGTGTGAACCACTGATTTTCTATTTTTTCCTTTTTTTTTTTTTCATGAGTTTTGATCACAAAACAGTAATAACTACTGTTCTGGTAGCTCAGGGTCCTACTACGGTGCCTTCCAGCTTTGTGAGTTCTATAGCCACAAAGCCCATGAAAATCACAGATCAGGAAACAACACATGTACTTACAGTGATGCTATCTTCATTCTCTTTGTTGGAAACATCCGTAGAAGTGATCTGATTACTGTTATTTGTAGCATCTCCAAGATCATTAGGCGTGGTTTCATACTCTTAAGAAAGGGGAAAAAGTAGCTTTTAGAATTTTGTAACTTTGGAGGGGGAATGGTTTTCTTTGCTATTTCTGCTCTACAAGATGGTAAATTCACTATCAACCTTGGGACTTGGAGCTCTTTGGAAACAAACCATAATTGCTAATGAAGCTGGAACATTTCAGGGGGAATCACCATGGCATATAACCGAACAAATGTGCTATGACTGACAGACATGAAAAGACAAGTAATCTACATCATAATGTGTATCCCTACCGGAAATACTAGAGTTAAGTGAGAACTCCATCCACAGAGCTATTTTTATGTGATTCTGGCTTCCCGTTAAAAATGAAAGACTGCCCTCTACACTGAACTTCACCAGTCTTGCATTCAGTCAAATACAGGACAGTCTTAGAAATTAGCTTGGGCACTTTTTTGAGAAGAACTTGGCAGATTGGTTTCTAGCTAGTTTTATCAGTGTTAACTGAAATAGCTGGGTTTATTTGTTTTATAAATAACAGAAAAATCCTGTTGTGTGCACAGAGCTTACAGTTTAGCACCAATGTTATACAGGCAATCCTTTAAAAATTTAAGTGCCTGAGGTGGTATGAAGAAATTTATTGATTTAACAAAATAATTTCACTGACAGGGCTACAGGGGTAAATCCAGAATTATTCCATACAGAGAACGAACATGGCTTAACTATTTGCAATAATTTTAAAATTTACAGTCCATGATTTCCTGACAAAACTATTCAAATGAGATAAAAACAATTAAATAGTAAATATATGTTAAGAGAAACATGCATTAAAATAAATTTTAAAAATGCATGTATTTTGTTTTTACATCTGCAAACACATATGATTTTTCGATTTCATGACAGTTATGTGTGCAGATGAAAGAAACAAAGGGCAATTACTGCACCTATTACAAAATGTACCTCCAGCATTGTAAATTAAGTTTGCAATTCACTGGGCATTTATCTGTTTTGACTAAAATCACTTCCGTGAGCCTACAGATAAAATTTTAACTGTGGATTTGAAAAAGCAGCATAGAGGCACAGCTCTTTCTAACTACAGAAGCAGGAGCTTATCAGACCACAGAGCTGCTGCTGAGCAAGCACAGGGAAGATGTATTGTCTTTTAGTTCTCAAGGCCAGTTCACAGAGCTCAGCTGGCAGTGCTAGCAAAAAGTTGCATTGGGCTTTTGATCTTCATGCATGAAAGAACACATTTGCTTTCTGCAAAGCACTTGCAGGCTGAAGATTTTTTTGGTAGAGGAAGCTATGAGCTACCTATGGCACCAGTGCTATAGTCAGCACAGTCAGGACGTCTAAACAACTCACATACTCTATATTGGTTCTAATCTATGCATGCCGAAGGATAGGACTCTTTTAAGCCTATCAGATAATACAGAGCTTTCATGAGAAAAAAAATTTAATTTCCTGGTCTTTCACCATTTGCATTCTCCAGCCCTGCACTGCATCTCTACGGGTGCAGCTTACCATGCAGCAGCAACAGGAGAACAAACAGCTCTCCTTGCTCATCCATGTACCATAAACCCTGCCTGAATAGCTCACCTGCACAAGCAGCCTGAACACTTCAACAAGTGTTCAAATCATCTATGCAGACCATCTGTCACCATGAGTACATGCTTTGCCACAGGAGAGGAGGAGACTTCTGCTTTATTCATTTGGAGGAAAAGCCCACTTTATAACAAATACCTCAGCCTAAAAGATTGGGCTTCCTTTAAAATTATCTGGGAAAATTCTCACCAAGATAGTTTTGCTATGATAGTTTGTATTTACCATGGGCTTATAAAACTAACACACAAAACAAGTATTTAGAGCCTTCACTGCTCTGACTCTGTAAAACAAACTTTGAAGAAGGAAATTTTTTGCTCTTAATTTCACCTGCAAGTAAGCAATGGGCAAAAGATAATGCTATTTGCAGTTCTGTTTGTACAGCTCACATCTGTACTGGAATTCACACCCTGAAGGACTAATAAGAACCATTCAGATTGTTTCAGGTCTGGTCTGTGAATTACCTGAATGCACTTTTATAATAAAATGGGCAAGAGCTAAGGTATACTACCTTAGTGTTGTAGTCTAACTACTTGTGTTATGCTGACATTCTCTGCTGTCTAATTTTGCATTATATGCATTTGAGGCGCATAGTACCAGATCTTCACAGCTTCTTGAAACGGGTGAGTCAGACAACAAAAATACAGGCAACAGCTATCTAGCCCAAACCAAATGATTCTGAGTTAAAGAAATTCCTGTTCATTTCACTGTGAAATCCTGAGATAGACACTGAGCACTCTTACAGAGAGGGTCACGCCTCTTGACTCATGTTAGGTAGGACTCATTGCTTCAGGGCCAGGTCTTCTGGTGCTGTGTACCTCACACAGCCACTAGTGACTATAACACCTGGGGTGAATCACAGCTCAGGCAACGTATTTTGCAGCAATTTCACAAAAAAGGTGCATGGTCCTTGGGATAGACCCAAGAGCATAGTCACATCACCACCAAGGGGGTCACTCTGCAGTCGTTCTGGGGGTTTGGCTGATATGGGGGTGGTTGTCTATCTCACGCTCACAACCACATTAGAAGAAGCATGGTGGCACGGAAATGTGAACTCAGCCAAAGGAGTGGGCTTTCCACTTAAATTTGCTGATGAGATCCAGGTGAGTTACTTTATTTCTCTTAGTTACTTCCCAGATAGTGTCACAACAGCCTTCTCTCTTCATCTTTTCCAAGAGGTGCCGGAGAGGTGAGCTAGAGGCACTAGCAACTTCACCATGCACTGCAGGCAGTGCCCCATGCAGTCAGAACTCTCACGGGCAAACACAATGTCATGCAGCTTGATGCAGCCTCATCAGTTATTCTATTTCCTATTGTATGTTCAAAACATTTAACAGAAAACATTTGGAAATCACCTCACATCACACGGCCAGTGGTTTCAAAAAGCAGAAAGAAAGAACAGCCAGGAATAAAAAGGAAGGCTGTCTTCACCAGGACTGGATCTTGCAGGCTGTGATCCACCAGCAAAATTTAAAGCACATTATCTTAGCAGGAACCTACCCAAATCAACGGAAGCACACACTCACATGACTAAAGCCATACACAGGCACCAGGACCTTGATAAATAACTCAGAATCAAAATCTTCATGCATACAGCTTATATAATACAACACATGAAGAAATTGTGCAAACCATGACCACTTTCCTATTTCCAATGCCTCCTCCTCAAAAAAAAAAAAAAAAAAAAAAAAACAGAATTTGGAAAGAGAGCAGGGGAAGCTACCCTTTGGAATTGCTAAGCATTTGAAGTAAAATCGATGCTTCAACTGCATATTTGCTAAAGTTTCATGACATGGAATGGAATCAAAGCAATAACATTTAGATCAGCTTTAGCTAACTTGAGTCATGGGCCATTTCATTCAAGTACAAAGTACTCCAAACAGGACCCAGCTTCAGGTTGCTTGGGTATGTTGGTTAAGATGAACTTTCCTACTCCCCAGAAATATACCTGAAGGATTTTGTAAAACTAGTCAGTTGCTTTTCATTCTGCAACTTCTGTTCTACTGCACGCTGGCATTCACTAGGTGCATTTCTCCTAACTAAAAAACTACTGTGCACACTGTGCCATCAAATCTCTTGGCACACACTCAGCTACCACTGAATTGATGGTCTGGTTATGCAAGAGAGATTAAAGGAAGGTATAAATGAGTGGACAGAGCAAAATAAATTGCCTATATGAAAACTTACTTGTGCAAACTTCAGTTTTAAGTGGGATTTAAGGGTACATTTTTGGAGACAAAACAAGTATGGAATCATCCCTGAAAAAATAAATTAAGTTACAGAAGGAGAAATCACAAATCCAAGAAATGCCTCCAAAAGGTTCACAAAATCTAATGTCTGGGAACTACATTAGACAGTTTTCTTCCTACAGAATCAAGTGCACCCATTTGTAGCAGTGGATTTATGCTTCTCCTAATGTGAATCAAAACCAGCAGAGTAAGTAAAACATCATGTTGCCATCAAGTATGTTAAATATAAGGCAGGAGAACCAAAAACACAAAGTACCTTTTAGAACTGTGTTATAATATGTGACATTTCAATTTAACTGAGACTTGACATGCAATTTTTAATATTTTCAGTTCCTCACTTCTATCATTAAAAGAAAAGGAAAAGGAAATCAAATATATACCATAAACGTCTGGATCCAAAATTGGGCCACTACCTGCACATGGAGAAGAGAGAGAAAAAAAAAAAAAAAAAGAAAAGCTATGTAAATAGATTGCAAGTACTGGAATAAGAATTTCTTTAGGAATTGTTTTAAGAGTTAACTTTATTTGCCATAGCAATCATCATAACTACATAAATGCAAATCAACATCAATAATTGCAGTACCTGTTTATTAGATTACATTTACAACAATTTTGGAGTTATCCCAAAGGTTAATATTTTGCATCATGTGAAAGAGCTACTGCACAGGGCACCAGCTCCTACTTTCCACTATTAATATGTATATCTTAAATAAGTGCAACAATAACTATTTCTATTGAGAAGTCAGTGGTAAAATTCTCCCTGTGGAACAGGGAGAAGTGGAAGCAGACTTCAGTGAGCTTTAACAATCACCGATTTTTACCCGATAAAGAAATTGTTATTATATCACTTTGAGAGCAAACTAGTTTAGCTGTCAGCTGGTAATTTAAGGGCTAGAGGTAGCAATGACCAAAGCAGCACCATTTCATTCTGTAAAAGGATGCTTCCAAGAAGCCAGTTGCACAGCTGATACACAGACACAATTCTTACCAAAAGAGTCTGATGTCTCAGAAACCAGATTTTACACAAGCAAATGGATAGCTGTCCAGTCAACACTTTTTTTAAATGCCACCAGTTTCTACCTGCATCCTTGTCGAATTACTGCACATATGTGAGGTTAAGCACATATGTGACTATAATGCACAGAACGTCCACAGTATTATTGTGCACTATTAGACTATTCATGCTTTCAAAGATACTTGCATTGTATTTGAACATACATGTTCATTCTGGTCTATAATGTATTCATACAATAGCTTATGTAGTAGGCTTCTAAAAACCATTTCAGTATTTTTACTCTTTCTTTTGTGGGTTCAAAAATAAAATTAGAGATATTAATTATCTCCAAAGATGAATTCACGTTCAAAAAGTGTAATTCTGTTTATACTACTATAGACTAAATACATAGCAGTAGCATTATACTGGCCTAAAACCACTGTGAAGTATGAGCAGAACACCATTGTTAATAGCAAGAGAATCTGTGATGAAAATATTAGAGTTGCAACCTATTAGCAGAATGGCAGCAGAGAACAGTTTATTTTTAAATGCATTTGAAGATATTCTAGTATCCAGAGATATAGTTAAATAGTACCCATGAGAACAGTCATGTCCATCAACAGAAATAAGTAATCAGTGAAGGAAGCTTGTACTATCTGTCCTCTAGAAACAGCTGACCAGAGATTTCTGTTCATAAAAGCTCATGGATTCAGTCTTCCCAGTGTAAAGCTGAGAGTATTTCTAATTTCCCTTCTGTAATCAGAAGTGGAAAGAGCCCCAAAACAACAAAAAAACTCTCTTAGTCCTTTATTTCTGAGTTAAATGACAACATTTTTGTTACTGTTTACTTGAACTGGAATAAAAGTAAGCATATTAGTTTAACCCTTAACTCCAGCCAGACAGATAAACTGTGAAGTCATCAACTCTATTCAAAACCTTTTATATAACAAAACACTTAAAATAAAGTTTCAAAAATCAAGACGCTAGACAAACCCAAAATTTGTTTAGTATTATTTTTTCAATTTAGCACATAAAAACATACCCACTTAATCATCAGTTGAAGCTATTTTAACAATAAGCTTCACCACAGTCATTTTGCACATTTACACAAAATTATTTTAAAGGCAAATACAGAATGGCACCATTGTTTTGCTCCCTGTTAGAAGAGGTTGTTGAGTAAATGAACTATCAAAAGACTTATCCTATTCACTCATCTTTACAAACTACAACAACTACACATGGATTGCTTGCTACTTTCTTTATAAATTTGACATTTTCAAAATAAAACAGCAGCAAAAGACTCAATTCCAAAAATATAGTTCTGCAAAACACATTATGCCTCAAAAGCAAATGCTGCTTCTATGGCATATTTAACATATTCTTTTACTTTGACAAGATATATATGACTTGGATTCCTTCAGCTGGATTTTAGTATAGACAGTTGGTAGATGAATAAGCTTAATTAAAAACACCTATTATTGGTAAAAATCTCTCCCACGGTCATTAGCCATTTTGGATCAAGTATGAGGACAGCTTCCAGAATAAATTAGGACCCTTTGTGGCACACTGCCGTGTCATCTCAAATAATCAAGTCACTCTCAGCAAGAACAGGATACCAAGAACTTTAACAGATTAAGGAAAGCTAAAATCCAGCTAATAAAATACGAAGTTTTTTCTTCTAAGTCTTTGTATTTAAAACAAATTCTTATTTTGCAACATTAACAGAATGAGAATCCCACTGTGGTACATGGTTTCCTCTCTTTTACACCTGCATCCCCAAGCTACAGAAAAGAAGTTCACCAAACAGCTGGAAATTGAGAGCATATTACCACAAAACATGTTTTTACCACGTTTGATGCACCTCTTAATGTGGAGTATTACACTGTTGATAATGGAACATTCTTCAGACCTAAGTGTATTTACTTTAGGTAGACATATGGATTATAGGTGCAGCGGTTTTATAAATGTTCTTTTGTTTTCACCTTCTAAGCATTTGTCTAATTGATGCGATAAGGAGAGAATCAGTTTAAGCTCAGTGAGTGTACCTCATCCCATGAAACATCAGGATTAGTACTTAATTCAGTCATGAAGACATGGAAACGAACCAGGGCACAGGCCTTAATCTTGATGGTTCACTGTACTTTATATGGGCCAAAAAAACAAAACTACACAGCAATGACAGCACTGAAAAAGCCTTTTAAGGATTTGAAAAAGCCTGACAGTGCTTTAAATATAATAGTTTAGAACAAAAATTGTAATACAATGCTGCTTTTATGCCAGCTTCAGTGGAAAAGACAACAATGTTGTGACATTTTCAAAAGCTCAATGCCATGAATTCTTACAGAAAAAAACTAAAAACAGTACTGAGGAGACTACGTAGATAAGCCATTTCACCTCCTGTTAATTTTTAAGACTGGTTTGGTTCCATTCACTATACATAAACTAATTTCTAATGCAGTTACATCCTATACATAGTCTATACATAGTCCCATTCCCTCTATACTCTTTTTGTGACACTTAGGCCTTGGGCAATGTTTAAAGAACACTGCACTGATTACATAATATATAGATAATATACATGTGAATATAAAGAAGATGCAACAAATAAATCATGCTTTCTTTCTAATTTAGAGGATAGCTACAGTTTTATTTACTGATCTAAAACACCACAACTGGAAAGTTTTCAGTGGACAGGGGAGAGAAATAAAGGAAAAACGAGACAGGCAAAAGGGATTTGGATCAAAGACAAAAAATTATAACGTCACCTGAATATATTAGAGGTTTACTTATTCTGAAAATGAAGCCAGGCACATATTAAATAATCAGGCTGTAAGAGAACCTCCACTGTACACAGAATAACCATGAGGTGAACTGTTTTGCTGAACAGTTATAAAGCAAGTTAAAGGATGCCAGTGGCTGAAATCATAGTATGTTTTTGTAATGAGTCCATTTAAGGAAGAACTCCAGAGCAAAAAAGAGGAGAGGAGCATTAAGAACAGCAGGAGTAAACAAAGCCTGGTTTTATCAGCTCTGCGTCTTCTCCTTCTAAGGATGGGAAGTCTTTTGCCCTAACATCTCTATTCCTACAGCAAACTGAGCTGAAGGGGAAAAAATGAAATATGACCATATTTTTACTGTCTGCAGCCTGAGCCATAGGAAGACAGAATTTAAATATCCACGGATTTTTTTCCTGCCAGATAACATTAGCAGTGCACATTGCTGTTTAAAAGAATGAAGGCAACTATGTATATCACATGGCTAAAAAGCCAGAGGTACATACAAGCTCATATTTTCAGATATGAGTACGTAATTATCTGCACAAAACTGTAACTTTATTTCTACTCCAGATGTGTAAGTTCTGCTCAGAGTTTTCTTACACACACATCAGTATGTTTAGATGTACAGTGACTTTCTTACAGTCATTTCACATATGGTTTTGAAGATGTGGGAAAAGATTAAACCACAATCACTTACAGTAGTCCCTTTGATTTAGTGAGCTAGTTCAGCTGAGCCTGCCCAAACAGCATTTAGAAGGCCTTGACAGAATCTTTAGAGCAACTGAAGATGCAACTCTCTTGAACACTGATACTCCTAGATATGTCAATGCCCAACCTCCACTTAGATGAATGGGAAATGGACATCAAAATGCCTGTAAGGACCTAAGACCTTGTCCATTCTGTCACTGGGTTACTTTTCTTTCTCCACAGATCCTCTAATGCTCTAAAGAATAAATTATAATCAACTCACTGGACAGCACACTCAATTTTGCAACAAGGCACTAGGTGTTACGCAGGCATCCTCCATGCCTTTGGATACACTGCCTAGTTCCATTCATATGCAGTGTAACAAGTTAGAATGGCTGAACTGGCACTCAGTGCCTTCCAGGATCAGAATGGAGGCTTGGGAAAACTTCAGAAACAGCAACCTTTTATTAGCCTTAGCTGGCAGTGAGAATGCTTACCCAAAGGAAAGATTTACAGAGCACTGGCATGGCTTCCCTTGAGAAGCAGTAAACAGGAGAAAAGGCTCAAGTAAAACTTTATTTTACAACTAATATTGAAGACATTCATTCAGATTAAAAAAAAGTCCTATAAAGACCTTCCTCCAAAACAGTTGAACTGGCCAATAGTGCTGTCTCAACAGTATCAATTTGCAATTGCTAAAGGTAAAAAAAAATTACACTTACCATCTCCAGGCACTGACATGAAATGAGCATCAACTCGTTTTTCATCCTCTCCATAATCATTCTTTGCCAGTAAGGTATAAGCACCATTATTCAGGTGTGTAGGATTGTCCAGCTGAAGGCAGCCATGGTATTCACTTTGATTGATAACATGTATTTTAGTACAGATGTATTCAGACTCATTCAGTACAGCTCCTTCATAGAACCACTGCAATGTAGGTTTAGGGTTCCCTTTCACAGTGAACGGAATACACCAGTGGTGGTCTGGGGTTGGAGATTCAATAAATGTGATATTTGGTGCAACTATATTGGGGAGAAAAGAAAGAGTGAAGAACATCAGAATATTCTGAACACGTCCTTCCTCCCTTTCCCCACTCTCTCCAAAGTAATCAAGGAAGTATTTCTCATTCACCAGTACAAAAGTATGCTACTAGTAGGAATGGTAGCTGTTTGAAGGACACTCACGCAGGAACTCACCTGCTCTGCCTAGGGTACTATGCTTACAACTGAAATGAAGCTATTCTTTAGAATGTAACAAAACAGACTAGTTTCAGACAAAAACTGAACATGTGTTAAATCACTTAAACCCTCTAAGGTGCGGGAAGTTCAGTCACTGCATGGCTAAGATCTCTCTCTTGGGAGGAGACATTGTAACTTTATTCTACTAAAAAAATGGTGCAGAAGAGTGCTGAAGGAAAACAACAGTATTGAAAATATTTAAAAGTTGGCCAAAAGCAAGTAGCACTGGAAATATACTCAGCTAGGAATTCAAACTTACAGGCTATTTTCTTCACAGAATCAAAGCCAGAACAGGTTACTTAATTTACTGGATTCTCTTCACAGGGAAACATGCTTTTCTACTATACATACTCTCATCCTTGTTCAAATCTGCCAAATGCCTCAAGTTTACAGGGTTCTTCGGTTTCCCTCAAGAGATTATTCCAACACTCTGTCCATTATTTCACAATTGAGAAATTTTCCTTTATATTTATTCTTAACTAGATCCAAGTTCATCTAGCTGTACTTCCTTTTATCACTCCTAACAGTGCCAAGCTCAGAATCTCATTTACACTGCTAAAACATTTCTAGTTTATGTTACTTCCCATAGTTATTACAGATCCAATTTCAACCTACAAACCTACATGTACTGTGATTTTTCTAGTTTACTCTGTCATGAGCACACGCTGAACAAAGTTTGCCATCTATGAAGTGTTCCATTCCCATCTTCACTTAAACAGAGGGTTACAACTTGTGAAAACATGCTGTCTCATTCATGTAAAATGAATTCAGCCTGGAGCTTAGATCTAAGAAGCCAGTTCCTCTACAATACATGTCCCTTCCCCCTTCCTTGGCCCTGGCAAATAGATGTACTATTTAAAGCTATGACAAATACATTTACATCTGGCCATAAAAATGTTGAGAGTGTTATTTTTTGAACAAAGCAATTGTTGTTTTAGATAGTACAAGCCTTTTGATGCATTCACACTTTGCAATTCCCAAGACACTGTGTATGGACAAACACACAGTGACAAACTTTCCCATACTGACAATGCCATTCAGTATTTGGAGTTTCAGACATTTACTTACAGATTGTTCTAAGTGGAAGAGAAAGCAGTTAGAAACACATTTTTTGCAGAATGCAGAGCTGAAAAAGATAAATGCAACAACTGCTGGTTTGGCTATTCCTAGCATTAACTGCAGTAGATAATTCACATGACTTAAGGGTTTTCATTTCAACAACCTGAGGGTCCAAAAAATACTTATAGCCAAAATAGTTTCTGACAATGCAGTTTGGCCTCAAGATCAGTCTGAAGGCCTCCATACGTACAGAATACCGTGAGCTCAGCAGAGGCTTGGTCCTCTCCCACAATGTTCTCTGCTACACAGGAAATCCACAGTCCACTGTCCATGGATGAAACATTCTTTATCGTTAGTGAGGCAGGGTTCTTATTTGTGTCACTCTAAAAATGATCAGAAAAACATGTATGTGTTAACCACAGCATTAAGAAAAAGAGAGAGGGAGGAAATTATTAGCAATAGCTGAATGGCATTTTCCATCTTCCGTTCCTTTCAACTGTATCAGTCCACAATTAATCAAAGCCTTACCTTAAGTGTATCCAGAAAGACACAAATCACCAGTTGTAGTAGTCAGTGGCAGAGGATTCAAAGGTCCAAAAGTCCTGCTACAAACACCACGTGTTTCCATCCTTCACTTTCAGTCTCTGCCTTTTTTTTTTTTTTTTTAAATACTTGATCTTCTCTACACAGTTGGTTTTTTCTCTACTTGTACACTTGCTCATCCCTTTTTCCTACTTAATGATTGATTTCTATGGTCTATCTTCCTGTTCTCTTTGAACTTTTTCTTCTTGTCTATATTCTGTTCAGTCCTTCCTTTACTTATCCTTTTCTCTCTTTTCCTTAAAATTCTGCTCTACATGTCTTCCGCTGCTGCCTTCTGAACCCTACTGTACCTTGAAAACAGTGAGTTTTCTACCTCCTCCTTAACCAAATTTCTCTTGGAAGCTTTCTTATCTCAAGAAACCTTTCACAAGAAACTACATGCCTCCTACTACCTATGTTATTGCCCAAGTATTGTTTTATGTGTTTAAGCATAGGCTAATTAAGGTAAGAACGATTCTTAGAAATCTTGATTCTTATGATTTCTAGAAACCTCAGTGTCCATCTACAGCCTTAAATAACATGCACAGCTATGCCACACTGATAAAGCAAATACGGGTGAATTACATACGCACACACGAAAAGCACTAGCAAAGCTAGTTGTTAATGACTCTCATGTTCTTAAATCAGGCCCTTCATATGATTTCCAAATCATTATTTCCATACTTGAATTTTTCATAAAGAGCAAAACCATTTTGTTAAACAGGAAAGGAAACAGAACATATTCAGAAAATAAACAATAATTAGGGTAATTTTTTAAATTATTTTTGAGGTATTATTCTTACTGTACACACACACACGAAGAACACAAACAAACAACACACTGCATCTGTAAAACCTCCAGAGGTAGTCAACAGGAATTTGCAGGAACACTCCTGCATATAGTCCTGTGCAACTAGAATTTTGAACTTCAACAAAACACCTCCACTTGAATTTTATGTCCCTTTGATTTCAGTGTGACAGTAGGGGAGGTGGTTGGAAAAGCAAACATCCCATCACACACTTCTCTATGTGCAATTCTCAGAGTTGAGTAGCACTCAGAGCTGGACTGAAAGCAGAGGGGCTCAACCACAGGCTCAGGGCTGAAACCTAGAGCAAGAAAAATCTAAGCGGCAGCAGCTGGACTCTGCATCAGCATAGGAACTCAGAACATACAGTTAGCTTTGCAGAACTAAAGTCTAGTTTTAACTTTTGCTAATGTCTCTCTCTTAAAACAAAAAAGAGGTAAAACAGGCAAAAGCAGCATATGAGGTGAAGGAAAAGGAGGCAGAAACTGAGATATGGAAGCGAGAAAAAAGAAACCAAAAGCACCACTCACAGAAAAGGACAGTTGTGAATGGCAAATGAGATTTAAAAGGCATGTGTTCTCCTGCTACTGAAAAGACTACTGTGCTCCATGGCTAAGGTTGTAGATAGTCTGTAGTATGAGCTCCTCTGAAATATCATGATGAAGTTACGCCAGAACAAAATACTTCTGGAAATCTTGAAGAAAACTGACTGTGGCATTTCAAGGATAGGAGGGTTAAAAAATGAGGTGATCTCATTTTTTGAACAGCATACCACATTTGTTTTGGCTCCTAGTCAAAAAAAAAAAAAAAAAAAAAAGAAAGGGGGGGAGGCGGGTTAAGAGGGGAAAAGAGTACAACTTGGCATAGGTTCCCCAAACTGTTTTAATTTCTTGTTCTTGATGACAACTGATGCCTTTGGAGAATTTTACCAATCAGAGAAAATTATTTTAAAAATACAACTACAGCTCTGCAGAGCCCTCTACTTATAAGAGCTGAAATGAAAGGCAGGCTAGTTAAATTCTATACAAGGCCGATAAAATGCCCTTAAAGAAAAAAGTACAAAAACTATGAGATCCAAGAGATCCTGTCTCTTCCACACTACAGGACAGGTTTTGGAAATACACATCCCACACCTTGTACAGACAAAGAAGGTTTAGGCAGTGCACCATCAGGAATGTAGGAAAGCCAATGTTATAAAATTGTAATAAGCAGAGGGTCTTTCCCACTGTGTAAATAATGGCAATTTATGTGTCAGCAGCTGCATACTGAAGATCTGCTTACATGCTTCTCCTTTGTCAATACTTCCATCAGAAAGAACTTAGTCATGCCATCTTCAGTGTACACACAGTCTACAGTAGGGACATAAAATATAAAGATTCCAGAAAACAACATTCCCCCTCTTAGATGATTTAATTGAGGAAACATCTTCATATTTCATTAAAAACAAACAAAAAAGCCCAACAAAACCAAACCAGAAACCAACCTGCTATTTTTTTTTGTAAAATTTTAACTTCAATTTCCAAGGCTTCCTGTTGTTGATTTGCATGTTGAAGGAATATTAAACAAGCCAGAAAATATTTACAACCAGATTCCAACACAAAAACTTTTGACATGAAAATACAATAAAATTACAGACACAAAGGTTTTTCACATTTAGGATAGACTGGAGTTATTTTCTGTAAGTAGGTATCAGTGATAATGTGAAAGTCCTTGTGTTTCAGTATCCCGATCCACATTACTTCTAAAAATTTACATTGCTCTCATTTACAAGTGAACACCCAAAAACCAGAGTGCAAATCAGGGTCTTGTGAAACAAACGCCTGCCATTCTTCAAATGTCTGCCACAGTCACTCTCAATTGTAAGTAACTGGAAAACAAATGTAATCCCAGCATTAACTTTTATCTTCTTAATGAAAGGTTAACTTAACCGGGACATGAAACTTCATTTCATCATTCAGCAGGTATCACCTGTCTCTGAATTGTCACATCTTTGAATATAAAACTTACCTCATGGTTTGAAACAAGATTAGTTACCACCCAGGACACATTTGGGGGTGGCCCTCCAGTAGTATCACAGTATAACGTGATGCTCTTCCCTTCCACTACGGTGATGTTATAATTGCTTAAGTTTGCTGAGGGTAAATCTACAACAGAAACAACAACAAAAAAACCCACATTTGTATTTGACAGAATAGACACCATGCAACCCTAAACAAGCCATATAAATGCAAGCAAAATGAGCACTACATCAAATATTCACTGTAGTCAGTACTATTCAATCAGGCAGTACAAACAGCATCTTTGGAAATATGAAACTACAATCTTTAGTTGCTATGTATTTTCTGTACCTCCTCTACTTCACATCCTAAGAAAACATTACTGCATGAGGAAATACATTAAGCTAATTAACTATATAGGGAAATATGTCAGGTGTACAAACAGCAGTTATCCTAAATTTAATTTTTAACTTTTAAATGAGAAAAAAACCTTCTCCTACTTGGTCAAACAGGAAATTTTATCTGTCTCTTTGCAACAGATGCAAAGCACCTCTATGTTCCACTAACTGACACTGTGGTATTCCTGCTGTTCTCCACAATACTAACAGTAAAATCCTACTAGCTCCCGGTATCACACAGGAGACTGCAGCCCTCCTCTCATACAGAGATAGAGATCAGGGAGAGCAGTGTAAATGTAGATCTTAAGTACAAAGTGAGGGAAACAGAACACTGAACTGATGGAACTAGAGGGAAAGGACAGAAGAGAAGGTTAACGATTGCAGAGTTCTATCCAAGGCACCTTGGCAGACTTTTCTATTGCCTTCAGGAAAGCAGAAAAGCAGTGAGATGCTGCCACTAGCCAAGACACAAGACCAGATTTTGCAAGAATAAGGACTCTCACTCCATCTTACAGAGTTATAAGTCACTCTGTATCTCATTCTTCAGCACCCAAAGCAATGGGGGCTTCCCAAAGAGTAAATATAAGCTGAATGCTTACTAAAACACAAGAAGTTATGGACTGACCCTCTTCAAAAGTAATGCCAGCAATATCAATAGACTGCAGGTAAATAGGAACTCAAATTTCATATTTATTTACACAGCAAATAATTATGCACCATTTTTTATTCACCATCTTTCTTAAAAGATACTATGCCATCATTTGATGCTGCTACGCTCTGTAGAAAGTCTTGGTCTCCTTTATGAGGCATTTCTCAGCAAAGGTTCCAGGCAAGTTTTACTTGAAATTCACCACCTCAAATAATCAAGCTTATC
>JAWWEW010000088.1:35276144-35295824 GCA_035583185.1 Anabacerthia variegaticeps
CCTAGGGACAAGGTCTACATGGTACTTTAGCATTTCACTCTGCAAACCCACACAGTTCCTACTAACACATCATTTCAGGTGAAACCACTCATGCAAGCAACAATAAAAACAACTTTAGTCTCTTAGAGCTCTCCTTTGATCGCTATGAAGTTCAGAAACAACTTCTCCCTGCAATATGTTTATTTACAGGATAGGTGGCTGAAGTTTAATTCCTCTGGCACTGGCTCTGGTTTTCACACAGAATTATATCTCATTCTGTTTATTTGGAAAAGTCTGCACGTGTCATACTGGAGTCAAGGCTTTGATGGAAGTAGCTACATCATGCCTCAATTCTGCCAGAAGGTTATAAAATATTACTGCTTATTATTCTATAGGTTCCTAAAGTTACATTAAAAACCAATTGCAAGAAACCTGCCCCAAAAAAGTACAATGGAATGGAATGGAATGGAGTTAGAATCAGAAATAGAATAGAACAGAATTTACAGTACTGTGTCTGTTTTCTTTTACTCTCTTTCCCACTCCTAAAGTGGATGAAAAACATAAGAAATGTTTTGGGATTCATTTTTTTCTGGTTAGAAATCTGAGACAGTGAACTTTAACTGCAAGGTCATTATGCTTTTATTTCCAGTGGCACCCAAACTGCTCCATGGCAGAATACACACTAGTTGAGATGTGGCTCTATTTTAGAAAAGCACACAGTAGCATAAGGCCTCATATCTAGACATGTGATCCACTGCACTTAACAACCAAGCAATGAGACTAAGCAGCAAAACATGTACTGAAAAATAACTCCATTTTAAATAACCCTAACACAACAAACTTTAATATGCACATGTGCTCAGTCTGTATGCTCAGTGTAGTGTGAGACCATTTCTATGCGTCAGTAGCATTTTGACACTTACACAACTACAAAGTTATCCAATCAGCTACCTTTCCTCCTGACTTAATTTGATTAAATACAGTAGTTTAAATGGCTATCGCTTCTCTTGATACAGATGCACATCCTAAAAGACTTTGTAAGCAGCCATTGATACAAGCAATCAAACAACAGATTCAAATACTTTTGTATCCTGCCAGTGTAATAAGTTTAGAATGTAGCATAAGAGCTCATAAAAGACATGACAACACCTTTCCACAGGTTTCATCTTGATATATGTCAGATAGAGATTACCTTGTGCCCCAAAGCTCAAAACACTATCTCTGTTTCAAACTTCGATAATGTTAATTATTGTAACTGGATACCAGCAATAACACTCCTAGTACCCAATTTCTTTTCCAAGTTTGCTGTATTTTTGGCCTTAATAACTTTCTGAAGCAATGAGTTTTACAGGCGTAAAGTTCAGACTGTATACAAACACCATTCCCTCTCATCAGTGTCTCAGTAACATTCAAATTTACTGAGTACTCTCTTGTTCTGGTGGAACAGAATAAGGAGACTCTTAAGATCACCTTGTTTTATTCTGTTTCTCAATTCCCATATCTTTTTTATAATCTATCCAATGTTTTCAACCTGGACAAAAATGGGAGGATAGAACCTGTTACTGAGAAATTTAAATCGCAATGTAGAGTAACCCAGTTCAACAGATGAAGGTGTACACTAAAATCCTTGTGTTTCATGATGGATGCTATGCTGTTCACCACACACAGAATATTTTTTCTCATATTCAACTGGATTACACTTTATTCCCAGGAATCAGCGGCTCCAGATTAGAATAAGCAGTCACTTCCTCAGCTCAGCACAACTAGACGCAACAGAGACAAGGAGGAAGAACTCATTGTGTCAACTGAGTTTCTCCAAATACCATTTCATGATTTAGAAGGAACAAACCCTCCCTTGAGTAGGGAAGAGGGGCATTTACATTCATAGACCATCATTAGTGCAAAAGGATGGCCTGAGGCAATCAGACAGTGGAACTGTCAAGCATCACTAGGGAATGACTCATATCGCCCCTGTGCACAGCTGGGACTTCAGCAACCACAAAACCAAACACCTTGGATGCAATTTTCAAAGGTTACTACTACACTGGGCTACACAAGTGTCAGCAGAAATTCATAAAATGAATGTGCCTAAATTCCTAGAGGGCTTTCCAAGTCTTCATGCTACTACTTACCACTTCCTACAAAAAGCTTAAACTGGCCTTGCTAGAGCCAGACACTCTATGTAAAAGGAAGGGTATGACCTAAGTAAGAAATAACTGAATATTAATAAAAACCATTGTCTGTAACTCAACTCTTAGCACCAAGAACACTTTATCCAGTATACTAAAGGTACTTCTAGAAGAAGGTGGTCTTAAGCTAGAAGAAGTAAATCCACCATTACACCAAAAATACTTGTTTCACTACTTTCAGTTACAAAAATTTTTACAAAATTAGTACCCGATTTATTTTCTCTGCTTAAACATCCAAAATCTGTGCTAAAATCTATATACTCTGTGTTTTTAAGGCAACATATTCAGTTCTGGGATTTGTTCAGTTACTCAAAAACCTTCAACAATTCTCTCAATATGGTCAATTAGCCTCACTAATACCTAAGAAATTACATGATAAACAAATTAGTACCTGAGAGAATATTGTAAATTCAATATTGCATTAATTTATGCCATCCTTTACACACTAAGTCCCTGATTTTCATCAGTCTGTCAACAAACTCCCAGAAGTCTGTGCATGATGCAGTGTTACTTAATGGTTTTCAGTGTGACCCATGACATCTCCTTTTTGCTTGGCATGTTTTTGGAGGTCAATCTGTGACAAAAACATGGAAGTTACCAAGAAAAAAATTAAAATTTTTTTTCTCAAAACTAGCCAACTGCATCTGATTTTTAATAAGGCCATTTTAATCCTTACCTGAAATCCTTAATCATCTTTTTAATAAATATATCAGACACCGACTGATTAAATTAATACTGAGGCAGCAACCATCTACCAAACTGAACCATGTAATGGCAGACTACCAGAATAACTGATATAAAAGATAACCACTGCAATTCTTAAGGTACAGTGGCTCAAATCCAGTCTACCTGCCTCACATAAGGTTTCAATACAATCTAAGGTTCTTAGCTCCCCTGGTTTTGCTTTTTCTCTCTAGGAGAAAACATACAACTCATTACATCAGTGTATTACAGCTTGGTAACACCCACTACTAGTACTGTCTGGAGCCTGAAAACAGGATGGTTGACAACATAATTTGTTATGAACTCTCACACAGATCTGCAAATTTCAGAGGTCTCACTGGCTCAAAAAAGGTTGTATCAATGTAAGGAAATTCTGCCCTGTTTGAAATTACAGTAACAAATTCCAAAGGTGTTTTTCTACGGGCATTTAAGGTTTAAAAAAAACCCCAAACAAACAAAACAAAACAAAAACAAACAAAAAACCCACACACACAACAAAAGAAAGCAAGAAACTTTCTAGTAAAACTAGATATAAAGATAAGAGACACTAGATACATGTTTCATTTAACAAATGCCTGCAGCCAACATGCTCTGAGCCAGATTTCAGCCACTGCATAAGTGGGCGTGTTTCTGCTGAAGTCTGCAGAAAAAAATCTGGGCAAAAAATCATCTGCTGCACCTTTAAAACACCATAAATAGGATACCCCATAAGTTTACATGCAAAGTAGAAATTAAAGAACCATAAAAAATTGTTTCAATTTCCTGTTGTATCACAACCACAGAATCAAAATGCTCAATACACAAACATAATTGCACAAATCTCACAGAAGTTACTACAAGATGATATCCACGAACATTTTCAATGACCATTAGAAAATACATAAGGCAAATAAAATACTCAACAGCAATAAGAAACATTCAAAACAAATTATCATTTTCATTTATCTTCTGGAGTTCAAAGATCTCCATGTTAATTTTTTTTCTGGTGCTCTAAGATCCCATTCTCCTCCTGTCCTCATTTTACCACACTAATGACCATGCACTGCTCTCCATCACACTCCACTAGATCTTTGCCATCATGAACAACAAAACTTGAAATTTTCAGTAGATTAAAATGGCAAGTAAAGGCATTAATATTAGAGGTATAAAGGGAAAAGTTGAAAAGGAATCCTGGATTATGACCTTTCTTTCCCCAGTAAATTTTTTTACTCTGCTGACCAAGTATGAATGTAAATTAAAAAACCAGTCCTAGATCAAAACTTCTTTAAATCTTGAGAATATATAGCTGTGCTGGTTTAAAAGTAAACCAGTGGAAGAAATGAACCCAACTCAAGACAGATTTCAAGTCAGAATTACAATTTACTAAAAAGATAACAATAAATACAACGATACGGAGAAATTTGGTTTTAACCACCAAAGACAGATGTATAACCCAGCACCCTGAGAAAAGAACAGAACGGTGTTTGTTAGCTCCTGTGCTGAGCGCCACGTGGTCCCCCAGAGTGGAAAGTAAAAGGAAAGGAAACCTTTTGGTGAGGATGATGGTTGCAAGTCCGGTCAAGAGTGGCAGCTGCAGCCCTGATGAGGTTCTGGTCCTCCTCTGGATCCAACAAGTGGTACCAAAAGTCCCACAACCCGAAGATTATATATGTTCAGGTTCAGGTGGGAATGCCCTGTACCTCCCCCATGCTAGGGCATTTCACAATGGGTGTTTTAACTCTGAGAGTCATGAGATATTTTTAGAATCTTTGATGGTCTAGGTCATTGCAATTGCCTGTTGTGCCAGTCCCTAATGGCCCATTAGCAGACATGACCCCTCACGCTGCGTGTGAAGGTGCTGATGCCACCGTGAAGGGGAGTTACCCTGGCTGAGTCACAGGTGTGAAGGCAGAAACACTCCTGTGCCTTGCAGGGCTCTTTAACACCCAGCTTGTAGCCTGAGGTGTCAGGTGTGCCCTGGGCAGCTGCCGCAAACAATCTATTATTAACAGTCTATCAGAAATTACACAGAGGGTGTAGAATACACAGTTTTGGTTACAGCCACACAGTGATAAACTGGTCCTGGCCACTGTAACTGGGACAACAGCTCATGAAGCACTGAATCACCACTGAATTGACGTATGCTTGCCATGTGGCACAGCAAATCTTGATGGGTGTTTTCCACAATGACCAAATGTACCAAATGGTACTTTGCACAGACCTGACACAGCTAAGTTAGAATAGTCTCACTCTACAGGTTGGTGGTGAGCACACGACCTGCAAAGTTGTAAGTTACAGTCCCGAATTGAAGCTCAACCCAGGTAAGGATGACAAAAAGTCCTCCTGTAGTCAGCAACTACTACTTTTATTTTTAAATCTTAAATACAAAATAAAAAAAAAGAAATATCATTCAGACCAGAGTTTAAGATTGTCCCATGCCTTCAGCATTTCCTAATGAACAGCTGGAAGGCATATGCACACTGAACAAACTCATTTCTGAACTCTTCTTGGTAGATGTGGGTTACTGCTTCAGCACACCACCTTAGAAGACCAATTCTAATTTTCTTAATACATCAGATCCAATACTCACAACACCTACCTCATCAGTCTATGGAGGAACATATTTCTGTTGGTAGGCAGAATGAGATATGTGGCAGCTCCTTAAGCCACCCTAATACTTTAAAATACTAAAAGAAATCTGCCTCCAATCATTACATGCCTAATTGTTACAGTCGGCTGGGAACCTTTACAGAAAATAATTAAACAAGCAGAGTCTCCATGAGAAGATGATGAGTCTAATTTACAGGATGCTTTCCCAGAGCCAATTCACACTTACTTTGCCTTTAAACACTCCATCAGTCCATAACTTAACTAAAATTGTCACTAGAAGTGAACTTCTTCACATAAAGCCACAGCAAAGACCACAAAACTTGCTAACTTATTTTCACAACCACAGCAACAAGCACTGCCTCCAAAGAATCCCCCATCCAAGGCTTCAAATGCCATCATGAATGCATTGCAGGTGAAAACTACCAACAGCTGTGCACCCGCTCAAATTCACTTGGATAGTGAATTGTCTTCTGCAGTCAACCTGTACAGAAGCTCTGAAGGTTGCTGCTGATATTTCAAACCAGACAAAGGGCTTACATTTCCAAGGTTTACTTCAGCTCCCTAACTTTTGCCCAGGACCTTTCTTTTAAGGTCCCTAGGCATGATCTCAGTTTTAGTAGGAAGGTGCAGGATCTTGCAGCACCTGAACTGTTTGGTTGGCTTTGTACACAGTATGATATAAACACTTCACAAGGATTTTGAGACCATATTTCTGTACAGGCTATCAACCTTATCAACACTTCCCTTTCTAGCAGTATCCTGAAGGTACCCAGCCATATTCCCTGAATGGCTAAGGAAACTAAATTACATCTAGAGAAATTGTTCTTACCTGGCATTTAAGCTTCACTTTATCCACAACAGCTTTCAAAAGAAAACCAAAAACACATAGTGCAGTTGGGCTGAATACCACAAGCTTAAGAGATGAACTGAGAGCTAATCAGCCTTTGTAATGTTAGTTAATGAGGGCTAATCTAGCTTATGCAAACCTCTAACAACAGATTCTTATTTCTAAGTGCATGTAATGCAGTTGCAATTCCTCTATCTGTGGAATTTAATGTGTGTCCAGAAAATACTCAAAATAATGCTGACCTGTCTAATGTTGCAACATGATAAAACATGTGATCCTGAAACAGCAACATTTTCATAGAACAACATAAAAAAGTAAAATTATGGGTTTCACTCTCAATACCACATATACCGTATACCAAGTATATTACTGAAGGGATGCCTTCATGAAAAGTTTCCACTTTTGAAGAAAAAAGTACTTTCTTTATTCTTCAGAATACAGTTATCTAGTCATCAGTCTTCACTCAGATAGACTGTAAGAGCAAAGTAAGAATACAACCAGACAAGAGTCAGACAACTGTTCTACTCAGTAGATCAGTATTCCACACTTAAACAGAAGCGTCAAGTCAGGCATTAGAGAGTGCCTCTGCAAACCTGCACTATATTCTGACTTCAGGGACAACACTTGAGTGATCCAGATACATTTCCTTCCTTTGGATAGTGCCTTACTGCTTTCTATTTCTAATCTACTTTGTATTACAAATCTGCGTCATTGAAATTAAGGCAGAACTTGAATCAGAATTACCAAACAAAAATCTGGGCTTTTAATATGAGTCATTCATATATAACACATACACTCAATTATCATCATTTACAACACCTGATTTACGTATCATGTAGATGGTCATGTCTAAACATCTGTATGAAAGTTGATGGTTGATTCACAAACAGATAAATGCATGTATGCTCACAAAGAAGGTACATATATGTCTTTGAAAATGAGATCTCTATTGCCTTTTCAAACCCCATAAGTTATTGGCTGTTTTCATTTAACAACCAGAAAATTGTTTTAATTAAGTTTGGAAAATTTTAATGCAACTTGGATGCAACAGTGAAGCCCCAATCCTGTCAAAGTCTAATATAAAAATCAAACTTTTTCACACGGACCATGATCACAGATAAGAATCAAAACTGTTTACGGAGGAAATAAGAATAGTCTGCCACCAAACATCATGCATCACATCTAGTTCTTGAGCCAAAATAAACAACACAGGCTAGAGAGCCCATGAATATTCTGAAAGGTAAACACTAAGAAGCTTTGAGGCTTTTTTAAAACTCATTTCATTCTGCTGTAATGTTCTTCTTCTAATAGTCTTATCTGTGAAATCTGGCTGATAATGGAAAAAAAATGTTAACACCCACTAGATTATGCCTTTGCTTGTGGTTTTTGACTGTACTGTACTGTGATTAGCTAAGATCTAACATTTATTTTATTGACTCAGTAATACTACAATCTTTTCTGCAAATTCAAAGAAACAAATATGTCAATCCTTCAGTTTGCCTTTTTACTCCTTTAGAATTTATAACCACCTGCCTCTCATCTGGTATTACCATTTACTTCCTTACCTCTAGGACAAAAAAATCACCAGAAATAGGCTGAAATGAAGCCATATCCAGTCCAGATCATTTGCAGTCATCTGAACTATTGCCTGTTAAAATTCATGGCTTTCCCAAACAAGCAAGAAATGGGCAATCCATCACTTTATATTGAAATTATAGATTATGATGACTTCTAAAATTTTGTCAGTCATTCACAAGAAGCAGCAATGAGAGCAACACCACAGTACTTCATGGGCAAGGGAGGAGACAGGCAAAGAATCTGAGCATTCATAAAATCCCATAGTCCTCAGATCAGACAACAGTTCCAGTGACTGGCTGAATATGTAAACAAACAGTCAGTCTTAATATACCTGAGTTATATATAAAGGAAATTAGTACACAGAACTAATTTGCAACACTGTTCAGTACATTTTCGGTAGTGTACGTGACCAATGGCAAGAAAGAAGGTATCTGAAGAAACACTATATGATAAACAAGCATCCAAAGCTGGGACAGTAAGCAAAGTCAAAGGACTGATTAAGCACCGTATCTGCATATGTAAAAATAAATTGGCTAGATAAGGCAAAATGCTATTACCGGACTGAGATCCAGAGCAATGCAAAATCTGCACAGGACTGCAGAGACAGCTGTAGTAGCCACACATTTCCACAAAACAACACAAGATAAAAAGACTCCTGTCTGTATCACTGTAGTGAATGATAACAGCTGAGTAACTGAATCTCTACCAGAGGAAGCAAGCAACACATCAACAACCTCCCTGCCTCCTTGGCATTCAGGTGATCTGCCTCCACAGCCCCAGGTGATCTGCAGACTGAGAGCCTTTTGGGTCTTTTACCCCAGGCATAGAACATGCCTCGCTTTCAAAGACTTAACACACTGGTGGTAATTGCCACCAGAGCTTAAAGAAGTAGTAATAAGAACAAAGTGTTTACTTAATTAGTTCTCTTTATCGATTTTCTAATGCTATTTATCAGTTGGAAACAAAAGAGGACAGCTTAGGTGGTGATGCTGTCCATGCTGTACAGACAACCAGCAAATGCTGTGAAAATGGCAAAACTAAACATCACTATTTCTTTACACAGAAGCCTCGTGGTAGTTGCAATTTGAAAACATTTGACATAGTAATTATGTGTGAATTTAGAACTTAGAAGAATGACAATTTTCATAATATCTAAATACATTTTAAATGCAGTTGAAAAACATAATTATTGATTGACACTTCTAATAGTGCAGCTAGAAAGGATCTTCTAGATAGTGAGCATACCTGAATTTAAACTTCAAGAAAATAAATGACAAAGTTGATGGCATCTAAATTGCAATCAGTCTCAGCACATTACTGAACACTTCCACCATACAAACAATAAGTAAAGTACCACAGAGTACTAATTTTCTCATCAATTAGTACAAACTAAAGCCTTGTGATAAAAAAAACCACAGTGGCCTCTACCTACTTGTCTGCAAGATATTTATTTACAGCACACAGTAGCAAAACATTCTATTACTGAAATATCTACCACATACTGAATAGGCCTCTTACTATAATACTATGCATAACACCAGAACATAAAGAAGAGTGCATGTTTGCTTAGTTTCTAAATTTAAAAAAAAAAAAAAAAAGAACAAATTCAACAAGGAGATGGGATGAAACCACTACATTAGCAGAAAAAAACCATTTTATTAACAAAATGCAGCAGTCTGCATGCCCAAAAATTTCTCTTAACATTAAAAGGAGCTAAAAAGGTCACATAGTTCAGAGGGAAAAACGGTTCACATATGTCAAAAGCTGAATTCTCCCTATATTTCAGTTCCACCTATTAGCCTCTGTGAAAGTTCTCAAAATTAAATAAACCAGCATCATGATTGGTTTTGTTTTGAAACTAAGTCTTGTCCTTTAAAATACAGAAAAATATCTGCAAAGATACTGAAAGCAAGAGCCAAGCATTGGTATCTTCCAGACCACAGCCCATCAAGATGGTCATTCCTCTTTATCTGGGATTCTCTGCTCTTTACCTAGGAAAAGGCTAGGTTGTCATCATTATTAAAAACGTATGTCCTGCATTGGTTCATTTTGAAACAGGTAAATTAAGGGAAAAGAGCCTCTATGAGATAAGGAAAAAACAGTTACATAAAGTTAGGTGATATTTGGACCCTGAAAGCTAACGTAAGTGATTTGTAGGTATGCGCTGACATCCACACAGATTTTCAAAACAATGCATGTTTTCCATACGCAAATTGCATATACTGCAAATTCCAATCTACATGTTGTATATACTCATCTTTCCTCCTCATCTTCCTTCTCTAGTTGGAAGTACCACCTTCCCTTGTCATGACAAGTATTTCAGTCAAGATATGCCCACAGGATGCATGCATGGGTACACACATATGCACCTACACAGCATCCAGAGGTCAGAGACAAGCCTGTTTTGACTGCAGATGGTTAAGAAATCAGGAGAAAGAACTAATGTCTCATAGGTTTAATTCTGGGTATTTAACATCAAAAGTTTTCAAAGGAAAATCCTATCTCCCTGGTAGCTTATAGATGTGCCAGCCAAGAATGTTATGAAATACTGTGCTGGAGTTCCTGGTTTGCACTAATTGATCTCAGTCCAACAGCAGACCAATCTCTCTACACCCAGCACATTAATCTGCCTTCTAGTCTATCCAGCTGAGCAGAAGGTTGCATCCATTTCACTTAGCTAGGCATCAGCTCCCATTTCAGGTAAATCAAATCCTGAAGCACACAAGACCAACTCTGCAGCTCACAAAACCCCCTAAACAGGTGGGGCTTTTTTCTGATTGTACCAGACATTTGTAAGATTTTTGCCATGAATATACCACCACACCTGGGTCCAGAAGGAATCTGGACACAAGACTAATAGCATGATACGTGGCCACAAAATACATAATTTCCAATAAATGCTGCACTTGTTGAGACTGTAGGAGGCCCCCTCCATGGCTGTTCTTTGCTGGAAGCTGCTATCAAGAGGATCTCACACATTCCATAAAAGCAGTGAAGAAAATGACACTTAATGGGCAAAGGTGGAAGGAGAAAAGGTGTAATTTATTCTGCTGTTCATCTTCACCAACAGCTTTTCCAATCCAAATCAGATGTCCATGAGGATGCCCTTGCTCCCTTTCCTTCTTGTGTGCCTGCCCCTGGGCACCCCAGCTCCCCACTCTTCAAATGAAATTCCAGAGTCCAACAGATGTGACATCATGTTAGAAACACCCTGTTTCTGCCACTTATGCATAGAGGAGGAGAAATCTCTTCAACTAGCCGGTGAAATCTTTCCCCAGCTGTCCCAGGACCATATACAGGCTACAGTATTGTGTGTGTGTGTGTATATATATATATATATATATATATATATACATAAAAATTATTTTTATATCATTTTTTCACTATCTCTAGATTTAAAATAGCTTAAAAAAATATGCTGCAATATGCCACAGACCTAAGCTTCAAACAGTTCTTTCATATAGCCTTTACAAGTGAATTCTGTAGAATTTTATTTGTGTGAAGAACAGAGCTAATGCTAATTTGTCCCAATAGGCGGGTGGTCCTTCTGAATTTTCTTCCTATAGTCCTAGTACTACAGTTCATATTTTGGAAGGAAAATAATCACCTCATTAATCACAATACCTGAAAAAATTTAAGTAGGTAAAATGTTATGTCTATTGAGCTTGAAAGCACTACTTTTTAGTTCAACAAAGGCACTTGCATTCTATATTAATTCTCGTGTGCTATCTATAATCAGTATTCTGTTTCCTTCCACTTGAATAAAGGTACATTTTCAAATAATCAAGAGATAAAAGAACCAACTTTACATGAAGTAGTGAAAGATTTGGAGAGGAAGCCTTACAAAGAGTGGCTGAGGTCACTTGGTTTGTTCAGCTTGCAGAAGAGAAGACTGAGGGGAGACCTCACTGTGATCTTCAACATTCTCACAATGGGAAGTGGAGGGGCAAGTACTGATCTCTTCATTCTTGTGATCACTGACAGACTTTGAGGGAATGGCATGAAGCTGATGCAGAGGAGATTTATGTTAGGCATCAGGAAAAGATTTTTCACCCAGAGGGTGGTTGAGCACTGAAACACGCTCCCCAGGGAAGTGGTCACACAGCCAAGCCTGTCTTAGTTCAAGAAATGTTTGGACAGTGCTGACAGGCAGCACAGGGACAAGAACTGGATTTGATGATCCTGATGGGTCCCTTCCAACTCAGCATATTCTATGATTCTGTGATTCCATGAAGTTCCTAGATTTATTCCAAGTGGCATGAAAGACTACTGAGTTGTTAATATCTCCATGGAAAACTTATCTTTTAGAGCATTGTTGTCATCCTGAGAGGTACCTTGTAAAAAAGCATGTTTGTTTTACCTGGCTTACAGTAATTTAGCAGTTCTTTTATATTAAAAGAATATTACCGCAGTTCGGGACCTTCATATCCAGCAAGGCTGTCCTCTTGTTGTTGTCATCTATGCAATATAAATCCTGAGTTTCTGTGTAAAACTTGGTCTCTTCAAATTTCTTTATCCACATGATTTCACAGGAACACTTGAACGGATTGTCCACCAATATGCTGCAAAAAAAAATCCACTAATTTATTTAGAATGCAAAATGTGTCACGTATATAGAAAAAAGAATGAGGGGCAAGGGGACCGTAGGCATTTAGCTGGGTGCAAGCAGAAGTTTAATCCTTTAGTTAAGAAGGTTAAAGAAGGCAAGTTGAACCCTTTAGTTAAGAAGCATCAGGCATGCAACTTTGTTAAACAGCACAATGCAAGCTGCAAGTCAGTAACAGTTTCCATGTAGGGAATTAGGCTCTGCACGCACCAAAGACCCAAACTCATAGGCAGGAGGAATCACACAGGGGATTTGACTACTATTTCCAATTCATCCGGGTAAATCAGGAGCACCTGAGGAACTGGCCTCTCTATGAATGCCCATTTTATTTCATAAATCAGGCAGAGATCAGAACTCCCCTCTTTTATACCTGAGTCTGTTCTCAGTTACCTCAAAAATGGTTTACTGCTATGAGGTGGTAAATTCTTTATAATGTCAACCTCTCTTGCATTATATACATGCACTAACGAAGTCTAATAATGAGAAAGAATTTTATCTAATCTTCAAAATTCTACTACAACACTTTTAGAAAATCTCACAGTAAAACCTTAGGTAATGTAATGAAAAAGTATTAATTTAAAAATGGCCCTGAAACAGAAATGGATACAGTACATTGCATAGAATTTACAGGTCAGCAAACTTAGCAAATTCTAGTTTTAAAATTTAATAAAACTACATAGCAATGTAATGCAATAATGCAAAAATTTAACAGGAATAGAGACATCTCAATGTCTACATCAATAGTGACCCAGAGTTATTTTTTTTCTTCTAAAGGCATACATGAGATTCAATAAAGTGGGTGAGCAAGTAAAAACAATTGTTCTTAAAGGTTCATTGGTATTTTTGATATACAGAAGCTCAGAAATGCCTCCTAAGGACATGAATAGTGCAAATAATTAAAAAAAAAAAAAAAAATCCGAGCCATAACCTATTCCCCCAAAAGTTAATCTCAAGTTCTTTGAGGATTAACAACTGCAGACAGCATCCTCAGAAGTCTCTGAAGGAGCAATTTATATTCACAGAAGTCATCTGCTGGACTTTAACACCACCACAGCTCGGACAAAAATGGTTTGTGCAAGACGCAATATGAAGACAAGGATTCCTTGGGTCAAAGCCTATGGCATTCACTTTCAGAACAGCAAGATTTACTTCCATCTTCTCTTTCATCCTATAACTTCCCTGTAAAAGAGACATTTCTCTTGACCAATGGCTGGGCAGTCTTTTTCTCCCACTCTTTTATTTTGCGCTAAGTGCACCAAGGGTAGTAGGCACATCACAGGCAGGATGCTGGAGGCATAATGGCCCTCTACAGACACTTGGGTGAAAGAAAGAATCTGACCTAGCAAAAGCAAATTATGAGTCTTTATCTTGTCTGCTGTAATTTTACAGCTGCAGTTTGCTTGTCTGAAAGGAAGCCTTTTAAAATGGCACCTTCTTTTTTATAATACCTGGTGAATAGCCTCTACTACACCTATCCTGAACTTTTCATCCCTTTACATTTTGATATACAAGAGTACTAACAATACAAACATACTTGTTTGTCAGATTTTGAGGAAGTTCCTCAGAAGCTATTTGTGGCAACATTCTTATGTCAGATTCATCTGCCAACACTCTTCTTTCTCTTCTGTTTCTGATATTTCACCCCTGTATTAGCCACTTATCAACAGAAGTGTTCAACCGTACTGATTTTATCACTGCTTTCCTCCCTTCAGGCACTGCTTTTATCCCTTCACTTTCTTTTCCTCACTCCCCCAACCCCCCTCCTCATCTGTTTATCTCACTTCATCACAATGTCTTTTTGCATAACTTAAGTTAATCTACTCCTACACTCCCTTTCCCAAGCACACAACACTCTACCTCAATTTTTTATCCCCTTTCTCTCTCGGCTTATACCTCATCACACATTGCCTCCGTACTTCAAGCACTACTGTGTTTAACCGTCACACAATCCATTTTACCCATGTCTGACTCACTCTCAGTACACTTTCCCTCCTTCTCCATGGAGAACCAACAGACCAACACAGTGCATGGAGCAATGGGAGTGCTCTGCAACTAGCTAGTCTCTCCATCAGAGTGCTCAGCAACCACCAAGTTATGGAAGAAAATTCCAGTGAGCAATATTCTCTAGGCTGTAAAGCAAATAATTATATCAACTTAATTTTCAACTAAACATACCAAAGGGGCATAACCTCTTTTTGTGGTACTAAGATCTGCTCATTCTACTTCTCACATGTTGAAGTTAACCAGAAGAGGTCAAGGATTCCATGTCTGGTGTTGCATACTTGGAATGGCACTTTGGACAACTTCTGCCTCTGTTCTGGGCTCCAGGAGACCAATTTCCCTCTCCAGTGCAGCCCCAGCCCTCCACACATTAGCAGAGAATGCATAAGATGACCAAAATTTTGGAATGTATAGCAATAAGGAAAATCTGGTTGATGTGACAGAGGATAAAAATGTTAATATTGAAACAACCAACAATTATGCTTACCAGCACTTTCATTACTAAATGATTATATAAAGCACAGTGTAAATCACAGAATTTGAGAAAATAAAAATATTCTTCAAAAGCCAGCCAACCCGAAGCATAGCAGCTGTGGAGCCCATATAAGAGAGAGAATCTTCATTTGAAGATCTATGGAAGATTGCATTTTCACTAATTCAAACATTTAATATAAACACCTTTAGTTTTGTGTCAAATAATCTCACAATAAAATATCTTAAAGCTGAAGGAAGGAGGCTATTTTGACCTCTACATTGCTTTAAAGTATATACCTGACCTTCTTGAAGCTCTGGAATGAAAATATCTGTGTATTTAAGTGACAGGCCTTGATGCTCTCTTTGGATCAGAATTTTACTCCTAATCCTTGATGGACCTCTACCTTCAACAGAAAAAATTTCAAAGTCTCATTCTTCCATTCCAGCCAAAAATAAACTTTATTTTAAGAAATGACAACTTACAGATCAGACAAACCCAGATGGCGAAAAGGCTTCTTGGACAAACTTGAGAGATTGTTTCTGGATAAATTGCTATGGGAAAAGAGAAAGATTGCATTAATTAGAATTGCTTATTCTTACATTGAAAATACACTTTTTGTCTCTCAGAAAGATAATTAAGAACTCAAACTAGCTGTAAAAGTCCTTTGACTTCAGTTGTAAAAAGACAGTATTAATGTATGGTTTGAAGGGTTTCCACAGTTTGAATCCAAAATTCATCTAAAGTCAAATACATTCAAATCCAGCTCAACAGGGATCAATATTTTCACTTTTAGCACTTTCTTCATTGCAGAAAAGCAGCAGATTTAACTGTGTTTCAAAAGTATTTTGTAAAGTCCAGGTGTTAATTACATCCTCAATTTATTCATGTGAAATGGGTGTATTCCATTCTTTGATGCTGCACCAAACTCTGTACTCACATAAGCCCTCCTCACATGCTAGCACACATCCGTATCAGAGCCTTTTAGTTGTTCTTTTCAAATTGCATGTACAATATGCACCCACATGGAAGATCAAAAGGAAAACTGTAAAATGCATGTATTGGACTTTTTTTATGTCAATTAAGCATTTATGGTTTCCAGAGGTAATTAAGTGAAAGGTCCTCTACCATTATGCAGAGCAAAGAAACTTTCACCTGAACCAGAAAAGTTCTTCCCCTCACAGGCTTACAAAACTTTCTCCAACTCAAAGCAAAATAATGCTGTTTTTCTACAGTCTTACCAGTCTACCAATTAAAGATAGTAAGAGCAGTAAACTGTGTAACTGCCAGCAGTAAAGTGCAAATTAGAGTTATGAGCCAAAATACTGTGAGTTTTATATGGTATTATAAAGGCACCATAAAGGCTCCACACTTAAAGTTGCATTGCATTTAAAACCAGGGATGAATTTTTTGTTTTTTTTTTTTAACCGGACTAGAGAACACAGTGTTTACTTTCCAACCTTCAGTCCTTGATCTCTGAATAGAAGATAATTTTCTCAGAAATTTTAAGTTGGATCCTCTACAAATGTTTATGAGAGAATCTTTAAGAGATTATATTTACCATGTTTCATTACGGATTCCCTCTGGCAAACAACAACCTGAAGTTTACAGACTGACTGGTCCTTACGTGTAAGAACAAAACAAATGAGCTCCAATCCCATTTGTCAGATGAACTGGACTGCCTATGGCAGATGTTGGTGGAAACATCTTATGGACCCTGATTGGATATGCCAGCATTAAAGTACAATTTGAATAGAGAACAGAAGTCATGTTTAAACAAAAACTGTCACTGTTTTTTCCCTAATATGTTTTTTCCCTATGCTCTGTGTCGGAAGGTTGAACAAAAGAAGTTTGATCCCCCTACCAGCTTGGGCTTTTGCCTCCAGCATAGAGGCACATCAAACCCCATCCCTCCATGGGAAACATTACACTCACCACTCAAGAGAATCCTGCCAGTTCTGACACTGACAAGGAGCACATGCAGATGCCTCTGTGGTATTACCAAGTAAGCTATACACCTGCCTCTCCTACCCACATAGCAACTAAATCCCACATTTCCCAAAAGACAACCAAAATTACAGAGGGCTTTACTTGCGGACCACTGTTTTAAATTTATCACCTTCAAAAATATTTTGACAGTAAATTTAATTTTATGTATATTTTTCATAAAATGAGCACTTCATATTGACTACAGAGATGACTGCTGCAGTCCCCTTAATTCATGTTGAGTGAAAAAATCACTGCCAGGCTTATTCTGAAGTAGTTAAGGATCATATTTTCACTTTCATGGAAAGAGAATACAAATTAGTTCCCCAATTTAACTACATATAAAAAGATTATGGTAAACAGCCCAAAGAAGATCCATCTGGGGTTCTAAAGATTTTTTTTTTCTTATGGAAAAAAAAAATGTCAAGAATACAGAGCCTGGCTCCAAAGCTATACCTAAGGATAGGAAGCAAATTCAGTCAAAAGCATGCCTGTATTTTACGTGCAAATATCAAGCTCACTTTAAACTTGCTAGCCCTAATTCAGCTAAAAGCAAACCTGTGGCAACGTGAGAAAAGCAAAAGCAGACTGAGAAGCCACATAAAAATTCACAGAGCTAGCAACATGGGCACAGCTCTACCATCTGTAGCCCTTCTGCCAAGGGGAGGCAAAAAAGAAGAGGAGGGAATAGATCTAAGAACTTGGGGAAAGACAAGAAGAAATGGCCATTTTGCTATGCTCAGTCTCCCTCCACAGGCAACTGCCTGCTCTGCCTATGGCCGGAGCCAGTCCTGTGTGCAGCAAGGTACACCTCAAATGGTTTCATTTGGCTGCCTTACCTAAACCAGAACAGTAGAGAGACACAAACTCATCTTAATACCTAGAGCTGTGTAAATACTACACTCACAAATCTACAATTCAGCAACACAGTTAGATGCAGCTTGGCATGTAACAACAGCTATTTCTAAAAGCTTTTTGAATATGCACTTCCTATGAAATATGTTTTTACATTTAAATGCACTGACAATATGCCACGCATACATATTACACTGGTCCATTAAAATTACTGTTAGCATCAGATAAGCTTATAAAATACAACATTACTAAAAATGTGACTGTTGGCTAATTTCAGGCTAAGGTCAATGCAAATCCTAAAATTAGATGAGCAAGGCTATTAATTACACTTAAGTAGTATCTATTAGGGCATTTTTTTCCTGTTATTTAAGTTATTACTTAAATCTTCTCACCATACATTAACTCTGGAAACATATTTGGGCTACATAAGTTTCACTAAGAAAATAAGGTAATAATCAAAAAGGGATTAAGGAAACCTGTATTAGTAAGTTTCTTGTAAACTGATACTCTTGTATGATCCACAAAATAAGTATTACTTTCATATAAGAGCTCCTTAACTACATTAAGAGATTTTTCATAGAAGAAAAAGAAAGCCCTAATAGTATCACTAGTAAAATTAAAACTTATATAGCTCCATTAGTCTTCAGAAAAGTATTTGGAGCTTTTGTTTTCTTTATGGGATAGTAACAAATTTGTTTCAAAATAAAATGTAAGATTTCTAAAAGACCTGTACTCAGAGTTTACTCTTGCAAAGTGAAATTATTTCAGCCCTTAATAGTTCTCACCATCCTAACCATAACGGGAGCTATACCTCATTCCCAGTGCAGTCAACAGGATTTTTATTGCTGATGACAACAAGGCATGATTCACTGGGGCTTTCAGAAACATTTTAGTGTGCATAAAGACTTGCCAGAGAAAACAAACAAATGTATTTTGCAGGGATAAGAGATCAGCCTCAGTAAGAAATACCTCCATACTTGCTGCTTTGTTCTGTGCACCTAGAGCAGCTGGTGCCACTTAATATTTTCCATCTTATCTAGGCTTATCCTGTGTCTGCTAACATTACTGAATCCCCACCAAAAGAAAACACAGTACAAGACTGGATAAGCTCACAGTTCATAATGTAAGTACTCTGGATCAAGAATACATGTACATCAACTGAACAGATGTCAAGCCAGTCTAATTTATTTCCAACAAGGCATTTCATGAACTACAGCTCTAGCAAAGCCTGCTTACCAACAGATACGTAGTCCCCATCTAACTGTATTCTCCAGTTGAAGCACTTCCTGTGGCTGAAGTATTTTAAAGGCATCTCATCCAAGTGGGTTCTGTAAAGCCTAGCAGGTCATATATATATACAAAGATACTTTTTCCTTACTTGGTGACTTTAATAGGGTCTCCCTGTTCTGCTCAATGTCAGTTTTCTGAAAACTGGTCAGTTTTCTGAAAACATGTTTTCCTGTGCAAGTTTTGGTTAGAAGCAACCACTGGAGACAGAAACACTTTATAACTGCATCAAACCCATTTCCTTAAGGCAACAGGCAAAAGAGCCTCTCAAGAGAATTCCATCAACTTTCTTGTCTTCTGTAGTGCCTACTTTTCCAGACAGCCAGGAAGGTCTTCCAAATACCTGTCTACCTTGCTCCAAACTAAACTCATTATTTCTCACTCTGCACTCACAGTCATGGAGAGAACTGATTGCTTTCCTCATCACAATTACTCTTCTTTTAAAGAAGAGATGATCACAGAAGCCATAGAAGCATAGAACAGTTTAGGTTGGAAGAGACCTTTAAAGGTCATGTAGTCCAATTCTCCTGCAATGAGCAACTAGACCAGGTTGCTCAGAGCCCTATCC
>JAWWEW010000088.1:35325431-35339056 GCA_035583185.1 Anabacerthia variegaticeps
CCCCCCCGAATTAGTATTTTATCAAAGTAGATTGGGGAGGAGAATATGGGAAAATAACAAACTGAAAGTGTCATATTCTGGGACCACCAAAATTGTCAAAGTGAAAGGTACGGAATGCTTCACTAAGAAATACCATTGCTGGCCTAGTGGGGGAAGCAGCAACCCTTTTAATAGGCACAGCTTCTGCTTTGAGTCCTTAAATTCTAGCATTATTCAAGGATAGCTGTACAAAGAATTTCTGTGATAAGTCATGACTTTATTTCTACCTAGGTAAGTTTTATTTCTATGTGTTCTATGCGTTTTTTTCTCACAGATTAAAGAAAGCAGGAAAGAACTTTAAATACTCAAATACTTCCTATTAATCAGTACTTTAGGGAGAGCCACAACTAAACCACTAGAGACAAGTAGCTTTCTGGTAATGCTGCAAGAGCAAACATCATCCTGAAGGTGTTAAAACTAGAGCAAAGAGTGGAAAATATGACAAAGCTATACAGTGTGATTAGAGAACTAGCAAATATGAATTCTGAGTCAAGACTGAAAGAACTGGCTTTCTCCAGTGCATGAAAAATCTAACGGGAAGTACAATAACACCCCTGAAATACGCAATAGCATATGCAAAGGTAGAAGTACTATTTTTTAATCTGTCTGTGGGATAATGCAAGTAATACACTTGAATTACAACAAGGATGATTTATGTTTGACATTATTAAAACTTTTGTATGAAAAGGACAGTTAAGCACAACAAATAGATCACTTTGGAGAACACTCAAATCTTGAGTAATAGAGCCTTCTCAGAGCACATGAATTGAACCTCTTCAGAGCTGGTGAAGTAGAGTCAGATTTGCCTTATATGGATGAAATCAAAATAATGACCTCCCAGTAATTCTGTTCCCTTGCAATACTCATTTATTTTCCCATTTTTTTTATCGTTGTACATAAAGTTATGTGGAAGCATATTTGTCTAAATATATTAGGAGCAAAATCTGAACATGGTGAAATACTCAAAGTGTTTGCTTGAAATCACTGTCCTAAAATTGAGTTTGATCATTCTGAAGCTTTAACTGATACACTATACACAAAGTATGTATCATAGCATAGAAATTATAGTAAATACCTGTAAAGGTGTAAACATGGATTTCTGGAAAAAAAGGTAGGAGCTGAAAACTAAAAGAATCCCTTTGAGAGTAGTGTTATTTAGGTGGGGGAAAAAGAATTTATACCACAGAGTTTGAGAACTGGTAAAGGCCACATGATCTGTGTGTGTGCTATTGTATCATGTCATGTGTAAAGGTGTGGGTGTACAGAAAGACCAGTCTTACCAAAACTTCACAGAAAAAAAGCTTACATTTTGCTTACAGTTTCAGAATTTTTAGCTCTTACAAGAGAGAGAGGTTGTACAGCTCATGGGAACTCATGATCTTTTGTTCTCTAGAGAAATATCCTGATTCTCATTAAATTTTCCACATGAAAATATCCTTGCATTCAAGAACTGTGGTCAGAGACACACATCTGCACTGTGACCCAGAGCAAGCCTGTGAACTCCAATCTTTAGCATCTGCTAGGCTGATAACTACTCTGAGATGTACTTGCCTCTCTTACACAAGCTCCCACATCTTTTCCCTCAATGACAAAAATTGGCTTTCATACAACTGTTTTCTGAATTTCCTCTAAACACAAGGCACTTTCTGAGCATCTTAACTTGCCTTTTTTTATTTCCAGTGTTCCACCTATTTGCAGATTTATCTAGCTACTTGATCATGACTGATTTTGCATTCCTAGTGACAAGAACCTATTTACCTTACTGCTTTCAAGCACTATTTGGCGTTTATTGGCTTTAAAGGGAAGCTGAATCCTGCCACCTTGTGCTCAAGAAAATTAGCACACCTCTTTATTTTTGGAAAGAGGGAAAAAAGAGGGAAGGAAAAGTTGATTATCTACTGTGTTTCTATTAAAAAAGGAACAAAATGAGGATCTGAGTGTCAAATGGTTGGGTCTTGTTTGATATTGCCTGAGATGTCTACCTGAGATATTTTCAAAAGGACAGTCACTCTTCCAGGGTCACTATTCACACCATGAAGTGTCACTTTTAACATCCTTACAGAGGTTCGAAGCTGTGGCCTGCCCCATGACCTAATGAGGGCAATACAGTTAACCAGCCTCTCATCCCATAGCCTGAGTTTGTCACATGGCTGGATGTATTAATCACAGAGTTCCTGGTTGCTCTTTGTCATATTTGTTTTCTGTGAGAGCAGTGCTTCTTTCTTTTCATTGATAAGCAATCACATCATAAAGCAGAGGGAAAAACCTTTCTCATTTAAGAAAAAAGAGCATTTCTTGGGCAATGGTAAAAGTAGGGATTCTAAGGAGCATGAATCTCCCTTTTCTGCTGAAGTTCAAGGCAGCATTCTTTTTTTCTGGCTGACAGGACTCCACAAGTAGATTTCTGATAATGTGTGAGTGCAAACATTATCCTGAAGGTAGTAGAACTAGAACAAAGACTTGAAAAGGTATCTTCCTCCACCACATGCTTGATTGCCCCACTCTGTGTCTCTGCAACCTCCTACCCCAACACGAGTCTATTTTATCCATCATGCTTGTGAGTCTGTCTGCAGCCAGGCAAACAGGGCAGCTTGTTTCTGCAACTATCCGCTTACCACCCTCTAGACACCTGAAAGCAAACATAAATGGTGTGCCTACCAGTAAGACTTCAGCAGCAGGGATCCCAAAGCAACTGAACAGTCCTAATGTTTTGTTTTGCTGGGCTATTTTCAAATAGTGTTTGTTCAGGATAAGTTTGCATCAATTGCATGAACTTGCTCAGTTCACAGATTGTTTCTTCCTCAGATAACCCAGCTAACTGTCTATATATCTGTTTGCACACATATATTTTGTTGTGCAAATGATGCTTGTCTTTCTGATTACCAGGGTTCAACAGGAGGAAAATGGCAACATAATAAAAATCTGACAGCCGGTTTCAGTTTTCTCTCAGTTTAACAGCAGTCCAAATGGTAAGGATTTTTTCACCATGACGAGCCAATGATATTATGAATCCTCCTTTACAGTAATCAGTGAACAAGAAGAGAAAGGGAGAAAAAAAAAAAAAAAAGGGAAAAAAAGGCTCTCCAAAACCCAGTCTCCAGGATGCTAATTAAAAAGATCCAAAATCATCTGAAAATTTAGCTATGGAAACATTGAAATGTAGCTTCACTTGGCATTACAAGTTGCTGAGTTACTGTTACTCTTTTTCGTTTACATGCACATGGACTACATACATGAATATGTATTGTGTATGATTATGATTTTTGACTCTTTGTCCTTCTAGGCCATAGGAAATACATTAACCTGGAGAAAGCAAGCCCTGTAATTTATTGCTCAAGATAGACATAATTTAATTTATGATGCAGATACACTTGTCATTCAAACAAAAGAGCCAGTCCCATTATAAGGCCTCTTTCTCCAAGGGAAAATACTGCTTGTACAGTTGTGTTTATTGTTGATGGTATACAGAGGACATGGTAATTCTGTTCCAAAACTACTGATAATGCCTGAGCATAGCTCTTGTGACAATAGCATAGATAACAGCCATGAGCAGTGATAAGCAGTCAAACTAGTAGAGACCTAGAAAGTTATCAATTGGTTCCAACCGATCAGTTTAGGACTGAGAGATCCTGATGGTTGGTACAGCAGCTGGAAGTGAAGGTAATTATTTTACTTACGGATAATATACTGTGACTGTCTTGGCAAATCTAATCTTCTAACTGAAAATCATGTATATGGGAGCATTCTTAATTTTTCTTTCCCTTTCTTAAGAATATTACTACTAGAAATAATACTATGTAAATGCAGTATTTGCTAACAGTTTCTGTTTCATTTGTGTCTTCCCATGTCTACTTATGTTCTACATAGCTTGTACAGCTTTTATACAATAGAAGGCATTACATGATATTTGCTGTTTTTAAGACTGAGAAAGAAGAAAACAGTAGAATTTTTACCAAAGGCCTGGTAATTTCTTTACAGAATAATAAAGTACTCTACTCCCAGAAAACCTCCATCTTGTCCCATTTATGAAATAATCTCTTATGCTGACAGAACTCCTTACTGCCCTCTGGCCTGACTTAAGAAAACATATTGACAAGTTTACTGCAAGGCCACTGGGCTGTCATCTGGAGACTTTCCTATTCAAGCTTATTTTCAGGATTTAGTCTGGCATGGAAACTATGCAGATCGCTTTAGTACCTTTTCTACCCTTCTCTCCCCCACTCCCTCCTTCAACTATGAATCAAACCACTGCCTTGCTGATTATTTTCTGTAGTTTCCATAGCCTTTAGTGGCCAGTAAGATGTTCTGATCTTTTCTCCATCTCCTACAGAGCCTTTTCGCCTTCACAACACCCAGATTTGGTCCCAGGGTGTGAGGGACTCTTATATAATGTTCTGCAGGTTTCTATGGTTCTTACACTCAGTTTCCCACAGCAACCATACAGAGCAGGAGACATTTTAAGATGTACTATCATCATCACTTATAAATCCTTTTCACAAGATTCAGATAACACTGTTTTTTCACATAGTCATGACCAGCTAAGACAGAGGCACCATTTGGTTCGGATTTTCTTAAGGTCAAGAAACAATGTTGCCTTGTGGGTTTGCAACATCTGGATCAAAGAAAGAGCACCATTCTGGTCACTGAGAATGCAATACAAATTTAAAATATAAGAATATTTGGGATTTGAAAGTGTTACCTTAAACCAATTTCAGTATTTTTGGTACCTTTTTCAAATGTCTAGCTAAGGCAGTGTCCACCTTGCTGTCCAAACAGCTGGACCAATTGCATGAAGCATATTATGTACAATTCAGTGCAGGAAGCACTGTCTGTTGATTGTTAACAGTATTTACAGTCTTTTAAGGTGAATTCACCTTACAGTTTAAGTCCTGAAGCTGAAGTCAGTGAAAGATTTTATTATCTTAACTGAAGCTCATCTATTAAGCACAGCTTAGTCCTCAGCAGTTAAAAGCTGTTCAAATTGCACCTTTTTGCTCAGCCTTATGTTCCATCTGTTAGCCTGAAGTGATAATGTAGCAAAAGTTTATACCTACTTTCAGTAGAACTCATTTTAAGCTTTTGTAGTGATTATCTTTTTTAGATTTATGAAAATTCCTTGTTAATGTATTTTATTCATGATATTTGATTTTTTTTATCTTCCTGTGTTACTGGGGTTTTTTGTGTTTTGTTTTTTTTGGTTTTTTGTTTGTTTGTTTTGTTGGGTTTTTTTTAACATGGCATGTTGATGCCTAAACTTTCACTAAATATACTTTTCACTTGAAACTTTTTTCCAAGAATTACAGTGCAAAAAGCACCTTCCATCAAGGTTGCCAAAATAAAGCATTTAAACTTGTTTGTCCTTCATCATTTGCAGTTTCATTACTCATCCTACCTGAAGAGCACCTTCTCTCATCAGAGGCTGGTGTTTTTACTTGTCATTTACATAGACAATGCTTTTTGAAATTGGTTCCTATCAGAAGTACCTCTTAATGGCTTCTCTTTCTTCCCGGGCCTCTACTGTCAGGTACCACACCTCACTCATATCACAGTCCTTCTTCTAAATTTTTTAGGTAATTACAAATGTATGGGTGGAGTAGCTGACAGCACCAGTGGCACATCATCAGCATCTCTCAGGTTCTTGCTAGATCTTTTATTTCTTCAGTTATTTCAGAATTTCTGACCATCCCAGCTGAAGAGACAAGCAGATGAAATAACAGGAGATGAATTTACACTGTGACAGGGAAAGAGAAACACCTACTGTGGATTTATTGCTTCCCATACCTAAAAGATGAAGTTGACATTACACAGGTTTAACTTACTCCTCACGAGTACCACTGGGGACTCCTCTTTGCCTTGCATCTGCAGCAAGAATTCTTTGATATTGTTAGTAACTTGGTCTCACAACAAGAAAAGAAGCCAAAAGAAAACCAGACATTTTAAACCTGTTGATATCAAACAAACACAGCCTTTCTTAGATGTGCCCATTTTATTCTGCATTCGTAGACCTCTCCTGAAGAATGATGATCTTCTGAAGAAGATACATTTTCCTTAGCAACAGAGGCAGACTTTGGTGGTGGGATTCTTCTTATTACATGTAGAAATTCACTGCATAACTCTGTTCCTTTTACACTTAGTCACAAGAAATGGACAATGGCTGACATATCTCATCCTACAATAAAGACTGAAGAGATAAGATGGATCATTTTCTGGAAGTACCTGTTTCTCTAACAACTGCAAGGTGACTATCTAGATGTGGAAGTTTTTATTCCAGATACATTTATTTAAGTGGATACTGGTCCTAAAGGGATTTCTATCTTTGATCTGTTGGGGAAATCTGTTGATGTTTGTGCAAATATTTGGAAGCTACAAGCACTACAGACAGAACTACCTTGACTCCTTGATTGTACTGTCGCCAAAAAAGGTATTTCTGGATTACAAGCCCTGGTCATCTTTTATCCCTGGTAATTAAGTATAAAAGTCTTGAAAAAGCATTCTCCAGAAAAGCAGTGAGCAAAATCCCCTGTAATTTCTAGCATATAATATTCCAATACAGTTTGTATGTCTACAAGGTTAATTTCACTGACTAATAGCTAATAACACTTAGTTTTCTTCTTGATTCAAGCAGATGATTGTTTCTTCAGCATGTCCTCTTGTAGTGGAACTATTCTGCCAGCCATGTAGCCACTCAATAACAATAGTCAGTGCCTGTTTTCGGTAACACACACCCCCTTTTAACTGAGCCCAGTTTTTATCTTTGAGATCTGGCCCTGGGCAGTCTCATGCTTTTGGGTAATTGATTGGAGTTTTCTTGCCGAATCCCAGCTACTCAAATTCTTCACCCTGTCTTGATCAATGAAGTCATAATTTATACTCATGAAGAGAAGCTAGTTCTGAAATCTAGCCCAGAAGTTCATGTTCTTGTAATCCAGTCCTGCTAGTTTCACTTACCTACTGCAGGCATCTTGTCTTCCTCTGTACTGTCCTCACCAGTGTTCAAAATCTCACAATTCATTTTCTTAAATCTCCTATAGACAGGATAAGACACCTCTTGTGCAGCATTTTTCTTCTTGGCATATGACTGTGACTCATCAGAGTTTTGTGCAGTCACATTGGCCAGGTATGTGTGAAAAAATCCCAGGTATTTTGCAGGTAAGTATAATTTTCTAGAGTCATGGTTCACAGGTGGCCCAATTCAATTCACATGCTGATTTTGCCCTTTAATGCAGATACAAGTTACTCACATTTGGATGTACTCTCACTTTTGGTATCCCTGGCTGCTGAGCCAGTCCAGATTCTGCTGCATCTACAGGGCTTTCCCCAAGCCTGGGTCAGGTGTCCCTATCTTTGACAATACTCCTTATGGAACTAGACTTGGAGGCTAAGGTACTTATGTTCAAGAGCAGTGGGGTTTTTTTCCTTCACTGCTTTAAAGGAAAGGCTCTCATGTCCTACTTCATGTTGTATATATACCCACATTAGCTCTTCTGGGGAGGCACAGGAGGAGTCACTGAGAACCAGTTAGTCTTCCTTCCCATTGCTGTCACAGAATCACAGAATATGCTAAGTTGGAAGGGACCCACAAGGATCATTGACTCCAACCCTTAGCCCTGCACAGGACCATCCCCAAGATTCACACCATGTGCCAGAGAGTATCATCCAAACACTTCTTGAACTCTGTCAGGCTTGGCACTGTGATCACTTCCCTGGGGAGCCTGTTCAGTGCCCAACCACCCTCTGGGGGAAGAACCTTTTTCTAATATCCAAACTAAACCTCCCCTGACACAACTTCAGGCCATTCCCTTGGGTCCTGTCACTGGTCACCACGGAGATCAGTGTCAAAACCCTCCTCTTCCCCTCACAAGAACATTGTAGACTGCAATGATGTCTCCCCTCAGTCTCCTTTTCTCCAGGCTCAACAGATCAACTGCCCTCAGCCGCTTCTCATGCCCCTCAAGGCCCTTCACCATCTTTGTTGCCCTCCTTTGGTCACTCTCTAAGATCTGAATATCTTTTCTGTATTGCAGTGCCCCAAACTGTGCCCAATATTCAAGGTGAGGCCACCCCAGTGCAGAGCAGAGTGGGACAATCCCCTCCCTTGCCCAGCTGTTGATGCTTTGCCTGATGCCCCCCCAAAACAGGGTTGGCACTCCTGGCTGCCAGAGCACTGCTGACTCACTACTTATTGTCTTGACTGGATTTATTCATGGCATGGCTCTTGCATTGTAGTACCTACAATTTTAGTTTTTTACCTGAGAGGTGATGCGGTGGTTGAAGAGATTCCCAGGCCTTCATCTGCCAAGGGATTCCAGTCATAAGAGCAAGTAGGATGTATACAATCCCTTGCTTTGCTGTTTGAACCAAGAGCAATATTTCTAGAAAGGCAGATGGCTTGATGGCTAAAAGGTTAAAAGCTTTGTTAAACATGTGTGTGCATTGCCATTGATTGGGGATTTGATGGTATTTAACTGTACTCTGAAAGGAAACCACTGATGGAGGGCCCTCTCCTTGTCATCCTTACTCAATTCCAGTGTGAAACAACCTTACAGATTGTCAATTTATTAATTGACCACAGAATGTGGGTCAAAGGACTGAAGTACATGGATAATGATTACTGCAGTTTGTTAAATCTGGGCACATGAAAGTTCGCTGCAGCTTCGGTGTAACATTATATATGGTGAGAGAAGTAACAAAAATCTGGGGATGAGTTTTCACAGCACATTTGGTATAGCTGAAAAAATCTTTTCAAAATTTGTTATTTGTTATTATTGTTAAAATCTTCAGGAGCTCATTTCACAGACTTAAGCAGGTATGGAAAAGAATGTCACTATTCTAAAAAGCATGGAAGGAAATACTAAGAACATCATCAGTAAGATTATAGGCAAATGTTATATTATGACTGATATGCAAATTGTACCAGGATTTAAAGTCTTGTAGAACTGCCTAACATTTGCCATTCTCTTTCTGACCTGAAGTTAAAAGAAATACTTTGCCTTGCTGCCTGAGCTGTACCTGGATTTGTAAATTTTGTATTTCATTTTAAAGGTAAGTTTCAGAAGATGTAAATATAAGCAGTGGTAACACAAATGATAAATAAATGATGGTACAACAAAACGAGTTTGTGATTCAATTATGACTAGAATATTACATACATAAAACACTTTTGTTTAGAATAAGGTATAGCTGTTAGTATTATTCTATCCAAGCATATAAATTTTTGGAATATAAAAGCTTAGGTAACATATTTATCACATTTAAAGAATTAGTGTGGCAGCACTATACCAGAAGGCACTGGTCCAGCCAGTATTCTGTAAAAGTTATCTAAGATCACAAACACACTGAGTGTGTTATTTCTGTTGACCTAGAAATGAAGACCATAAGCACAAGGATGCAAACCCTTTAAAGTTAATGAAACAGAAATCACACACTTTTACAAAGCAAAGCAGCATCCATGAAAATATTCTTTCACTATTATTGCTCTTGAATTAAGTTTCTGTTCTTGAATACCTGGAATGATTCCTGAGAATTCGCAGAGTTATATGAAGACCAATGTCTTGATAAACTGGTACAAAAGTATAAAAATCATGCAGCCCCTTAATAAAATGAATGGTATTTCCTCCACTTCCTAAAATACAATGGGTTTATGGAGTCACCATGTGCAGTAACTCATTTGTCTGCATGTCCTGAGCATTATTGTTCTGGGTGACTCAAGTAAACTGAGGAAGCTGTTCAATTGCCATCTGGAAAATTATGAGTAGAACGTATATGGGGCAAGAAAAAAATACTGGAAATACCTCTTATTTGTGTCTAAACACAAGGAAACTCCACAAAATCAAGAGTTAGAAAGAGACCTGAACAGAGAACATAGACCTGGCTCAAGTGCATTCAGTTGGCAAGGGCAGAGAAGAGCAAAGAGACCGTTTGCCTCAAAGGGATAATTATTGAGCTGTACAATAGCCTCCCATAGGAAAATTTCTAGATGTACCAGTACTTGACACATCTAAAATCATATTAAATAAATCACTATAAACTCTGCTGTAAGGAGTAGGCTTTCACTGGCATGCTAATATTTTACCCTACTGATGCCCAAAATCCTGATATCCTATCTTCTAATCTCCAAATCTGGGACCTAGCACTTTTTTTAAAGTCATTTCAGTGTTTGCTTAATTACAGGGTTGGGTCAAAGGTTGTTTGCCGTTGTGCTACATGAGACTATTTCAGAATTTTTCCTGCATTTAAAAATAATAGTCTTTTTGGAATAGTGAAGGAAAAAAATGAAGAAACAGTTCATATTTCAGAGCTCCACTCCCTTTTCTATGCCATTTTTTTTGTGTCTTCCCTTTACAGAAGACAAAATCTTATCTCCTAGGGCATCCCTTAGCATTTTACTTATGTGGTATGCATTGGCCCTGATGATTTCAGACACTGTGAAAGTGGATGTACCTAACTGAAAAATTGCTCAGTGGGTCATTGCAGGCACTTAATTGACCATTTGACTTTTACGCTCAATCTCAGTCCAAGGAAGTTGATTCTTTTGAGGTTTTGCATGCTTTTTGACTGTAGAGTATGACAACATTGAGAAATGCAAAGTAATAAGGAAATACAACAGCATTTTGAACCTTGCTTAAAGGAAAACAAAGCAAATAATAAGAGTAGTATGCCAGATGTAAAGATAAGAGTAACACTGGAGTGTTCTTAATAGAGGCCTGGGGCACTAGAGTAAGTCAGGCCATGCTGATCCTTCAAAACCATCTTTCTCAGCAGTGTCAGTATCTATTTTTCTGGCAGTAATGGTGCTAAAAACTGTGCTGTCACAAAAAATACAGTAAGACAAAAGGCCTGACTCTGCAATGAGTTACCCTACTTTTGCATCATGGCAACTCCTCTGAAAACAAGCAGAAGCAATAAGATGTAACTGGGGAAACAGAGGTGCTAGTCTAGCTCATCTGAAGGCAAAGATTTCCACTTGCCAGTTTTGTTTAGTAAAAAACATCTAACTTTGCTGAAACAGAACAACAAAGAAATGTTCCATAGCATATTATCTAAACTACACAATATTATAAATGCCATAGCAAACTACAGGAATTATATCCTACCTGTCTTAATTATGTTTTTATGCAAGTTTTCATCAGGAACTACCAGTACACAGTCTACAAAATACTGTTCTTAGCATGCAAATAAAAGAAGATATACTGTCATTTGAGGGAGATTCCACACGAAGGCAAGCAATCTTGACAGAAGAGAATTTACTTCTGTTTCAAAATGCAAGCAATTTCTGAACAAAAGATGAACCTGAAAAATAGGAACAAGTATCATTGCTGGGTTGCTGAGAGGCTACATGCCATTTAAAGACCTCTAAGAAGGATAATCGCGAATACAAAGTATATGTCTTGGAGTAATCCTAGACTTTGTAAATCAGTAATTCTTTCACCTGAAAGACCCAGGGTATGTGTTACCTCATATTAGAGGAGAGTTCTGGGATCATAATGAGACAGAGATATTAAAAAAAAAATCACTCTAATTATATTTTCTGTGATGCTGAAGAAATACTGTAAGGATTAGCCCCCATAATGGAAGGCAATTGCTTAAGGCCCTGGGTTCCAGGTAGCCCTGAGGGTTCACCTGTGTAACTTTTAGTCGTGGTTCTGAGTGGTGGGTGACCAGCGCAAAACCAGCAAGACCTATGGGATGACTCCTGTCAGAAAGAGTTGTCAGGATGATAAACTTGCACTAGCTGAATACAGAGGCTCAAAGGTGCCAGTTCCCATATTCAGAGTGATCATCAAGGCACACAAATGCAATGCCTCATAATGCCCAAGAAGGTATAGCTGAGTTCAGAGCCAGGTACAGAACCCAGAGCTAGCTGGATCACTGTGCTCAGATGCATGAGCTGTTTTGTTGGATGTTTTTTGTTTGAGTATTTGATTTTATTTTAATTTTTACTCCTTTTTGCAAATAAAAGTATTTTCTAAAAGCATCATTTGTCCCATGAGTAAAGGCTCTATCTCCAAAGAAAACCATTCCTGGGATTCCTCCCAGCAGACTAAAGAGAGGTCTGTTTTTCAGCATATAAAGCCACAGAAACAACATCCCTAATTACATGTTATTGAGGGAATTCTGATTGCTTTGCAACCAGTGAGAAACTTTGCACCAACTCTTGCAGGATCAGAACTGAACTTCAGTCACACAGGACCAGTGTGAAGCCAATGAGATTCTCATGCAAATTTCAGGGGGACTGATGGACTCTATTTCTACATTTTCTTAGAACTTTTTTATAGAACTCACCTGAACTATGAGGCATGAAGACTATCTTCAAATGGACTGTTAAATTTTTTCTCCATCCCTATACCTCATTCACCTTCAATACTTAGAAATCATTTGGAACAATTTAAATCTCATTCAGTAAATGGGTTTTCTAATGACACATTCTCATGCTTTGTGTGCACAGCATTCCTATTATCCTGTGCAGACCAGACAGTAAAAAACAGAAGTTCCTATAAGTGTTGATTGGGTTTCTGTCTTAAGAGAGCAAATTCATGGAAATTTTTATAACTATATCAAATACTGCTCGCTTATGCATGCTCTGATTCTCTTTCCTGGGTGAGGAGCCTAGAGATTCAACTCACTGGCTGTGAGCTGGCCTCCTACACAAAGCTGACATCATAGGTAATTAAAAGAAAGCCACTGTACTACTGGTATATTTGAGATGAGGCATCACACAGCACATCCTGGACAGCATACAACTCCTACAAATGATACCACAAATTGCTTGGCACAGGCACAAGCTCTCATCATTAAGGGAAAGTGCAAGAATGCTATTGGGATTCCTGGTGTAGTGTAAAAACAACAAAAACCTCCAATTATTCAGTCTTCAAGGATGAAAAGCACTGAGACTATGATAGTGGGTACCTGGTAGCAAGGTGTAAACTGCATCAGATTGTGCCAGACAATGCTAAGAGGTAGCAGCTGCCACTAATTCCTTGCCAGAAATAGGAAATACTTGTGCTTCTCTCATATCTCCACTCTTCTGTAACATGATATGTTCATTCATTCATTTCTCAGGATGAGGCTGAGCTAACATTCATATTGATTCCTTTATTCTGTATTTCTAGGCATCTTGTTTAACAGGAATAGTAAATGGATGAATAATACTGTCTCTTCTCAGCTAAGTATTCACAGCCCAAACTCAGATCCTTTTGCAGCTGTCTGCACTCCTGTTGGTTGATGATCCCCTGATCTCTGTCATTTCTTGTTTTAGATCAGGGCTTCCTGGTAGAGCTAATGTCTGTGACAAGCCTTCCTGACTCTATGATTCCCAGAAAATGCAGAGAATGGACACTCTAGTGGCTATGACTCACCCTTGGAAGATACTGCAGGTCCCAGCTCAGAAGCCCTCCTCTGTTGGCTTGACTCATCAGCAGTGTAAAACAATCCATGATCTCTGAACACTGCTCATTACAGACAAACTAGAAAGAGAAAAGAAAAGAAAAGAAAAGAAAAGAAAAGAAAAGACAAGAAAAGAAAAGAAAAGAAAAGAAAAGAAAAGAAAAGAAAAGAAAAGAAAAGAAAAGAAAAGAAAAGAAAAGAAA
>JAWWEW010000088.1:35339964-35352872 GCA_035583185.1 Anabacerthia variegaticeps
AACAGAAGAGAAGAGAAGAGAAGAGAAGAGAAGAGAAGAGAAGAGAAGAGAAGAGAAGAGAAACGAAAAGAAAAGAAAACAAACGAAAAGAAAAGAAAAGAAAAGAAAAGAAAAGAAAAAAGAAAACTTACTTCTGTTTATAGCCGTGTTTTTTACTGGGATAGTCAGATGAATGCCATTCTTTGCTGTTTGGATTTTTTGGGTTTTTGTGTGTGTGTGTGTTTTTTGTTTGTTTTTTTTTTTAAAGTCATCTTATCCTCTGAACTGGATAGAGATTTTGATTTCCAAATAGAATAAACCTAATCTTTTACTTGTTGACAGGGTAAAAATTTAATAAAGAAGATCATTAAATAAGTGGGTTTCAGTTTCTTGGATATGTCTCATGTTCTATCTAACATGGAGAGAAAAATTTGATTGCCAAAGCACAGAACATTTAGGTTTTGCTCACTGTTTTTCCAAGTCAGCAGTTCTATTAACATGTAAGGTGTGGCATATCCTCATATCTATAATCATAGGAGCAAATCATAAGTGTATAAATTTGAAGCTTTTTTTTCAGTGGGGTAGTAAAGGATAACTGATACTTCTGCATTCAGATTAGATTAGTCTGATTAAGAACATCTATGACTGACATGCATGCTCTTTGGTGCATCTATTTAGGGGAATACTAGATCCCTTGACCCATCTCTTGGTCAGAAACTGCACGTACACTTCCCAGCTATTCTGCCAACACCAGCACTTCAAACACTGGAGAGCACAGCAATGTCCTCCCCATCTACAGTTCTAGTGTCTGAAAAGGAATTCCAAGGCATAGCTTATCCCAGAAGATCACAAATCTGAGTATCTGGGGTCCTCCAGATTGAACTATGAGATCTGGAGTGGCAGTCAACATTTTTCCTCAAATCCTGACTGTAGCTGAGATGTGCTGCAGTCCCTCAAGCCTGTGATGTTAGACCTCTGTATTTCCTGATGTTGTTTGTAGTTGTGGGGACCAGTTCAGGATCAGGAGAATTAACTGAAAAGGAAAGAGGTCCATATTAGAAATTATCAACATCATCCCATGTTCTTAAACCTCTGGATTTCTACAGTTGTTCAGAGAGGAAAAAGAGAAGTTGCATAGCTTTTTTAAAAGCACATAGAAAATTATATTAAATCATTGCTATGTATTTGAAAGAAAATTCCCCAAAAGAGGTTTCATAAATATAATTGACACATGGGAAATACAATATTTTAAGATATTTACATTTTTAAAACAAGCTTTGACTCTGTGATTCACTTGAGTGAGGCAAAGTTTGTGTTCTGCCAAATTCCTGTATTTATGGGATTTAACAGAAAAAATTGAAACACGGAGGGAAAAGAAAACAATTAATTAAAAGTTGTACTTTAAACAGAGGAGCACATTTAGATTTTTTTCCTGAACGTCACAACTGGAACAGAGTATAACAGAGCTAAAAGTCAAACTCATCTACCAGGTAACCAGCTTTTCTCTTCTATGTTTGAGTCACAGCCAGATGATGAGTACAGTCACAAATGCCCAGAGATTCTCAAACTGCTGATAATCCAAGCAGAATTTCTTCACACAACTTTCAGTTTTTAGTTCACAACTTCATTACAGCTTTGTGCAAGACAAAAAGGAAGAAAGACAGGATTTCAAGCTACTTTTTATTTTTCTATCGTCTGCTTCCATTTTCCTCCAACGTCTTTTGATGTGTTTTGGGAATTCTTGGGGGTTCTTTTGCGGGTTTGGGATTGGTATGGTTTTGTCTGGTTGATTGGTTTTGTTTGGGATTTTTGTTGTTGCTGTTGTTTGAGGAAGGGGGATTATCTACAATTGAAATTAATTCATTTCCACCTTTCATTTTCCCAGTAACTTTCACCTAGGTGATAAGTTGGTTTTAATTTTTTGGAAACCTCTGAAAGATCACTTAACTGGTATTTAGAATACCCAGGAAAGAGTGGCACAAAAATACAAATCAGAAGCACTTGGGACTTCCAATAAAATATTTAGAACAGAGTGTGAAAGAATATTAGCTTGTTTTCAGATCAGATCTAGAAAGGTCAACACAGTCCATACTCTGGGTACATTTTTATTCTTGTTAAAAATTTAAAAGGCAAGCTTTTAATGTCTCAGCATTAAGTTAAGTTGTAGGCTGTCTGTAAAACATTCACAGAGATGCTATTAAAAGCATATTAATAATAAAACAGGTGCTTTAAAGAAAACCTAGTATCAGCCTGAGTCCACTTTATATTCCATATAGCAGGTCTGATTGAAAATTACTGAGAATTTAAGAATGGAGCTTTTGGTATAAAATTCTAACTTTTCACTAAAAAAGACAAGGCTTGAATATCCTCTTAAGTTACTTTTTAAGAAGCAAATGCCACTTTGGTCTTTGATTTAGCTCCTGAAATCAGTTAGTGTAGTCATAATTTACTTCTAAAGAACATGGAGACCCAATTGTGAAATAGTCACCCGTGGAGAATCAAACAATAGCATCTGAGCTGGACAGAGGCTTTTTTTTTTTCTGTCAGAAGTTATGTCAGAGGAAAGAGAAGTTGTGATTGCTAACCCTCTGTAGTTTCAGCAGCAAGAATGTTTCCAGAAACAATGCTTGACCCCATGTAGTCCAGGATCTGAATACCAAGGTACAGTGAGGCCAGCCTGGTGTAGCATGCCCTTAGCAGAATTATCTTCAGTCATGGCCACAGATTTGCATTTACTCTAGTGCCAGGACATAAGTGAAAGTTTTCAAAGATAGCTTTAGAGCCAATAGTATTACTTAGAAATTTAGCTTACTAGCTTCCTTAGCTTTAGAGAAGGTATTTTATTTTAAGATATTAAAACTTTATGAAAATCCTATGCTAGATTTGAATAGAGTACAATGACTATTTCCATATTTCCAGTACTTGTACTACCTATTTTGTGAGACCCATCCTTGCCAATACCACACACGCCCACATTACTTCAGGAATACATATACAGCTGTGCAGATGGACCAATAGCAACTTCATATTCATTTTAAAGAAAAATTCTGTATTATTGATAGATCTTGTCTTTTATAGCTGAAACTGACAACTGACTTTAAAAAATACTAATTTAGAGAATGTTTAAGTTCATGATAACTATCTTGACATCTACAAGCAGTCTCTGCTTCTTTCAGATTTTTACAGGCCTGTCTGCTCTCTCTCCTGTTGCCAGTAATATAAGCTTATCAAGCACATGGGACAGTTGTGCTCAAATATCTATAAAGCTTATTAAAAACAGTCAAGCAAAAATTTATCTTTGGCAATGACAGGAAACAAAGACAAAATGCCAATACTTCCCTTTCTGAAAAAAGACTGGATCCATCTCAGTCACAGAGATCTAAGTTGCTTCATAAGTTACAGAGGTGCTTACTTGTCAAATATACACTAAATAAGTTTTGGGCTAAATGGTCTTTAGGCAATTTTACAACCCTGATTTTCTTTGAAGTTACTTATGTTTGTAGCTCCACATTGCCTCAGGCCTGTGGAAGTGGAATACATACAGATACTGTCCTTAATAAACATAGATTTATATCCTGCTTCTCTTGTAATAGCTTTGAACAGCAACAGGAACTAAGCACATAGTTCTAAAACCATTGGACAGTCTCCAGCTGTCCCAAGGTGGCTCCTTGTCTTACGGTAAAAATACTCCTCAGTACTTAGACTATAAGCCAGTCATAAATTGGTTTCTTGTCTTCTTTCATGTCTGATATTGTATTTATTACAGTAGCATGAATTGAAGTTAGATACAAAGCTCAGGCATGAGCCAAGGACCCTTCATGACATGCAGGGAAAAAATCTCTTCTCCCACCATTATATCTAAGACCTCTTCATCTACCCTGAAAAAAGAGAGAGGCTCTTTATCCTCAGTGAACATTCCAGAGCAGCCTTATCTTCTTTTCCAGCACAATTTGTTGAATTTGCACAGTCCATGAAATAAAGACCAGACAGAACCAGTGGCAGCAGAGATCATTCTAAAAAAATCCCACTTCATATAATTCCACATTGCCACAACTCTTCGTACTGGACCAAGCACTGAGTAGCACATGACATACAACTGGGTTCTTACTGGTGAGGCCACTGCCTCTGCCAGCAGTGCTGTGCTGCCTTGCTGCTGGCTCACTTTGCTTCTCCGATGGCTACTGCAACACGGGGCCTCTCCTCAGCACTGGCTTCAGACACAGTCAGGTAAAAAAAAACACAGAGCTTGGAGGAAGGACAAGCTGCAGGATCCACCCATATGGATAAAGAAAAAAGAAAATACTATGACTTTGGTTGTCAGAGGCAATGGCTGCCTCTCCAGTGGCTTTCACTTCTTGACACTGGTTGTGAGGAATGAGGCATAAACTTTGGATTGAGCGTCTGGGCTGTGTATCTAGAATACAGGAACTTTGTGAAGTCTGGATACTGAGCAGCTGTGTTAGCATCACATGAACTTTGGTGTCTGCCATATCCACACTTAACAGCAGTGTTGCAGAAAGTATTTATACCTTATGTCACACTTGTTTGTTTTCAGAGGGCAACAAGGAAAGAGGTGACGGACACTCTTTAAAAATCAGAGGGCAACAAGCTAGAAAGGAGAGGCAGGGTCCTAGCAAATCCTGCTCATAAAATTAAAATGTTGAACATCAGTATGTAGAATTTACAAATGGTGACAGATCAAATCATATACAGTAATCTGTGATGATATCTTTCTCCACCTCCCAACTGAATTGAACCTCCCAATTAATTGTACAGCCAGCTATCACTGATGGTAAGGCACTCCAGGAAAGGTTTGATAGATAAAGTGACATGCTTTGCCAAGTAACTGGTATCTCAGGAATTGCTAAATACTTAGTTACATACCACATCTTATTATTCTAATTGCATAAGCCATATTAGAACTAAGAAAAAAAAAAAACAAAACAACAAAACAAAACAAACTAAATAAAAATGTGGTGCCCCGCAATCCTTAAGTTCCTGGACTTAAATTAGAAACCATGCCAGAGATAAAGGCCTTGAAAGGAATTTTATAACAAAGAAGGAATTGTAAATTCAGAAGTGTAGGCTGAATCTCCCAGAGCAAGAACCTAAACTCTCTATTTATTTTAAATGCAGAGCTCATCTCCAGAGCATCTCTGTCCTCTGCTTCTTCTTGGGGGTAGTTTGACTATCTTCAGATCTCTCACTTTCCCTTGCTTGGAAGGGAACAGCAGGGTCTGGCTAGTACACCACCCCTTCAGTGCATTTTTTAGACTGGCTTGATTTACGGTCTGATGCCAATAGGTAGTATCATCATGGAAAACAGTCCTAGGCACATTAGTGGGTCAGAGAGAACACATATTGCCTCTGGATCTGAGAACAGAGACAATCAGTCCTCAGAGACACATAAATATTTGAAGATTTAGTAAATTATACAATCACACTTAGGAAAAATGAGTAGAAGTTCCATTTTTCATACTTTGAACAAACAGGAACATGTACACAAGTACAACATCACAGAACTCGAATTTTTTATATTGGTTAGTGGTTATGTGCAGTATATGAGTATGTATGTTTTAAAATCCATATTTTTACCATTCCTGATAGCCAAAGAAGTCTGAAAAGCATAAGATGTTTTTAAGAATGCTCCTGCTATGGGCCGTCTGTACTTCCACTATGAATGTCCATCACTTACAGACTGTGACAGAATAGGCACAGACTTCATTAGTGGGATATCTAAACAAATACACTCCCCTTGCTCCTGGTCTCCTTCAGGTCACTCATTTCATACTGTTGCTGAGACACCATACATCAAAGGCATTTTAAACTGAGGTGGGTTTTTTAGGCTTGAAGAGACAATCTCTTGGGCATTAGTCCAGCACTATTGCCATTTAAACGGGAGAACTTCAGGATATAGTGTAGTTGCAAGTCACCTTTCAAGAGTCATATTCTACATCTATGGAGGGAAAAGAGAAAAATAAGGCTTTCATACAAAAATCTGTTCTGGTGAAATGCAAAAACAAAAAAAAAAAACAACCTGGTTGATCTTTTTCTGGACTGCCTTATATGCTGTTATTTGTATGGCGATTGGAGACTTTTCCTGCTGCTTACGTCTGTAAGAATTTCCAGGAGAACTTTTAGAACACAAGAATGTGACAGAAAAAAAAAAGAAAAAATGTTTATAATTAAAAGAAGCTGTATTTAAAACTTAAGCTGAAGAACAGCAAATATTTTGTGTTTGTGCATAAAAGACTGAAAGTGGCAGGGGAAAAATATTTGCAGACATATGATAGCAATGCAATTGAAATTGTATAACAAGCATGCAAACTCGAGTTTGACTTCAAGTTTTCTTCATTATAGTAAATAGATGAGTGTGGCTGAAACTGTCTTTCTAAGCACAAAACACACATATACACAATTTATAAAGCATGAACTCAACAAAAAAGACGGCCTTTGATGTTTCTAAGTAACAGGTTTCATTTAGAGTTATTAAAAAAATCTAGTCTGATATTTACTCAGTGTTCATTTACTAATTATTGCTAATTATATCACATTCCAAATGTTTTAATAGGTATTTTATGTATCACAGGTATCCTGCAGAGCTATTTTCTTCTCATTTGGTCTTTTCTTGATTTTGCTAGTAAATTCAAGACAAACTGTAGGATATAAAAAACACAGCTAGCAATTTATAGCAGAAAACACTTCTACTGAAATTTAACCCCTTTATAGATTCTAGATGCCTTTCATTTTGCTGTAAACAAACAAACAAACAAACAGACAAATCCCAAAAAAAATCTAACCAAAAATCCTGTGAAGAAATTTCCAAATTCTAAACTAATGCAAAACTTTACCTTTCTTATAAATTGACCCTGCCCCTCTGGGCTCCTTTGCTTTCCATCCCCCATTTCAGTTATATCTTTTTCAGTTCCTCTGGACTGCACCTCTTCAGAGATGGGGTGATTTTCTTGCTGCAGCTTCACATCTTAGCAGAGTTGGGTCCTGATTTAGACTGGGTACTTCTACTACCACAGCAAGATAACATCATGCTAGAAATATGCCTTTTTGCCTCAACAATCTTTCCAGATGGAACTACCAAGTGATATATAAGAAAATGTAGTCCTATACTCTTTCACATACAAAACACATCAAAACTACAGATCTGGTATGCCAGTAACACTGATTCATCCATCTTAATTCCCTTCCTCCCATTCCCTGAATATTTCCAATGTAATACATAAATTTTCTGATTGAGAACCCTTCATATCTTGTTATGTTGCATACCAATTAATCCAATGTCTTAAGATGAAATCTGAGAAGATAAAATATTGGATGCACAGGCAGGCATCTTTCTAATAAAGTACCAAGCTCTTTGTAATGGAAACTTATTTTTAGAAAGCTAATAAAGAGATTAATCTTCCAAACCAGAGGCAGTAGGGAAATTAGCAATTGTTTAATCATGCAAATAAGTAAGATGCTCAGTGTTAAGTGTAAGACTAGTCACTGACCATTTCTGGTGAGCAAATGGATTATTATCTTCAACACTTCGATTTAGCCCAATACCACAAGTGCACAGTAATTGTGATTTTATTATACAGTCACATAAATAATGCAATAGTTTTAGTGATCTATACCTTTTAGAACACCATGCTGATAACTGTCTAATACAATAAGGAGGTACTAGGCACTGTTTAATTTTTACAGACATTAAATTGGTGAGAAATACTGAGAAATTTCAACAGCTTTAAGGAAAAAATCAACACAGTAGAAATGAAATTTTCTAGCTATAATACAGCACATGTCAATCAATACACAGATCACTGATTAGCAAAGGAATCTTTAATCTCAAAGAGAAAGTAAGGACATTGTAATAATAAAGTCTGACAATATAATGATTCTTTTGCCACTGTAATAAAATATCATATAATGTATGTAGGATATTTTCAAATTTAACAATGCAAACAAAAACTGTTAATGAATCAACTCCATGTATTTCATTATTTTCTTTAGCTCTTCCAAAAACAATATATTCTCTTCTTCTGCAGAAAGAGCAAGGACCTTAGGGAAAATATGAATGCTGAACCATTGCCTTCAATACCTGGATCTCTAGGGAGGCTCTGTTTCATCCTCTGTGGAAAAGGACCTTTTTGGTTCTTTGGTGATTCATCAGTTTTCAGATTGCAGAAAGCAAAAGTCTCAAAAGCAGGAGTGTGAGGCAGTGAAAAGCAGCGAAAAGGAGGGTTGGATGTAGACATACAACATACACAGATGCATGTGGGTGTTATTTGGACCATGAGTACAGTTAGCCCTGCTCTTATGTTTTATTTTTGAACGTCTGCCCTTCAGACTAACACAGGCCAAGAGTATGCATTCTCTTGCTTCAACTGCTTCCATCCATGCACAAAACTCTTACAACACAATTGTATGCTTTGTGCTTATTGAATCAATGTTCCTTTCTCAGCTATAGGTACAAGCAAAAGCTCATTCTGGTATTGCAGCACAGCCTAAAACCTTTATTTCACATTTATCGGAAACTACAGCACATGTCGAATGCATTCACAATTTTCAGAGCCTGTCTCTTGCAGCTCTCTAACTTCTCTGCCAAGCCACCCTTCCTGTGTGGCTTGCTGACTTATTTAAATGGCTGTGGACTTCTCAACAGGTCAGCGCTACCAAGTACTACTTATGGTTCTTCCAAACACCTTACACATTTCTAAAGAAACCAGGAGCTCTGATTTTTTATTGTTTGGTTTGGGGTCTTTTTGGGGTTTTTTTGAGCAGTAGCTCAGCGTATTTTCTTGGTTTGGTCATCTTGTTAGAGTGCTCCATAATTATTTAGATTGACAAAATCAAAAGTGTCTTCACTGTGAATCTTGGAGCAGTATGCTCTGTATGCCATGACTTGCATGGAATCTTATTCCAAAAATTAGCTATGTAGCTAATTAATAAACTGATTTGAGTATGCTGAAAGTACAGGATTATATTGGTTTTTGATGCTACAAGAGATCTTCTTTGACCCAACAAAACCAACCACAATTGTTCCTTATCCTTAGTTCCCCTGTTCATTATTCTGCACACCACAACTAACCCTGCAACTCTCACAAGTTCTTTGACTTCACAGCAATAGATCTGTTTTCTACCTACCAAAACATTCAGATATAATCCATCTTAAACCTCAACGAGTTTCATTACAAATCTGCTTCACTATCAGTGTAGCTGCTCTAAAACATACCCTAAACTCATGTCAAAAATTATAAAATAAAATAATAAAATTATAAAATGAAATTATAAATTTAAATTATAAAATTACAAAAATTATAACGTCTGAAATGAAAGGAAAGCAAGAAACTTGGTCACACATTCAGCATTGGTGAGACATGTCTGGAGTTATATATTGGGGTAATGTCCAGTTGTGGGTTTCTTATAAGAGATAAACATACTGGAGCAAGTCTACCAAAGAGCCTTAAAGAAGACTAAGAGATTGCAGCATCTTTTACATGAGATGAGGCTGACAGATCTGGGACTGTTTAGCCTGGAGAAGAAGTGTCTCATGGGAGTCCTATCAATACATCTAAATACCTCATAGGTGTCAGCAAAGAAGATGAAATTCAATGGTAGTCAGCAACAGGACAAGAGGAATCAAAACAGAAAAAATTCTGTTTAAGCATATACTCCACCTTCTTTGCTGTGAGTGTGCTCTAACACTAGAACATGTTTCCCATGGAAGTGGTAGTACCTCCATCCTTAAGGGTATTCAGCACCAGACTAGACAGGCCCTGATCAAGCTGCTCTTGCTGATCCTGTTTTGAGCAGAGGTCTTGGGCTTAGAAGAAATCCAAAAGTACCTTTCAAACTTAACTGCTGTGTGATTCTGTGAATTAGCATTTGCTATGTGAAGTCAGGTTCTGGAGACTCATTTGTTCTTATTCCTTCATGGTATGTCTCCTGCCTCCTTTTTTAGGGTACTATTGACTTTTACATAATAGCTGAATAGACATACAGTACCATGAAAGTCTCAAGCCTTCAACAAACATAGGGTGTACAATTTGCATTATCTGTGGCAAAAAGGTAGGCAATAATATTCCAAAATATTCATGGCAAGTTTACCCTAAATTCCTCTGTGTTCTTTTATCTATTTCCACAGCCAGTTCCCGTATGAACAGAAGTGACTTTTAATTAAAGCAATCTCCACTTTACAGTTCTGGAATGCTGTAGTTTGTTGTTGTTGTTGTTTTGTCTGAAAATGTTCCAGTGTTGAAAAACAACACATATGATACAGAATAGAAACCAAATTAAAATAAATATTTAAGACTATATCAATTGGGATGAACAGGGTACCTAAGAAACACCTTGCAAACAAAACTAGAACTCTGAGAAGTTGCAAGGTTTGTTATCAGACTGGCAATGAGGCTTCTGCTTAGATGTTCTACTGATGTGAGCTGACAGAAAGGCAGCCCAGTAATAGGAGGGAAATACTGAATGAAAGAAAATGTCTGCTGAAAAATAATGACAGAAAATTCCTACCAGACTGGGAGCAGTGAGTCTGGGAACTAGGCCTCTGAACCAGAAACATCCTTGAGAATGGCAGCTGGCCTATTGTAAGTACAGTTGGTGCACCTAAAAAGAGGTATTGAGGTACTATTGATAAGCGCAAAAACAAGGGACTGAAATGACACCTTGTCATGTGAAAGGATGGAAAACAGTCTGGAAAAAGTAGAAATTCGTCTGAAAGAATAGAAACCTCATCATCAATTGTATGTTACAGGTCAAAAACTTGAAACTACAGCATCTATCTGTTGCTCGAAGCAATGATAATTTGTACCCTCATGTCTCTGTGATATAAAACAAGCTTAATTTCTCTTCAAAGCTGAGCCTCTCTTCCTGAGAACTTATACTTTTTCTTTTCTAAGCAGACTGAATTCTCCACACTAGCTTTCTACAAGGTCTTTGGTGCTCAGTGGGGATGCTGACTCCAGATTGCTACAGATCGTCTTTGAAGTGAGACTGTAATCTCACTGGTCCCCTTTTGTGGACCCACCTTTGGGTTAAGTTTAGAGTGTGGTCTTTCTTATGGGACTGTTTGGTTGACCTTTAGAATTAGTTTTCCCCCCACTTTGGGATGGTCTGTCTTCTTCTGAAATCTCTCTAATTCCCTTGATACTGGTATTATAAATTCATATAAATAGTCTATTATCTCTGGTATTAGATTGTTGATAAGTTGCTTCAGTAATGAAAAGTTCATAGTGACTTATAATAATATATACCTAACTGGTAGTTGCTGCTATTGATTGTTGCTTTGTGATTGATTGCTGTTGTTGTTGAGTGATGTCATATTATTGATTAATACTATATTATCAATTGCTGATAGTAGTTTGTAATAACTGAATATGTATACCCACTTTATTGATCATAATTATACTATTATACTATATAGTATACTATATTTGCTGTAGGTGATTTTTTATTACTTTTACTTTTGTGGCAGTTTACTTGCTAGTAGTAAATTTTGTGGTATTTGTGCAAATCTGTTATAAAGTCTCCGTGTTCTTGTGTGTTAGGGAATCCTACAAACTCATGGCCACAATCCGGACACCTATGCATCTCCAACTCCTTTCCATTAAAGCATTATCCATGAAGAGATGCAAAAAACATCTCAGCATGTTCCTTGCACAGAAGAATATCTAGGTGGCATATCAATTGCCTGTTTAGAGCCTCTAGCTTTGTTTCATGGTCTTACATAGGGAATGACTTTGAGTGTGTAATCTGTCCATTTCAGGTGTTCCCAGACAAAACCAACAGCCTTCACAAGGCAGTTACTTGTCCACACAGTGTTGAAGGCAATGGAGAAGAGACACGTGGAAAGGAGAATGGCCACTGAAAAGGACAAAAAGACAGGGAGACAGAGGAAAGCTAAAAAAAGTCTGAAAAGCCTATTTGCTTTACTTTGGACTTCCCACCTACAAATGATGGAGATGGTACTTTTGTCTTTTGCAAAGTACTCAGTTATATTCAAGTCCAAGCTAAGTGCACTTCAGCCAATGCAAAATACCTCTCAGTCTCATCAGGATGTGAACTGCTGATTGGAGATGGTAATCCTGATAGGGTGATTCTGATTCTGACATTCTGATTTTATCTTTGCACATCTGGTTGTGACTCTCAGTAGTACTGCAATCTGCCTTTAGCCTACTCTATTCAAGAAAAAAGATTGGCAGAACATGACATGTCTGCTTCACAAAGATTTGGGGGATTTCAAAGACCTTTCAACTAGAAAAGAAGAAGAAAAATTCTGCACATCGAGGAATGTATGTATATAGTAAATTATGGCAGAATAATTTCACTCTGTTGAAATCTGAACACACTAGGTAGTTGTCTTTGTACTGAAATTTAGGCATCTAAATTTGGCATCAAATACAACGTTACCATCCAGACTCCCTTTACAGTCAACAACAGAAAACTTCTCAGGAAACTCAGCAAATCAATTTCAAAAGCCAGAGGAAGGGCTGGACTCATTATACTATGAAGACAATAACTTTTTTGTAACTAGCTTCTGTACATAAAGTTTACAGTGAGTAGCTCATGCTTCACCTTTTAGCTTTTGATGTCTATGTCAGAAATTGTGAACTGCACTTTAAAAAAAAAATAAAAAAATCTACTTACCTCGGTTTAGGAGAATGATATCTTAAGGGAAATGAGATCTATCCAACTTACCAAAAGTAGTCTGAGAATACAGATTGAGGCAGAAATATAACAACTAAGATGCCACATTCTACTTTTAAAATGCACAAGTACTCACCCTGTTGCAAGGAATTAAAAGAAACAATGTAGTCTGACCCAAGAGAGGAGAAAGTCTGCTTTTTCATATGGAAGTGTAGAAGGAAAGTAACTACAGGAAAAAAAAGAAAGTATTCACGAGTTGCAATAGAAATCATGTT
>JAWWEW010000088.1:35356212-35381568 GCA_035583185.1 Anabacerthia variegaticeps
AATTTTATGGATTGTCATGCAGCAAACCATATTTTCATGTTAGGTAGAACATTATTTACATTTAGTATACAGGCCTTATGCTTCATTAATTTTGACTTTGTAATTTAGTCTGTAATTTAGTAATTTCAATATCTCTTAAACACTAATTTTTTGCCCCCTTTTTTCCTTCCTCAAGTGAGAAAAAGTTAAGTCCTGACCATGCCTTTTCAAACTATGAGAAAAATTTTTTAGTAATATTTTGGGGTTTCTTCCCAAGTAATACAATATTCCAAGTGTTTTATGGGTAAACTCCATGATTCACATAAGCAGATTGAAATACAGATTCTGCCTGCCTTTTTAACCTGTTGCTATAGTTAACATTTAGAGGTTCTTATAATATGAAGAAGTACAAATATTTTCCATCAGACAACAGCTGTTATTTTATTCTTTGCTTCTCTTTGAGATATTTCAGTCTGAACATGCCTAAGTAAATGCACATTAATCTTTACCATTTCTATTAGTCATGACAGAGGTAAGCAATCATTTACCAAAAATCAAGAGATTTAGGAAACTGTACAAATGCAAACAGAGACTTTTTTCATGCCACCTACTTGGTTCTCACAAAATCCAATCTCTGTCACATGACTTATCTCACATAACTTGCAATTACTCAGCATAACTATATATATTTTAAATGTCTATATTGGAGATTCAGAAAAAATAAAAAGCAGTTTTCAGGCAAGTCATATACATTGGTTTATATAGTTAATTTTAGAAGACAATAATCCCACTCTATCCATCATGAGGAAGATGGCTGAGTATTGAATAGCATTGCCTTGTCCATTCAAAGGCAATGTTATCCATTCATCATCTTGATACATTTCCTTAAGACTGTCAGCAGTTACAAAGCGATAAGATAATGAAATGCATTCACTTTAATTATCTAGAATATTTCCCCTGTGAAAGTTGAAAATAATTTTAGTTCATTCTAGTAATGAAGGGATAAAGAAAGTAATCCCTTTCCACCTAGATATATTGGAATAAACAAGTGCTGCATTGTTTACAAAAATATATATTTTTGCATAAATTCACTTGGAATTTTTTTGGTTGGTTGGTTTGTGGTTTTTGTTTTTTAATATGGCATTAATCTTAAAAATAAGACCCTTTTAGGAACCTTGTAAATGTTAAGTTTTCTTCCCCTAAATTAAAGTTGCTACTATAAACTTTCAAAACTGCTTTTAAATACATATTATCAATTAATAACTTGATGTAATGTTTGCTTTTTCATACATTGAAATGTTTAAATTTAACACACTGTTCTGATCTTGAGTGTGAATCATATATAGAATCTACAGAGACTGTGGTATTCTGATGGCTGCTACCTCAGCTTCACATACTGATTGGGATCCTTTCTATTAAACTAACCAGTGAATAACCATCTAAATTCACTATGTAGTTGCTATAACCATAAAGATTTAAAATTTGTATTTCCCCTGAGTAACTAAAAGTGCATATGAGCAGAAATAAATCAAAATTCATGAGACTTACTCCTACTTAATCCCCATGATCAATGTATCACTGCCTGTTAAAAACTGACAAAGACAGGAAATCTAGAATTTTGTATTGAAAGACACGTTTTGATAAAAGAAATAAAAAGAAGATACAACTTTTATTCATGGTACTTTGGTAAAATTTTTCAGTGAAGAACATGAGAGGTAACCTTGAATATGTGTGGACATAGGCTTAGTAAAGGAGACTTTTAGTAGTAGGTGATTTTCAATAAATGCAGATTAGAGTGGTGGGTCTTCCTGCTATTCATTTGTTAGTTATCTTTCTAGCCCAATGTTAGAACAGGAAGAGATTAATTAAACCACCATAATTTAGTCATAAATCCAAGACTATAGAGTGAGAGCAGGCAATCTGTTTTCTCAAGTAGATGAAGGATTCTATTCAGACCAAGGCTCCCAGTGAAGCTGAGTTCTCTGGCATCAGCAGACCTTTCCAGGGAGGGCTGCCAAAACACACTGCATCCACTGCATTCTAGAAGTAGAAGAGCTGAAGAACCTGCCCTGTGAGGAAAGACAGAAGGATCTAGGCCTTTTATACCTGAAGAAGAGAAGATTCAGCAGGGACCTCATTACAGTATCCCAATACTTAAAAGGTGGCTACAAATAATACATATTCTCTTGCATCACAAGGAGTCACACGGTGAACACAAGGGGCAAAAGGTACAAGTTGCACCAGGAGAATTTTTATCTTGACAGGAGAAAGACATTTTTTACAGTGAGAACAATCATTCACTGCAACAACCTCACCAGGAGCCAGTAGAGTCTTCATCACTGTAGGTTCTCAAGATGCAATTGGAGAGGATGCTAGACAATCTCATATAGGCTCCCTTTCCCATGTAAATATGAACCAGATGGTCTCTCAAGGTCCCTTACAATTGAGCTGTTCTATCATTTTATGGTTCTTGTTCATTAATAGCCACATATTCTTTTTATTTACCTTTCTCTCAAAACAGAAGGATTGTCCTCTGTGCCCCTAAATACTGCTGTTGATGTCTACTCTAGCACATATTGGAATTTCTCCACGGAAACAGGAAGTATAAAGACTCTGAAGCAAAAAGAAAAGGAAAAAAAAAAAAGGAATTAATTCTAAGTATCCTCTGGGAAGTGCTTCAAGTAACAATTATTCTTTCAGCATCAGGTTAATAGCTCAGCATGACTGACTGTTATTAGAAGATTGATAGTTTTCAAAAGCAAACACAAATTTATCAACTACTTTCCAGAGAAAGAACAAATAACACAGTCATGACTGTGCTGTCATTTATATCAGCTTTTTACATACACAGGCAGTTGGAGCTAGATCTGGTTATAGTTACCTTATGAAAAATCAAAGTTGTTCTGTTAAACTGCAAGACTTCCTTCAGACTGCATATAATGAGATCAGGATCTAGATCCTTCATTTTAATGGGTCAACACTTAATTTAGAGCAGTACAAAATTAGAACCAGAGCTGGAATGTGAAGAAACACCAGAGTTACACTTTTAAGATAGAGAAGAATATAACAGATTGAGAATTGAGTGACCAGTATAGAGAATAACATATGGAAAATTAAGCTTTATTTTCATGTTCACACCTGAAATACAAATGTGTAACAGATGTTTAACTATCTCCTTTCATTCTATCAACCTCATATTCATCACTGTACAAAAATATGCAACACATCATAATCAAATTTATGGAAAACCTGTATTATAAAAGTGACTGTAAGAAGTTCTCTCTTAGTTTATCTGTTTTAATTTGAAGCCATAAAGTTGAGTCTTCCATTAGAGCAGGCCCAGAACACTTTTGACTGAGAAATCATTCAATACCAAATATCCTAATAATAATAATTTATCCTTGTAAATCCTCAGAGCTCTCAAAATAAAAGGCTTCGGTGAATTAAAAACCTATTTATACAGGATATATGTTTACATTTACATATTCATATGTATCTGAAATTGCACGTATTTATGTGCAGTGTACACATTTAATTTCCACTTATATTATACCTAAGTTGTGACTTTTTTCATTATACTTCATCTAAATCCCCTGTTACCTCATTTGTTTGGTACAACATGGCTTTCTTACAGTAAGCCACACTGGATTAGGAACAGAAGATGATGTACAGCACTGGAATCTATGAATTATTTATCCTGTGGTTAGAGTAAAACAGGCAGGACTTCACATAAGTTTCTTTTCTCATTGCTCCACACAAGAGATTTGCTAGTGTCATTGTGTCCTGGGTTACACTCCCACATGAAGCTTAGAAAATACCAGTACACCTCTCCTTCATAAGGGAGTAGACTGTGTGTCAAGTAAGGCATTAAAAACCTTCAAAATTGTATTTTTTAAAGACTTCAGGCTGCTTTGTGGTGTTCTTTTCACATTCTTTAGGGTTTTGTAATCCCTTCTCACCTTAGCCTCCCAGTAAAATGAAAGATTGACATTATTCTGTGAGGTTCAGGTAACCTATTGATTTGTGATCTCCTATAATGAAAACATGTAAGTCTTCACTGACCAGAAAAGCATGTATAAAGCCAGGTGCAGAAGAGGCCCCAACATATGATGATGTAAGGCAGTAATTTATTAAAGAAGGAAAATGTTTCAGTGTTTAATGATTAAATTCAGAATTTAATGAAACAAGTAACAGAAACAAAGGTCACAAAAATCAGTTGGCACAGGGATGGACAATAAAACAAAACATCACAAAAGAAAGAACTTCTGCTGAAAGGGAAAAGGCCATGACATGGCTCTGAGATCCAACCAAATCATCCCTTTTCTGCACACCTCTTTTTGACTTCAGCAGGTTTTGGATACATCATATTTTGAGTGGAGAGGAAATTTAGAGCAATTTCCTACTGCACCGTTATATTCCCTGCAATTCTAAAGGACTAACCACACCATTAGATTACCAGATGCTCAGGCGTTCACTAATCCGTTAGCTATTACATCTGCATTCCAGGGGTTTCATAAGAAATGCAACAGCTGTGAATCTCTGAAGTGTCTCCTAAAGCGATGACTGACTTTGGAGATTTTTGCTTCCTTTTTCCTTAGAACAGGATGGAGCTTCCCCAGTGGCTTCATTCTGCTGGAAGCAGTTCTGAATAACCTCTGACTGTTTAATCTCCCCAGACCCTGTGAGCAGTGCAAGTGTGGGTGGTGGATGAAGAGAAAATTTTTCCTACTGAATTCTGAGAATTCTTATCCTTCAGGTGCTCCCTCTTTTCTGGGAGTGTCAGTGATTTGCTGTCAAAATTTTAAGGAGACACTTGAAGGAAAATATTTTTCCTTAGGCTGACATAAGTCCCAGAGGTGCAAAAACAAGCCCAAAAATTCTGAAGGAAGAAGGGAGCCTGCATGCAGACCTTTTTAATTAAAAGAGTAACTTAATTTGTTAAATAAAGTTATTCTAAGGAATTGCTTATACTCTAAAAACATGCTAAGAACATGAAGAGTGAAAAAGTGAGTTTAAGTTTGGAGTTAATAAATAGCATTTCACAGAATCATAGAATATGCTGAGTTGGAAGGGCCTCATCAGGATCATTGAGCCCAACTCATGGCCCTGAACAGGACACCTCAAGAGTCTCACTGCATACCTGAAAGCATTGTCCAAATGCTTCTTGAACTCACACAGGTTTGGTGCTGTGGCCACTTCCCTTGGAGCCTGTTCCAGTGCCCAACCACCCTTCGGGTGAAAAACCTTTACCTGATACCCAATCTAAATCTTCCCTGACTCAGCTTCGTGCTGTTTACTCAAGTCCTGTCTCTAGTCATGTTTCAGGGCAATGCATACAAAACCAATGAATTTGATTGGTCAAGGAATGAGTGTGACGCTCTGCAGACACAGACATTCTTAATGAGGAAAGTTTATGTGGAGGTTTGGCTCCCTGCCAAACCTAGCCATTGGCCACACAGATTCCCCCCTCCTGAAAGAGAAGGAAAAAAGTACCGAAAGATAATTGTTAGTAAATATATTCACATCTATTACAGTTATATACAATTAAACACTATGAATGTCCAGAACAAGAATCCCAAACAACCCCAGAAGGGAAAAGGGGGAAAGGGGAAGGGAAAAAGGACAAAAATAGGGAAAAATAAAGCAAAACATATGCACACTCAGAAACTCAGGGCATAGCTCAATAAAGTAGCTAACACAATAAAATCTCACCAACTTCCCCCAATAAATCGGTTCCTTCACCTCTGCGTGGCTTCGGACAACAGCTCTCAGATTGGCCTCAGCTCACATAGATAAGGGAGAAGCCAACACACTGACACCTGCTGTCTTCTAAGGACCTGACAGGAAGAGAGGAAGAACCTCCCCTCCTTGTCTTATATACACCTGAATACATAAAGGAATGGTGTGGAATATTTCCTTAGTTATAACCTTGTTACCAGGGAAGGCCTAGGCCAAACCCAAGAAAACTAAACCACCACAGTTTACCGCAAGAGATACCCAAACCACAAGCAGAACATTTAAACTGCTTCTCCTCTCTTTGCCCTCTATCATTGCCCTTTGATCTTAAAAATGGAGCTTATAGAAAGCCTTCAAGCTTCTCTCAGATCTTAATTTGAGATAATGTAGGCAAAGATAGTTCATCTCTCTTTCTGAAAGTTATAATCTTTGCTCTTGCAAATACTAAGGTGATGCAAAGGTAGGATACACATCTCCAGTTGAACTCCTTCCTTCTGATAAAATACAAAGTGGAAATTCATGCTGAGAATTTGCTCAGTCAAGAGAGTTAAATTTGAACCTCACTGTTCATAATGGGTTTTATTTTGTCTGGAAGAGCACAGCAGGCCAGGTTATGTTTGGCAGGAAGAAGTCAGCTTTAGCTCTTCACCATACCTCTGTACTGAATGAGGGCAGAATCACAAGGAGTAGGCACATGAGTTCAAAAGTGCTCCGCATTGCAGCCCAGAGTGCAATCCATCTGGAAAATGAAATCAAGAAAATAAGGCCAACGACTATGAAAACATTCACGTATCATCCTTGAGCCTGTATCAGTGAATACCTCACTTTATCAACGTTGCTTTTCATGTGGGACCTTCTGGATCATTGGCAAACCATTTACATTTAACTCCCCATCAAGATTATCCCTTGTTCTTGAGAGTTCTGGCACTGCTTTCTACTGTGATGTTTCCTTGTCCCTTGTCAGGTAAGGAGGCAGAAGAAAAGGACAGGAGAGAGGATTAATTTTTAACTTGAGCATAGTTAAAGTGAAATTTCTGGTATCATAACAGGTAATTAAGTATCAAAACACTGAAAAGAAGTACCAGGGTTGTTTGACGATCATGTAACAAGTATGAGGAGTACTACCCTCCGAAAGATATATCATTTATTTTAAAGGTGAGCTCAGTAATTCAATGTTATGCTTTACATGCATAAATATTTTGGCTTGAGTTGTATCATTCTTAGCTATTTTAGCTAGAGATCCGTTTAGCATGTATCATATCACTGAATTTGGAAGGGTGATGACAATTCTGTTGTTCCTACCCGTAACACATTTTCCAGAGGAGCAGAGGGTACCACTTCTTTGTTTAGATTCAGCTACCAAATATGTTTGTTCTTGTTAGCTTCTGTTATTTCTAAAAAATCTAAGACCTGTCTAGGAAAAATAAGAGATTTTATTTTTCCAAGACCTACCTACATATGGGTTGGATTTAGGGAGCTTGTGAAAACCTAATGTCAAATGAGGCTGCATATTTTCATTGCTGAAGGATGAAGAAAAATTGCTTCTAGCAACATATATTAGTTTAGAGCAATTTATGTCTGTTTGTTCAGGCTGTTTCCTCTTGCTTAATTGACACACTAGATGAAATAAGGACACAGGGTGAAGAGATAAGATGTGACCACAGAAGAAAATTCTTCAGAATACTAAAATAATAAGTTAAAACAGATGTTGGAAGGTTTAAATATAAAAGATTCAAGATTTTGTATGGAATATTTTCAGCCCCATAGTTAGATATCAATCTACAATCTACATAGTCAAATTTTCAAGGCTGTTGACTATTCAGTTGCTCTGGGTGCTCTCAGGGATTATGCCTAGATATGTAGAAAATTTGCAATTTATGCTACTCCTACACTGCAGGAAGGGAGCCCCATTAGAATTTTCAAAAGCCTTATTAGTACAAAAGGGACAAGCATGTAATTTACTTAGTAATACGAAACTGTATTAATTGTTCTCCAAGCACAGTTTTTTAATAGATCAATGCTCAAGTGAGGTACCAGAAACTGAGCAGTGGACAGCAGTTACCAAAGCATAAATTTCAAGAAGCCAGATTTCTTGCTGTCATAACTTTACATTAGTCTGTTCTGTTACTTCAGAGACTGTGAGATCAAGCAAGGTGAGGGTAAAAGGGAAGCAGATGCTTTTCCTCTACCAAAACAACAGTGTGGGAAAGAAAAGGCAAAGATGATTCTGGGCAGAATGGTGAAGATGTGACCTTGGAGCATACACAACTTTATATACCTTCGAGAAACAAAACATTTTCACTGTAGGTGCCCTCAATTAACAGATATAGGAAGCTAACTGGATATGAAATAAAGGGAGAAAACTAAAAGGAGGAAGAAAAGTTATCCCAGAGAGAGGTTTTAATTGTTTTGTAGTTCCAGCAGTGTGTAGTGTTTATATTGTTAATCCACACAGTCTACTTTTATTTTATGGTCTTTTTTAACTTTCCACTTTTGGATTACTCTACTGAAGAGGGGATTATTTAGCATTTTAGCAACTGTGATGGTATAAACTAGTAGCTGGAAATGTGCTTGCTTTAAATCTTTCTGTTTAATGCAAGGAAGAAGATATTACAGCTATCAATGTACTTCACTTCACAGATGCTTGGTCGCCCCACCTCTTAGTCTTGAACCCTTTATTTTATGAAACTTTAGGGTTTGTTCATAATAAAAGAACTTTTGTATATGGACTTTAACTCTCAGCTCTTGCTATAGGCTGTTCTTTATACTGCCTGGTCTGGTTCTCATTCACTTGACTTTTATAATCATTTCATTAGCCTTGGTGAGATGTTACTGAGGTTTAGACCAGTTGGCTGCTACTACATTGTCATTGTCCAGCAATGAATCTTTTCTCTTTCCATGTCCGTACACATATGTACATGGCATTTCATACCACAAATGACATTGGGTTGACCAGAAACAGGCATTTGCACTTTCTGGTTTTCATCTTGCAACTACATCTAATTTTTAGTCTCATCTGACCTGCTGACATGGGATAAGCAAAACAAAACGTGGTAATGAGTCACTATTCTGTTGGTGCCCAAGCTGCATCACATGCAAGGGCAGGAGGGAGAAGACATAGTGTTCCGAGTGTCTTCCCAGTCTCCTGCTTTCACCCTACTCCAGAGCCTGCAGAAGGATGGCCTCACATGGGACTTTCCGGGATCACATGCCTAATCTGGCCATGGATTATGGCTGCTGTGGTGTCCATACCCAACCACTGCCATCATCCACTCTTCTTTGTCTAAAACCAATGCTGGAAAAGAAGCAAGAGCAGCCCCTGAGTGGGCACACAAGACAGATCAGCTAATTGCTAATAAAACAGATTGCTCTAATCAGATTCAAAGCAGTGCACAGTTGTTTTGGAATAAATGGAAAAAGCATATAAAATTGTTTGAGTTACTATTGTATCTGGGCTGAATTAGATGCTAATATTTTTGGTCTGTGTTTGGCCAAGCCACCTGTGAGGATTTGCTCTCTTCCTGCCAAGTTATGGGAAAATAGGCCAATAAAGATGGTCTCTGTCCTTGAAGTAGGCATTTTTGTGTAAACTAAAATTAATTGGGCTCTCACTATTGGCTGATGGCCCTTCAAGGGCACTTGAAGGAGAAAGAGAGGACAAGGAGGACAAAGTAAGCCCCCAGACCCAATTAATGAACATGCTCTGAAATAAACTACTCAAGCACAGAGAAATCCATACTTGCTCACAGGAGTGCCAATTTATAACAGGGGGGAGGTGCCAAGGATCTCTGTCTGGGCAGTACTGACCACACCTGCCCAGGTAGATGTCATTTGGCAAATTAGATAAAAAGCAGGTGGCTCATGGTTTGGTGCTTTTTGCTTGCTTCACATGACAGGACAATGTTGCTTTTTTTGGTGGGGACGCCCACCTTCACGAGGAGCCAGCCTGCCCTTGAGAATGCAGTCACTACTCCGGGATGTTCGAATGTTCTGGGGTTGGTGAGAAAACCCTGTGGGATTACACCTTGGTCATTTGGGTGTTTAAACCTGGGGGCTTATTTTCCCTTCTCTCCCTCTCTCCCTCTTGGGAGTTCTCTTTCCTGTTTACTTGGCCACTCTTTTGATAATAAAACTACTGTTTGGGTTAAGCTCTCAATGGTGTCCCAGTTTCAGTTTCAACAGCCTTTCGGACCCCTTTCTCCCTGTAACCCTGGCGTATTCGGTTAAGACATTGTTTTTATGAAGCAGGAGGGCGTTCACATAGACCAACAACACAAAACTTTGTTCACGCAAAAATTCCATTAACTGTTTCTGTTCAGTTTAATTTTTCAGTTCAGGATAAACACATTCATTTACAGCAGCAGCTAGCACCAGGAACAATGCCTGGCATTATTTCTCCTATACCTGTCAGCATCCCCCTCCTTCAAAAAAGATTAAAATCGTGCATGTGGCTGTTCTGTTGCATCAAACAAGCTAAATAGCCACAATTATATTCTCTGAAAGTAACTTTGTGTGTGGAAGCCCAGGTATTAAGCAGGGTAAACAGCTGAAAATGTCTACTGTTCTACCAAAAAGTAAAGCACAAAGCTAGAGGCTAAGACAGAAAGGAAAGCAGAGGAATTCTTAAGGCATTTATGAACCCTTAGAATTAGATTTTAACTGCAGTGTAAAACAATTTGTGATGAGCGCAAGGCAAATAAAGGAAGTGTTCTTGTAGCAGCCCTTTCAATAAAAAGTTATCCCAAAGACTAGTCTAGACACTTACAGCAGTTTGGTCGATGGCTGTTGAATATTCTTAATTCTGATGGCTATGATGGTGCCAGGGACCACCATGGAAAAAGTCCTTCTGTGAGGTGCCAGCTCAAGGCCTTAAAGCAAGGTAATGCATGGATTCCTTCTAGTTTCAAAGTATGCAAGTGACTTTGCAGTCACTAAATCTATGTTTTGGCTAGTATTTTTTCAAGTATTCCTGTATCTTTATGGTTCAAACTGAAACACAAACATTCTTAGAGTTGAGAAAACTTTTGTCAAAAATTTCAATGGTTAAAACAGCTCTAAACAGATTAAACTCTTAGCTGCTTTACTGTTAGGCCACATAAACTACTGCTTGACTTTTATCCTCCAACTTAAAAATTCAAAGGAGAAAGAAATATCAAATAAGATACTGAAACAGAAATGACAGTCTGGCATTTTCTGTACTGAAATCATGTTTACTGGATATTCCAACTGTTCAAATTTTATCCCATTTCTCTAAGTAAAGAATAAGAAGAACTTATCCATCTATAGCAAACTATGCACAGTGCAGAAGATAAACAAAAAAATTATTTGTGCTCATCAAAACTTCATGAAAGATTGTGAAAAAGGCTTCCAGAAAGAATCACAGTTGCAAGCAAAAGTAAAAGCTTGAATCCTGAGAATTTAAATCATCTCTGGTTGATGTAAAATTTTCCAATTTCCTAGACTTCCTTCTCCAACTCTAAATGGCACACTGGTGCTATGTAAGAATGGCATAGCTTTGTGGAAAACCAGGAAATATAGTTTTCACTTAAATAATATTGTCAAGTACTTTATAATAATAACATATATATGCTTGATCATAACTCTTCACATGGAGAAAATTAATTGCTTCAAATTACTGAAAGATAAAATTTGTCTGTCAGAAATTAAGAGGCTGACAATAATGTCAATAATCCTCCTCTTTCCTTACAGACTGAAGCAGACTCTTTTGGTCAACAGTGAAAACAACAGACTCCTATGAAGATATATTGAGATGTTTTAATTGCTTTAGTAATTCCACTGACATGAAAAGAATCACATCAATAATGCACTCTCTATAAATATAAGATGCCAAACATCACCCAGCCCCTCATTAAAGAGTATTTTCAGAATTGCGTGTGCTTTCCCAAAGATCTGCCCCCAGTGTAGCCTTCCTTGGCTGGCAGTCAAAAAAACTAACATGATCCCTGTACAGCTGTGTGGTGTGTTGTAAACCACTGAATATATACTACTGAATCATCATAAGGGTTAGGAACATACTTGGTGCATAAAGGAGCAACTCTGGTGGGAGGTTGATGGTGGCAGCACATTAGGATGGGAACTGCCTTAGGGCCATGAATGCACCCTGACATGGACCCTGAAGCTGAACACGAAGTGGAAACAGAGCTTGTGGGGAACCATAAGAGGTAAAAATACCTTAATTTGTCCCTTATGTGGTATGTAAAGAAAGTGAGTTCTGCCCATGACTTGCACAACAGTCTGGATTCTAGCAAGTATTTGCCTAGGTCCTCGCCAGTCTGAAAAACTGGTTACTAAAGCATGACTTGGAAACTTGTTTCTTCCTGACATTCAGAAGTCTCCTTTTGGCCCTGGCTAATAGCAAGTCCGTGGACATCCTGGCTTGAAAAGGCTATTGAAGGTGTTTTGATAATTTTTTAGTAGATAATGCTATGGAAGTGAGATCCCCAAGGCCATCTGGTTATAGCAGTGGTGCCAAGAGAGTCAATCTGGTACAGTGTAAGGTTTATACTTGGCAGTTAATAAAAAAAATTGATCATCTCTTAAAACAGATGTTTCCTTAAGGGTCATCTCTGACAGCAGATGTTTCCTTAAGCATGTATAAACAATCTTTTAGCAGAATCATACAGTTCAGCCCTGCTAACTTTCTTGCATGTAGCAAAACTCATTCAGGATCCTACACTGCAGAACTATGTAGAGGAGAAATATAAATTCCTCTATGTAAAATCACAAAAAGGTCAATGAATTATAAATGTCTCTTAAATGCATTTACAATCAGAAGGGTCTAATTTCTGGTGCAGGTTGGGATTTTGGTATTTCTTGGTGTAACTTTACTGTCAAAGGGCTTTTAGGTAGCTATCATCCACTTAGATGGATTTCCAGCTTAAGCAGATAACATCTACAAAATAGCTATTCTCACCTTTCTTATCATTGCTTCCATGAATTTTCACTGAAATAATTAGTTTTAGTAGTGTTTCAAGAACGAACTGATTCTTTATGCATTGACTCTCTTACCAACACATTGATGTTGCAGAATTCAGATGAATTGAAATCTCAACTGGCTTGAGGATTTTACTTTAAAAAAATAATAAAAACCCCCCAAAACAACAAAACAAAAATAACCAACCAAAAAAATTACAAAATTTATATGAAAACTTAAGGTCTGTTATTTGTGTAATGAGGCACTTTGATCATCTGAGAAAAAAACTTGCTTAATATTCCTGGTAAGTGATTTACAGATTCAAGCCAAAACTTTCCATACTCTGTCTCCAAGAGAATTTGTAGAAAAAGCTCCTATTTCAGTTTAAATTTTGCTTATGATAGACTGAAATATCTTAGTATGCAATTAATAATCAGTATTTTTTATTTTGCTTTTGACACTTGAAGTGAAGAGTCTTTCATTTAGTAGACCCTAGGAGCTCTATATGATCTCAGGATGAATTTTCAGGAACATTTCAATAAGGTGTTCTCCCAGCCTTCACCCAATTATATCACTTATTCTTATGCATGAATGTGCTAGTAGAAGTTGAATCTTTTAATGATTAGTGTAGAACAACATATCAAAGCCTGCAGAAATTCACAGGTGATTTTCTAACTTTTTAAAAAATTTCAACTGCCAAGAACATGTCTTATTTTATCCAGAAGTTTTTGACATCAGAACCATGTGCTCTTAAAAAAAAAAAAAGAAAAAGAAAACCACAACACAAAAAACCCAAACACTTACTTGTTTGTTGATAACAGCACAGACATTGCTAAAACAATTAATTACATTAAATTCCAGAATATGTCAGTGGCATTTCAATTGCATGCATGTGAGATCTTCTAATCCATGCAAAATTCTTTGGAATGGAAGTTGTTTCACTGCAAATGGAAAGCTTGCAAAACTAAGGTCTACAGTTGTGTGTTTCCCAGAATTTTACTTTGCCTGTAGACATAAAAGCAAGGTATTCTAATGGAAAAACAGATTTTTTTTCTGTAATTTTTTCATATGTACCTATAACTTACTGTACTCAAAGGGGAAAAGTATTCAGAGAGAAAAACACGAACATCAAAGAATTGATACTATGCAAAATGTCCAATCACTTTATTGTGAGACATGTCTGAGCCATAGATGCTTTAGGGTAGTCAAAATTAGTGGAATTATTCATATGACTTCTTGGTGTTATTTGATATACCTGCCTTAAAAATATTACTTTATTGTTGCTCAGAGAAATGGTATTGTACCAGATCTGATAATATCAAATACCTGTTTCCCCATTTGCCTTGATTTTTCATGACTCCTTTGACAAAACAAAAGGTAAATACTATGCCAAGTGTGTAGTTGCTGAGTATGTTTGGTATATGGTATCCTCCGCTATGATACAATGAACCCTGTTTTTGCCCTCTAGTGCAACTCCTGTGTATTAAAATATATGTATGCTTTGTATTACTACCATATACAGTGATGATGTATGAATAAATGTGTGAGTTTAAATCCCTGGGGAAAGATGTATCTTTTAAAACTATTGGGTGAGCAAAAAGTCTTCATTCAAGAATGCCAAGTCATTTCTAAATATACCAGGCTCCTATGAACACTTGCTAAGGATTCTGCATCCAAGAATGAAGACTAAACCATTTTGACTGCTATTTTTAGAAACTCCAAAGGACATCAGCTCTACCACAGATAAAGTAGATCCAACCATGGCTTTTGATATGCCTTTCAACCAAGTATATAGCAGCTTGGCAAACTGGATCAGGTAGCTCCAAATCTCTCAATGAATTTAATGTCATCAGCACTTTGCTGTCTTATCTCTTACCTCATCTATTCCCATCAAAAGGTATTCTCCAGTTAGGTTTCTGTCACCAGGGAAAAATTTGGATGTTCCACTACTTGCAAGCAGAGTGACCTGAGGTATATTTAGGACAATAAAAAAATGAATGAGAACAACCTGAGGCACAGTGACTGGTACCTAAGCATCATACACTGGCATAATCAACATGAACAAGTGAGAAAAGAAACTCTCATCCCTCCATTAGTTCCTAAGTCTGCTAAAGTTTTCAGTGTCCCAAATGGAAAATATTTCCTTTTCAACAAAGATTATGGAAATATTTAGCTATGAAATCATGCCTCTTGAAGGACACATATCTGTTTGTAACATTAAAAAAGGAAGCTGCCCTCTGGATGGAAAGGATTTACCTTTTGACTCCCATGAGTTTTGCATCACAGAAAGAAAAATAAAACAGAGGATGTACCTTCCTTATAAAATAGTATTAGGTATATGATTGAACTTGCAATCTCAAATAAATTGCTTTTCCAAAAATTGCCTTTAAGTGTGGACCTGCTGCCTATAAAATGTTCAGCAGCAAGATTAAAGGGCAATTCCTCAATTTCATAAAAGCATAAAATCCAAAGGATAAACTGGGGTTTGATTCAGCTTGGTATGTTTTGTGGGTGGAGTTTGCAGGTATGTCTCTGCAACACAGAGTGGTTAATTGTACTAGCTGCAGTAGTCTTCTGCAGAAGTATCTTGGAGATTCCCAAGTTCATCTGGTTCAACTGTCATATTCTACCACTCAGAGTAACACCTTCTCCCCAGAAGAGACTCCCTCTCCCCTGACACTGGAAATTATGTGAGTTGGTATAGAACAACCTCCAGGCCCTGGCCATGCCATACCACCTCCTGACTGCTGCAAAAAATTAACACTGTCCTGGTCAGAACCAGGACATTATCCACCCTTTATTCCATACCATCTACGTCATGGCCAGATCCTATACATTCCAACTAGATATGTATGCATATATATATATATATATATATATACACACACACATAAACATATGCATATAGATATATATACGCACAGAGATATATATACACGTATACTTATGCATATAGGATTTACTATACACATATGCATATAGTATATACTATATACATATACAAGTACAGGTATCATTTCCATAGTAAATGGCCAACACTTCAAGATGTCTGTTGAGTTAATTTAATCCATGACTGTGAGTTCTATCCATCTTGGAGTCTTCCAGGGCAGGAGAACTGGTGTGTTGTTGGCTGGTTACAAGCTGCATCAAAAGCTCATGAGGGGTGTATCTGATGCACTCCTTACTTATTGTCCCTTGCATACACTGGCAGTGTCATTCAGCAACTAATATTATACAATTCAGCATTACAGACTGTTCTCACCCAGAAATCAAGTCCCCTTGAGGTACACATCGTGTTTCTTTGTCCCTCTGCATTACCCACCAAATGCACCCAGGTCCTTGAGCAAAAACAATTCCATGGATGGGTTTGCCTCTGCTTGAGACAAGACTAACCCAAACTAAGACTAATCCAAACCCTCACACATTCCTCATATGCACCACAGGGAACCTATCAATTTCTACAGTACGTGGAGGTCCTGATTGGGCAGGGCCAGCTTGATTGGTAGAGCCCCTCATGTTAACTAAACAGGTGGCCTTCACTAAATGTAGGTTCCAATGTTTGAAGGCTCCCCCATCCACTGCTTTCAATGTGTTTTTTAACAGTCCATTGTACCCTTCAATTTTCCCAGAGGCTGGTGCATGACAGAGAATATGATATACCCACTCAATACTGTGCTCTCTGGAGCGGGTGTCTCTGAGGCTATTTTTGAAATGAGTCCTGTTGTCCAAATCTGTTCTTTCTGGGGTGCCGTGTTGCCACATAAGTCCCTCTTCAAGGCCCAAGATGGAGTTCCAGGCAGTGGTGTGAGGCACAGGGTGCATCTGCAGCCATCCACCTGTTGTTTCCACCATAGTCAGAACACAGTGCTTGTTTGGAGGCTTTGCAGGAGTGTGATGTAACTGATCTACCAGGCCTCCTTGTATTTATATTTTGACCATTGTCCACCATACCAGAAAGGCTTTACCCTCTTGGCCTGATTGATTGCAGTGCATGTTTCACAGTTGTGGATAACCTGGGAGATGGCGTCCATGGTTAAACCGACACCTCAGTCATGAGCCCATCTATGTGCCACATCCCTTCCTTGATGATCTGAGGCATCACGGGCCCACTGAGCCAGAAAGATTTCACCCTTATGTTGCCAGTCCAGATCCACCTGAGACCCTTTAATCTTGGCAGCTCAATCCACCTGTCCATTGTTTTGATGTTCTTCAGTAGATCAACTCTTGGGTATGTGTGCATGTACATGATGTACTTTTACAGCCAGATTCTCTACCTGGGCAGCAATGTCTTGCCACAATTCAGCAGCACAGATGGGTTTACCTCTGTGCTGCCAATTTTTCTTTTTCCCTCAGTCCAGCCACCCCCACAGAGCATTTGCTACCATCCACAAGTCAGTGTAGAGGTAGAGCTCTTGCCATTTCTCTTATTCAGTGACATCTAAAGCCAGCTGGATTGCTTTCAGATCTACAATTTGACTTGCCCCACCTTGTCCTTCAATAGCTTCTGTGACTCACCACGTTGGACTCCATATGGCAGCTTTCCATTTTTGATTTTTTCCTATGATATTGCAGGAACTGTCAGCAAAGAGCGTGTATTGCTTTTCACTTTCAAGTAACTGATTATACGGTGGAGTCTGCTTAGCATGTGTCACTTTCTCCTCTTCTGATCATAGTCTGAAATTTTCATCTCTGAGCCAATTTGTGATGACTTCCAAGATACCTGGGTGATTAGGGGTTCTCATTCAAGCTTGCTGTATGATCACAGTGATCCACTTACTGCATGTAGCATCAGTGGCATGATGTCTGGAAGGAACTTTCCTTTTGAACATTCAGGCCAGCACTGGCAGTCAGGGTGCCAAGAGGAGCTGTGCTTTGATGCCAACTTCTGAGGCAGCTCAAACCCCTTCATAAGCTGCCAGTATCTCTTTTTCAGTTGCGGGGTTGAAGGCCTTGGATCCTTGTATCCCTGACTCTAGAAGCCCAAGGGCTACTGCATGAAAAATCTCTTGTTTACTTTGTTCAAAAGCTTGTTGTTGTTCAGGACCTCACTTAAAATCATTCCTCTTCTGTATCACATGGTAGAGAGGGTTTACAATCTGACTGTGTTCCAGAGAGGGTCCAAAGGGCTGTGGAAGCTGAAACTGAGACACCTCTGAAAGCTTAACTCAAACAGTAGTTTTATGACCAAAAGTGGCCAAGTAAACAGGAAAAAACCCAAGAGAGAGAGAGAGAAAAGGGAAAACAAGCCCCCAGGTATAAACACCCCAAATTGCCCAGGTGTTTCCCATTGAATTGTCTTACTGACCCCCCGAATGCCCAGACTTCCTGAAGAGTGGCTGCATCCTCAAGAGTCAGCTGGCTCACAGGTGAGGGTGGGCATCCCCGCCAAGGCAGCATTGTCCTGACATGTGAAGTGAGTGAGCCCCGAGCATGAGCCACCTGCTCTTTTTCTAAGTTGCCAAAGTGACATCTACCTGAGCAAGTGTGGCCAGTACTGCACAGCCAGAGATCCCTGGCACCTCCCCCCCATTATATAATTAGTACTTCTCTGTGCATATGTGGGTTTCTCTGTGCTTGTGCAGTATACTTCAGAGGGTTGTCATTAATTGGGTCTGGAGGTTTACATCATCCTTCTCCTCCTCTCTTTCTCCTTTAAGTGCCCTTGAAGGGCCATCAGACAATTGTGAGAGCCCAATTAATTTTAGTTTACAGAGAAATGCCTCCTTCAAGGCCAGAGACCACCTTTATTGGCCTGTTTTCCCATAGCTTGGCAGGAGAAGCACAATTCCTCACAGGTGGCTGGGCCAAACACAGACCAAAAATATTAGCATCTAATTCAGCCCGAATACAGACTGTAAACTGGAATATGCATCCTTCAAAAATCTACAGGACTTAGAAAAGCCTGTGTTTCTTTCTTGTCCATTGGTGGAGATACAGCTGCTATTTTGTTGCCCACATCCATTAGAATCTAAAGATGTCCATCTTGCCTTTTTACTCCAGAAGCTGAGTTTCCTGGGCACGTCCCTTGACCTTAGTTTGTTTTATGGCAAAACCAGCCTTCAGGAAGATCTGGATTATCTTCTCCTGTTTCTCAAAAACTTCCTCTGCTGTGTTGCCCCAGAGAATGATGTCATCAATGTATTACAAGTGTTCTGGACCTTCTCCTTTTTCCAGTGCATTCTGGATCAGTCCACGACAAATAGTGGGGCTGTGTTTCCCCTGGATACTGGTGGGGCATGGGACATTTGCTCTCTAACTTGCTTGAATCTTTCCATCTGTCTGTAGACTTGGACAGTCTTTCCACACCTGAGCCACAAGGTCGATAGGAGGAAAAGAGATGATCTTCATATTGCTGGAGTTGGCTGGTCACCTGAAGCACTGTTTGTTCTCTTTCTTTCCTTGACATCAATGCCAATGATTTGGCATGTTCTGTAGAAACTTCTGCTACGTGGATTGTGTACACTGGGCTTCATCTGGATCTATAAGGGAATGCTAGTTATTTGAATCCCTATAGATTACCTCCAGCACGTCTAATTCTCTCAGGTACTAGAAACTTTGCTCCATGAAGCTCCACCTGTTTAGATGCACTGTTAGATCATTCTTGAGAGAATACCTTTCCCTCATGCTCAACAGGAGTCATCTCCAGAATCCAAGGGTTTCTGTCTTCTTCCTAATCCTGTTGTCAATGCCCATATCTCAGGACAGGAATCCTTGGCTTCACTATCATCTAGTTTTATATTGTGGGCCGTGATATCCCAGCAGCAGAGCAGCCAGAGCACTAGGGGCTCATTCAGCTGGTGGCTGAAATGTTTTCTCATATCTTGTAGCTCACCCAGTGGTAGGAATCAGGTGATTATTCCCTGGTCCTGCCTCTTCCTCCTGTTGTGAAGGTCCTACTTCCTCTTCGTCGCTCACCAACTGAAATGATTTTGTATTGAATTTCTTCTTAAGTATAGGGACAACTCCTACTGGCATGGGTTGTTCCTCTGGTTCTGCTGCAGTTTGAGTGGCCATGGTGCTGGCTGGTCTGCTTTCCTCCTCCTCCTTCTGAAGGTGCTGTCTAGTAATGAGCAGTGTCCCATAAAGAGTAACTAGGGCCCAGCACACTGCATAGCTTCCTGCCTCTCTGGAGCTGCCACAGCATTTTTCACATATTTTATCACTTCAACGGGGTCCTGTAATTGTTCAGGGGTTACCTTCCAAGCCATTGGAGCGGAGAATTTCCCCCAAAACTGGCACGTTTTCTCCCACATTTCACACCACTCATGACTATCTGCCCTTGGGGCAGATTTCTGAAAAACCTTCCTAAAAATTTCTTTTGTAACTCTAAAATTGATGCGGACAGCAATGAGGAGACCTGGCAGACCAAGCAAAAAGACTGTGATTTCCTTCACATCTAAAGGGAATTCAAAATTCTCAAAAGCTGTTTTAACAGGCCTGAAGGAGGAAAAGAGGGTGGGTCATAAGCTGGGGAAAATCATCCTCCCTTGTTCCATCCATAGGCAGGGTATAGTTGTTAATTCCCAGAGGCAGCGCCCAAGGCCAGGGCAGGAGAGCAACACTGAATACACATACCAAATGGCTCTCATTGCCCTTTATGTTATCATGTGATAAATTGATATCACACACTACAGCAACAAAGCAATTCTGATCCCTCTCCCTGCTCTGAAAAAGAACACCATGAGGAGCACACATGGGAACATATACAGGATTAGGTACCACACTCGCATGAGCAGAAAAGCCCATTGTAACCAGTGGCTTGGTGCCTAATACACAAATTCTTAGATCAAAATTCTTTCCAATTCTCTGGGCAGACCTGTTGTTCTCTCAACACTTCTTTCCTGACTCTGAGCACCAGTTAAAGGTTGTTGTGGCTTAGGAATGGTATTCCCAAATTCCGAACTCCCACTAGAAAGAAAACCACGAGCTGCTCCCCTCCCTGCTCTGGCCAGAGAGAAAAAGGACAGAGATTATGGGTTGAGATAAGAACAATTTACTGGACACAGCAATGCAAAAAGGAAATGATGAGCAACAGCAACAGCATTAACAACAAAAGGGTACCAAGAGAAGGTGATTGACAAGGAAAATGCTCACCAAAGACCAGGACAATGAAAAGCAATGGCAGACAGACCTTCTTGTCACTATGCTTTTTTCCCCGACTACAAGCCACGCCTGCCTTCTTCCCAGAAGTGAGAATCCCTTACTTCTATCCCCAGCAATGACAAGAGGTGGTGTAGCGTAAGAAGCTGGGCATGCCCACACTGCCCCAGGCTCCACCCTTCACAGCTACTGCAAAAAATCGCCTCTGTCCTGGCCAAAACAAAATGCTGGGGTGCCTACCACTCTCATGAAGCACATCCTTGTGGCAAGACAAGTGTTGCTCAAATCCTGCTCCTCCAAACCAGAGGAACCACAGAGGTGAAGAAGGCTGCTTCCTGCCTAGGGTTTTCCTTCCAGAGAAAGCCAGCGAGTGGTAGCAAAGCACTGACATCCCAAGCCAATGTGGAGCTAGGAGGCAAATGGGAGGTATGCTCTGAGCAAGGTTTGCTGTATACACTGTGGATGCACCTGCTCTACAGTATGTATATGCTGTGTACAACCACTCTACACTTCAAGTTTGTATGACAATTTTTACACAGAAAAACATGAAAGACCTTCCTCTGTCTCCCCTTCAATAGAAGAAGCACTTTGTATAAACAAAGAGCCAAATCGTTGCTCACAGTATAGAGGAGACAGTTGAAAGCACAGCAGCTGAAGTTTGCTTATCCCAGAAACAATTCAGAATAAACATTGTGGTTGCAAAATCACAGCAGATCAGCAGTTTCTACCTGCAATTCTCTATGGTGATACATTTTTGGTCCAGATGTTCATTGTCTACAAGTAATTTGTGAGTGGTTTGGTAACTGGGTTTGCACAGATGGTGAGACATCCATCAGCATAGCATTAAGCTTTTGTTGTAAGGCCTCTGGGGAAAGGACCACCTTATAAATGAATGTTTATATAATGTCCTGCACAATGGGAAACCAAATCCTCTTTGAATTCCTATATGCCATCAAAACATATCTGTAAGTGTGTATATATTACAAACATCATTTATGCATTATACAAGGACTGAATAACTAAAAGCCGGATTCCTTGCCCATATTTACTTAGGTTGGGATTTTTGAAGAGCGTTGGGTCTCCTTCTGAAATTTTATTCAAAAGATTTATTCAAAATATAATTTATAAGGCAATGGATATATGAGAGAAAATTTTCTGGATGAAGAGAGCTGGTTTTGAATGACATTGCTTTTCTGCCTGTAGTTATGCCCTGAGCAAGAACAAGGTCTCCAGGTCTGCTGTAAGGCTTGCAGAAAACCTTTAGTGAAGAATCTCTGTGTATTTATAAACTGATAATCATACATTTCTGTTCAAGATGGAACAACTTGCTTTGTAAGTCCTTCAGACAACATCTGGATGCATCTCTGATGTCAGCACAACTTATGTGAAGTTATGAGAGAAGGGAACATTGGTTCAGCACAGTCTCTCAATGTACTTTGCTGGCTGACTGGATTTCCTTGGATTCAGGCCTTTGAGAGTAGATCTATGATCTGGTCCTAAGGGACTCCAGATGAAGTATCAGAGATGAATGATACATGCAGTAAAGATCATAAAGTCTTTTATCTTGGCAGTCGTGATTAGGAAGCATTAATGAAGACAGTAACAAATGTAGAAAAATTGCTGTGACTCTTAGGAACAAAACAATAATTTTGTTTCTCTTCCTATTTGATTGATATATATGTGTGTGTATCTGCTTGTGTATACCTACATGTGTATGTATGAGACATATATGTATGTGCCTTTCAAAAGTATGCAGTCTTTAAGCAAACCAAACCTCTTTTCTTTGGGCCAGTTTCCTAGCTCCTATTGCAGGTCAGTATCTGAGGTTACAGCCGAGGGATGCTCTGATAGCTGTCAGAATGACCAGTGTTTGAAGACCATTTTCACCAGCCATTTCCCCCATACTGAATTGGAACACATTATGTGAGGGGCCACCCTGGTTTTATTGAACTCAAAATCACTACAGGGACTTAAAGTGACTCTGAAGGTGTGAGCATAAACCTTCTTTGTTGTGTATGTGTGTGTTAGCATGTCATCTTTTGGGATAATTATCCAAATGTGATGCCTATGGAGATCTGGCTGATTCAATACTTATGCTCCCAGGTGGTCAGTCTGTAATTTAAAGATTCACTGGCCTCATAAAGATAGCTACAAATGGAACAGTAACCATAATTACAGGAGGCTGTTCCACTAACTCATAGCTAACAAATGTTAGTTAAAAGATAAATAACCTTTATGCAAGCATTTCCTGGAGGTGTATGAGCCTTGTGTTTTCCTTTGTTCTGGCTTCCCACTTTGTTAGAGATGGAATTCAAGGAAACAGAAAAGATTTTGTAATGTCATTTTGTTTCAGCTCCTAGAAATTGGAGGATATCTTTGACATTGAAATATTTTTTAAAAAACCCCGAGTACTACTTCTTTATGACTCTGAGAAACAGTGGGTTTTTTTATGCTGAGTTTCTCTTACCTCTGTTGTTTTTTCTATTTTTTATCTTATTTCTAATCTGCAGCTTTATAGAAGAGAACACTAGGCTTTCAGGATTTAGCACCAAAAAAAAAAAAAAAGACTGAAGCACTCATTTTCCTTTGTAAAAAACACAAGTATTTGCTGTATTTTTAGTATACTTATCATGTTCATTCTTGACACTTTCTGCTGAATACTTGACTGTTTCAGTAGTTCTAAAGTATAACAGTTCTTCAAGATAAAATTGTAGAATTGCAGCCATTTTCTTTTAGGTGGTAAACTTCCGTCTGGCATTGCTGCAACTAAAGCAGGCCTGATTACACAGCCTTAAAGGAATATAGGAATTGTATTACTACAACAGCAGGCTAGTTACACAGGTCTGCCATAACCTACTTTCTGGTAAAAATCTTCACATAACTCTTAACTTGAGAGTGGCTACTGTCAGAATGAAAGAATTAAGATTTATTTAATTTTTACATTACTTAAGGCAGCTTTGGATGGTCTCATCATCCATATAAATCTATAATCCCTTCTTGAATCCTGCTGAGTTCTTGGCCTCACACACAACTGGTATTCTGCCATATCCAGGCATTGCTCATACCACTAAGGAACAATGCAGTTGTGCAGGAGGTATAGAGAAGCAAAGATTTTGCCCCTAGAAAGTATCCAAAAGCAAATAAAGAGGTGCAATTTACTGAAACTAGTCAGTTGTTTAAGCCTTCTCTCTTAAACTTATAAACATTTTAGAATGTTGCTATAAACTGTATACACTAGAGATGAGTCTAGTCAATATACTCTGTTTATTCTTAATGTAGAGAGATACTTTCTTTGTAGAAGACTATAGGAAAAAGTCATATCTCACTAGATGAGATGCTACAGGTGGAAAATATAGACAAAGCCTTATGGAGCAGTACTCCTCCAATAAGCTGGAAAAGAAGCAGGTAAGTTTATCCTAAATACAAGTTAGTGTAATTGCTTTTAGTTAGCCATGGTAATGTTGCTTAATTAGAACTTCTGAGCAAGAAAGGCTGTCAATAACACTGAGCAGGAGATGCTTGTGCCAAACATAGAGAGAAAATAGGACAGTAGACAGATGTCCTGGAATGGAGGGAAAAAGTGTGCTAATGTTTGTGCAATGGAGAAAGAGAGAGGAAGATTTTAAAGTGCTGCTGTAATTTAAATCTATCTATATACAACTCCTATAAAATTTATTTCTGATATGACTGAATTGACAAAGAAAGACAAAAATTATTTCTGTTGTTAAAATCACTGATAACAATTCAAAGAAAAAAGTTTCATATGTCCAATGAACATGTCAAAAGTGTATGAACTAATTTAGTGGTTAACATTTATTACAGATTTTTTTAAATCCTTTTTACTCAGACACTCTATTTGGTCATGTGGGATTTTCTAATGAGTGGGGTAATTGCACAGAAATACTTGGACATGCTGAGTTTTTTCAGGAGTGAACCTGGGGCTTCACTGAAAGAAGTGTTTTCACAAACATTTGCAGTGATACAGTCAGGTTTGAGGTGCAGATGTCAAAATGTATGGTCCTTTGACTGTTCAGTACACACATACCTGTGTGTGAATTCTGCACTTGTGTGCACAGCAGTCATACAAGGCTTGGGCCATTCAGCTTTGCCAAAAGAGGGCCTAACCTGTAGGGCTGGAAGGCTGAGAAGTTTCCTGGTTTAGCTTGGATTTTGAAAAGTTAGTCACATGCCTGTTTCAATTAATGTCCCTGGTAAACATGGGAGCTTCTTTGTTACATTGCTCTTTAGGTACCACTTCACCAGTGGAAAGGAAAGAGCTCTTGGGGAATGGATAGCAAGGGATGGTTTAAACTCAGTAAGGCTGGAGAATTTTTTACTACATTGTTTTCTCTCAGCAATCACCTATTGGTAGGGTCCAATTATTAGCCACTCCACTCCCTCTTGGTGGAGTGGCTAATAGCAGCAGGAAAGATGACAGCCTCCATCAAGCATCCTTCATGTGAAGATCAATACATTGCTCCCAGTTAAATAAATAGGAATGCACAATAAAGTTCTGAGTATGAAAAAATCAGGATATTTCTGTCTGAAATCTGTTTCAACCAAAATAACAAACAGTAACTGTTTATAAAAACCAGTAATGCATAATT
>JAWWEW010000088.1:35414570-35429387 GCA_035583185.1 Anabacerthia variegaticeps
AGTATGTTGAGAGTGCTGTTTAGCCACTGTTGACCTCTTCATCTCCTCAGCTGCTTCGAAGGCTCGAACTTCTAAATACCCATTAAGAATTCAAAAAGGTCGTTTTACATCACGCCGGTCCCTCCCCAGGAGGCAGCAGTTTAAAAAATTGCCCTGGAATTCAAACCGAGTGCACATGTTGTCCTTGGCTGGTGTAACATTTCAGAACTCAGGAAGGTATTTTCTCTTCTGATGCATATTTTACTTCAATTTCTGTGTCTCATCAATAAATGTAAATTACTCAGATACAGAAAATACCAAAGGGTGCTTAATCATATTTAAGTATTTCAATGAATCAACTTCATGATATTCAAAGGGGAGGATTCTTTGTTTTTTTAAAAAAAAAGATTTTGATGTTTCCATTTTTTTTTAAATTGCATTCAGCACTTGAGAGATGACCTTTAATAGAATCACACTGGGTGATCCCATTGCATCATGCAGAGAGATGCTATATCATCTCTAGTATACCCAGGGAACCAGCATGAAGAAGAGATTTAGCACAGTAACTTCAAGTTAATAGTTTATATTCAATCTCATTTGTCTTCAAGACGTTATCCTCCATTCTGGTCTGATTTCTGAAGATTTATTCTCACTGTAGACCTCTGGAATATTTAATGAAAACCACAGCATGTGCTAGCCCAGCTTCCAAGTCATCCATTCCACCAAGATTTATGTATGTAATTAAAGTAAGATTGTTTAGTGGAAGTGTGTGAGTAGTGTATTTGCCATTCTCTCAGAGGAAGTATCATTATCACCCATACAAAAAGCCCAAAAGCAAATCCAATCCAAACAAACAGACCATCAAACAAACACGCAAAGGTAATGCGTAAAAAATTTGCCCAAAAAGAACTTGTATTAGTATAGTACTTCAGCCTGATAAAGTCCAAATTGTTTCTTTACTTCCTCTTGAAAACGTACACACAGTTCACATCCTTAGATAGGCTTTGTTATCTTTACTAGATGAAAGTTACTTCTAGTACTAGTATAGTAAATTAAGGGGCACTCAGGATAGAATGCACCCCAATCCTCTTCCTCCTATCACATTTCTTGTGTTATTAAGGAGACTCTGATGCTGAAGGTGCAGTAAATTATGGCACAATCCTTAGCTCTTTTATTCAGAAAATATAAGACTGCTGAACTGATAGTGTGACTGGGTGATAGATTAAAAAAAATCAAATTTAGGACCATTTGTTGGCAGTTGAGATCATTTTACAGAGATTCCAATGTTAAATCTCTCATCAGTGCTGCTGCTTTTCAAATTTAGGTTACTTGGACTGCAGGTAAAGTTACAGTTCTGTGTAAAAATGTTTAACCTCACTGTGATGGTGCCAGCTCTATAACCTGTGCTGCTTGCAGATTTTTACAGCAGTGAATTTTTGTTGCCTGTGTGATGAGTGTATCTGCAGGTAACCACACAATGCACTGTGTATTCAGTTTCTAAATTACCTTGGATCCCTACAGCAATGAGTGGTTTATCATTAAATGTAAGGAATGTAAGCTCAGAGTCTTTTCTGACTTCCTCTTCATTTCCCAGCCAGTGAGGATTCCCTCTGGCTGGTTTAAGGTCCTGGTTATCAACATCCTCATGGAGTTCCAAGCTCTAGAAACACTAATAAGTGTGTTAAGAAAGCAATAATCACACAGAAGAATAAGTTCTTTGTTATGAGTATAACTTTTCCCTGTAGACAGAAATCTAAACATTTTCAGAGTTTTTGCTCAGGTTTTTCAGATTTCTGATCCATGATTGTACTCTTTTTGTTCCTTTTGAAGTACTTTATCACAAGGAAAACATCTATTTGGGCTACTAGAGCTTGAAGATCTGCACCATACATGAGCTTATACTTACTGCACTAGAAGGACATCTCTATTTACTTACATAAAAAGCATTTCAAGACCTAGGTAAGTATAGTTGTTTGGATTGTAACAGGAACAAAAAAATACACAATAAACATCAAAATATTCAAAACTTGTCAGATTGTCACCTGACATTTAACCAAGTAGAAATAATTTACACTGGTTTATATAAGAAGATTTTTTGCCAGGATAAAGTCTCTCTGATCTGTACAAATATTCACAGACAGAGTGCTAGTGAGAAAAATAATTCCTTCTAACCTTTTGCATTGATAGGATAATGCGTATATGGGAAAATAAATCTCTCAAACTGAGCTGTTAGTTGCTACACAGATGATGCATGTCTCCCCATTGCAAACCTTGCAATGGCATGTTCACTGAATCAGATCAGACACCCAAACTGTAGCTGAGAAACATTCTTACAGTCCTAGTGATTCTACTAGGATTATCAAATGTCCTGCTCTAGTCCTATTAGCAGAATAACTACTCCAGTAATGCATGATAAATTGCCATGTGCTAACTTAAAGTACCTGCAAAACGTATTCTATCTTAGCTGAGCACAATGAACAGTTTCTACTGATAATTCAAAACTCAGTTATTCAAATTCTCTTATCTGTGCACATTTTGGTCAACTTCTTTCCCTGCTATAGGAACTGCCTTGCCTGAAGGAGCTGCCAGAATTACTCAGCGTGCTCAACCGGGGTGTTGATCGAGCCATCAAAGGAGTTCACATAGCACCTAACTGGTCTCAGCCCCACAGGGGCTGCCAGGGTAGGGCCCGGCACTGCTGGGAAACCAGAACTTCAGGAGATAGACTGTCAAGTAGGCAGCTGCTTTCAGAGAAGTAATTTGTCACAAATGAGTCCACTGTCTCATCTGTGCAGAGATAAACTGGGAAGTTCCCGTGAGGTGCTCTAGGTATGCCGACAGGCACCACCACTGCACACATAGCCTTTGGATGTGCCAGCCACACTACAACTACAACCACAGCAAGAACTTGAATTTCCTCCTGATCTCACAATCATAAACGAATCTCCACGGGGTTTGTCACACTTGGATTTGCATGTATGCATTATTTACCTTTAATTCCCTTTCTCTCTCAGAGGTCTAATTTTCACAAGAGCGTGACTGACTATCTTGCTGACTCCATAGCATTTCATCCCACTGAACAGAAATTTTGCAGAAAGACAAAATTATTACAATGTAAATCAACTAATGAGTCTCCACACATGCCCAAACCTAAACTGCACACTGCATGAAGTGTATTGACACAAATTACACAGCAAAATCAGTTGCCTTTACACAATCTACAGGCTCTATTCATGTGTCTAAGCAATGATTAGAAATGATGTGCAAAAATTTTCCAGCATACAAAAAGTATAATTTAGCAAGTAGCAGTAAAACCAAACAAAACTGACAACCAAAAACACACAAGCAAATAATTAAACCAAACAAAGAACACTACCTAAATCCACTGCCTAAAAGAAACATGGTTTCAGCCCATGTCTGTATGTGATGACATTTGCAGATTGATGCCAGTTATTCTATTTCTATGCATGAAAGGTTAGAAGAAAGAGTACAAGTTAGCAAATAGATATATTTTTTTACTTAGATAATTATAATAAAAGTAATCTATAGATAAAGGTATTTTAGATAAATAAATCCATTTTAGATGAATAAAGCATAGATACTAAAAGACAGCTTTATGAGCCTAATTACATTTTTCTGTCTTTGAGACTGTGCTCACACAGAAGTTCCCACCTGTAGATGAACAAACCCAACAGTCACTGAACCTAGATAAGATTTCTACTCTAATTAAGCAGTTTCCTTATTAGTATTCTTTAAAGTAATCGTTTCAGAGGTAATAACCTCTGAATGTATACCTTTCTTCTTTTGTTTTATTTATTTGTTTTCATTCTGTGTTTACATAAATGTGCTACAGAAGCATCTATATAGTGTTATTTTCTTTTACTTAGCTCTTGTATCACACGATTGAGATATGACATAAAATCCCTTTTTCTCCATTTCTCAAAAAACCTGCTGCCTCTGGGGTGGTCACTTTGAACTCTCCTGAACTTGCTACTAATGTCTGAGAATCAATAGCTGTAGGATTCCTTTTGTTTAGCCTTATACTGGTATTTGTCACAAGGTAAAACATCATAGTCCTTAAAGGTCCTTGACTTTCCTCTAAGAAGTCTTTCTTCCTCCGTAATTCATTGCATTTGTCAAACATGGACTTCTTTTACAGTGTTTCCTCTCGTGAAGGGGCAACTTTAGGACAACTGGGAAGCATGAAGGTGTTTCATTTCTACTGCTACAGAGAAACGAGGACGTGAACAAGAGAAGATAAGTGATCAAGAAGATAAACAAGGAAAAGAACAAGTCTGCTCAAAATCATACAATTTCAAAAGCTCTCAGAAGAGGAGCTGGGAGCCAGAGTAGGAGCTGGAGGTTTGCTGGAGAAGAGGGGAAGAGGCTGTGACTAGTGAGGACCAAAAGAAACCACCTGAACTCATGGCCGAACCTGGCAGTGAAGAAGGCCACTCAGCCATCTATTTCTTTTAAAGTCACTTTGAACAGAAGTAAAAGATTTTTACATTTGGAGATCAAGAGGTTTTTTTTTGTCCCAATTCACAGCATTCTGATTTTTTTAAAAAAAGCTTTTTTTGTCTTACTAAGAGCTTTTCACTGCTTTCCCCTAAGAATGCAGGATCAGTACCTGGAAATCTGGAAGGAGTTCCAGTTTGGTAAAAATTACTTCCAAAGTCATATTTTCCAAGAAAAGTGCATGTTGAGGGCCAATTTTACACATATAAAATTGTGTTTCTTTCCCCCCAAACAGTAATTTCTTCCCTCCATCCCTTATTTTAATGATAATGTGAAGTTTTTGAGTTCTTTGACATTGGTATCAAAATGAAAATATTTCTAAAAACTGAATAGGTCAAAATGCAAACATCTGAGGTTGGAGATCATAGATATTAACAAAATACGGGGGTTTTGGTCCCTGTCTTTTTCAAATACAGAAGGCACCTTTTTCTCTCAGAGAAGCTAGTAAAGGAACGAGCATATATTAGGATATAGAACAAAATATAAAACAACTAATCTTCTATCTGTGAACCATTTGTCAATGGTAACCACACTTTTCTTTCACTAACCTTCCCTCTCAAAAGCAGTTTACTCGAGGCATATAAGACTGAGATTTGATTATCTCAAAGCTTTTGAAACTTTTAACTGAAATGTTCTTGAAATCACAGATAAGTAATATTATCACAACTATAGATAATTAATAGGATCAATTAAGTATGTAAAAAAAAATGATTTTTTGAACAGCTTTGCAAGTTCTGACTATGAAGTTGCTTCCCACAGTTCAACAATGAAAAAAAACAGAATGACCCTACTTTTTTTTTAGATACTTTACTTGTTTCTTCACACTCCTGCTCATCTTTTCTATGCACCTAGCAAATTAGTAAGAATCACTCTGCTGTGTATTTATCTGCTGCTTATACAGCAGGCAGTGCTGTTGATTAATATTTCTATACTACCCAAAAAGCCTTTCTGGCCTATCCAAGCTGCATGACAATTTCAGAGCAAAGTGAACATTGCTGTATTGTTACTTGAAGCACTGAAATGCTTTCCCATGTGACAAGGATTTCATGGAAGCATTATTTAGCACTGGTGTGGGAAGATTTTCATTTGCTAACAAAAAATTTTATTTATTTGCCTTAGTGCTCCATTTTTTTGCTACTCAGACTCTAAGTATAAAGCTCAACTGAAAGCTTCTACTGCTAACAAGGTTTCTATTTTGCTCTACCTGCATTATAATACAAGGAAAACACTCTGAAGGTTGTGATGTTCAAACCTTCTTCCTTAGCAAATTTCTGGGGAATGAGTGAAAACATCATTCATGAATTCTGAGGAAAGGATTCAAGCAAATAGTTGTTATACTCCAAACTTTTTAAAAAATATTAATTTCTCAAGCTTATTAATTTCCTAGGTTTTGGTTATTTGTATGACAAAATAGCAGAGGTTCACTGTAAAAGTACCCAAGACACTGGCATTAAATTTTCCTTAATCTATATATAAAAAGTAGTTTCTGCTTTTCCAGATTGTTGTTTTAATACAATGAAATACTTTCCTTCCCTTGTTTCTCAGACCTGCTAACTGAAACAGCAGCATTCTCTCCATAAATTCATAAACTTCTACCATTAAATAAGGAAGTGAGAAGCACCCAGGAAAATTATATTTATTTCTTCAAATGAAAAGAAACTACTTCCATATATTATTGACTCTAGGAAAAATATAGATCTCATTTATATGTGAAAATCAGTGAGAAAATTAAGCCTTTTGACTGGTCTTCCTCTAACTAAGATGAAGAGATTCCAGAGTTCATACAGAAATAGTGGGACAGAACATAAAGTTTCTTAGTGCTATTCTTAGGAAGCCACTCTAAGGTTACTGTAAATTTCTCTCTCTGTTATTAGTCAGTAGAATTTTGACAACATATATTTGCTTGAGCCTAACAGTTAATCTATTGCTGTAAAAATGCCCTAAAATTACGAATGTGAGTCTTAAATGCCTTCTTACAGCCCAAGGAATCACATAAGAGGAAAACAGACATCCAGGCTTGTTATTGATTGAAATGGTGGGATGCAATATCCTTCAGAAAAATAGTGTTTCTTGAAAGTCCATGTGTTCATGTAAGTATTTTAAGTAATCAGAAACAGGAAGGATTTTACTGTAAATCAAACTTTAAATATATTTCTGGGAAATATATTTAATATATGTATTAATATGTCAAATTAATATATCCATTAAAGATATTCCTGTCCAGAAATATCAGTGAGTTCCCACCTTTTCTTTAACTACATGGTCCTCTGTCCACAGGGAAATGGCATATTTCATGCTCTTTATGGTGAGTTCAGGATTTGTCTTGCATGTGTAAGGTATTTTTGTTTTCAATATCCTGTGAGGTTTTAACATAAAATATAATCCAGAGGAGGAAACTGCACTGAAATTATCGAGTCAGTGTTAATTCTGAGATTTTTCAATGAGAACACAAGTTTTAAAAATTATCTAATGGATTGTCAGAAGAGGTACAACAGCAGAAAATACCTTAGTTTATAGTTAGCAGGGTAAAACTTTCTTCCAGCCATGCAAATGCAGATTACAGGTTTTAAAACTGCATTAAATAGATTTGAAAATTATTCATTACCTTTTCTTCCTCTGCCTTCTGGTAGTAAAAGCATGTTCAAAACTGGAAGGAAGAGAGAAGGAAGAAAGGAACAGAAAAACAGCTGAGGTAGGCAGTAATCAGCAGGCACTTATATTCAAACTTGTTAAAGACATTTTCAGCTACTTCTTGCTGGATAGTATTGTGCAGAGACAATTAGTCAGAGAATTTCCTTTACTCACAGGGAAAATACAAATAGCAACAAACATGCTGATTCCAAAACCTGGTGCACCAAAAATATTCTGAACACTGAAAATCATAATAAATCATTAAAAGTCATGCACTCCTTACTGTAAGAAAATTAGTTCTCCCTTTTGAGCAATAGTTACAAGATTCATAAAGCATATATTGCAACAGTATGATTTGTAATAATAGAAAAACATAGCTGGAAGATTCCTCAGAAAGACACATCATCTTATTTTTCATGTAACTGTTATTTATTTCAAATAATATATTCAGTCATGCTAATCCATTCTGTCTTTATATGTAAAACAGGACATGATTTTGTGCCTTTCACAGCATGAAGCATAACTCATGACATTTTCAATCTGTGGGTAGAAAGATATTAATATAGGCACCTAATGAATAGATAAATATACTTTGCTGCATTTCAAAGAAACAGAACGCTATCATTTTTGATGTCCTTAAAGGCAAAATTTATGTTCACACAAATCCTGTCTGACATTAGTGCCTGTAATAGTGATACTATTTTCAGGACTTAGAACAATCTGTAAACACAAAGTCCATAGTCAACAAAAAGCATGGGTCAGAGACTCAAATGAGAGTTTTAAGAATGTATATTTATAATACTGCAAATAGCAAGCCTGAAAAGTGTTAGAAAAATTCTTCAGTTAAAGGTGAACAATCTGTGAACAGATAGCCAAATGACTCCATGCCATAAAATACAGGATGTCAACTGAAAATGCTTAACCAATATTTGTCAGAGTTTTTGGGAGTTGTTCGCATTCCCATTTTTTTCTTCCTAGGTGAATTCTCTAACTATTCTAAAAAGAGAGCTACAATAATCAATAATAGTGACTTGAGAATACCAGTAAAAAAGACAAAACCTGTGTTGACCTCTCAAAATCTGGGCATGGAAGATTTACCCCTACAAAATGAGGACAGCCAGAAGTCATATGAGTACACACATCTGCCTTTGAGATCACCCAGAAACATACTGGGTGAGATACATTTCTGGGGCCTTCAGGTGTCCTCCCTTCTCTCTGGAAACACTGAATGCCGTTTCCCATGCTCAACAAAAGGGGCTGTGCCAGGGAAGTGAGAAGGTGGAGCTAAGAGTGATGAAGAGTAACCTGAGAGGCACTTCAGCTAACTGGACTTCAAGTGTTTCCTGTCCTGTGGATGGATTAACCAGGTGCTGGGTGCTGTTGCCCTGTGCTGCAAGTAGGTTTCACCATTCCCCCAAAACTGTCCTGCCCGTGGTAGGCAAATGGAGCTGAAGGCAACCAGCCATGATCACTTAGGAGCACACAATTTGGTCTTCCAGGTAAGCATGATTGCCTTTGCTTTGTGGGGAAGAGGAACAACTTAAAAACAATGAGCAATACTTAATTCTGTCCCTGAGCAAAGAAAAAGCACTTTCTGCTCTCTGCCTGCAGCTATCTTACAACACCCTTCATGCTTTGCACTGATATCCTGCCAAAGTACACAGCTTTTGTAAAAAACACTGGAGCACAACTGATACATTCAGGAGTATGCTTCACTCACTGCCTTCATCTGCTGCCTGGTGTACAGCTATCTTTAAAGTCTCCTGTCTCAGTAATATTTCATAGACTGATGGATCTCACACCTAGCTCATCCACCTCTCCATCTACTATATTCTTTGCTTGTTTTTTTCTGAGGATAGGTAATTTACAGTTCTGTTGAAGAGAAGTGTCATTATGCAGCAGACACATAACTCATCAAAGTAATGTGTATTAGTAGCATGAAAAAAACTATAATCACAGTGGGGCATAACATTCTTCCATGCATGAAATAAGTGCAATTGTCTTGATCTGCTCTCATGAACACAGAGAGAAGGTTAAGAGCCAGTTCAGAAAGTTCTGCATTTTCTGTGCATAAAGCCATTTGAAAAATGCAGATTTCAAAAGCAGAAGCACAACAAAAAAAAATTCCCACCAAAACAAACAAACAAACAAAAAAAAACAACAACAAAGAAAACCCCCAAAAACCCAACAAACCCAGTTAGTTATCATTTCTCAGTGCCCAGCATCCATGTGCTGTCATTGGAATCAGAGCAGGAACAAACAAAAATTTGCAAACCGACAGCCAATCTGGGTCACTGTACTTGTTGCTGAAAGGAGAGGAGACAGTGGCTTTAAACTACTCTGGGGAGTGCTGTGCTCTCTGCTGCAGTCTCTGATCCTTACTCTGCCCCTGAGCTCAGCTAACAGGAAGCGGGTAGAGGACGTGAATATCAACCAACACTATTCAAATAATACAGAAAAGTCTTTGTAGAAGCTGGGAATTTTATATAACATCAGTGACATCCAACTGCTTATGCTGTAGATTTCAGACAAGCAAACTGATGTGATACTCTGCCGGTCAGGGAATATTTGTGGAATGAAGATCAGTCAGGGTCAAGTCCCTACTTTAGTCAATAGCTAATAATCCACGCTCAGTGGGACAGCTTCAAGAGGGAACAGGGAGATAACTCTCTTAAAGCATCATCCCCAGTGGTTAGGTTGCTCTCCTGGGTAATCAGTGGGCCCTCAACGCACCTGTGCTTCAGAGTAGATCGACAAGCAATTTGAAATTGGGTCTCCCTCAGTTCAAGTGAAGGAGATAAGGGGATGTCTTTTCACACAAAATATGTGCCTAGACTAGTTCCATCAGCTTACAAAGTCTGTGCATACAAACCCCAAAAGGAGAGTAGTTCCTTCCGAGCTGCAGTATCTCAGCGTTGAAAGCTTTTGAATGACATAAGCTGAAAACCACCTTTTTCCTCAGCAGTCTCTGTGGAGCACAGTACAGTGATCTGGGTTAATCCTTTGCCTTGCACACCTAGCTCGTTCACCTGGGCAGTGTGAAAGGAACCCAGGTGCTTCCTTTCCTGTCCATTGCAGAGTTTTGCAAGAGCCCACAAATCCTCTTCAATTTAAGTAATTTAAATGCCAAGTCACCGAGGCTATTCAAGAGTGGAACCTTGTCTGAGCCAGGTGTTTTGGTTTTTTTTGGTTGGTTTGTTGTTGGGTTTTTTTCTCTGGAATATCAGAAGGTGTTCATATTTACATTTACCCTATCTACAACTCAATATGTAAGTCATTCCTTAGAGAAAACATGATGCAGAAGGAGGTACTATACTTCTGCATATAGACAAATCACAGTAGAAGCCACTGAGAAGTAGACAATCTCATAATTTTCCCCTATTTCTTGTATTTAAGCTTTTCTTGCACAAAGAGTGAACATTTTAATTCCTCCAAGATAACAGTGTCTTACAGTATTAAGCAATGAGTATCTTACCTAAATCACAAAATATAAAAGTGTTCTGGAAAAGGGTTAATTGAGACCATTTTAAGTATCTATGTGAGTATCTTTGGAAGCATCCATTGGTGTCTTCAGACAGATTGATGTAATCATCAATGCACAAAGAGACAAGTAAGAGAGGGACAAAGTAAGCCCAAGTCAGGTAATTTGTTTTATGAAGTACCTAAGTTAACACAACAGCTCTCAATGTAATACAAAGCAACTCAAGGCTAACAAGTGATGAAGGATCATATCAGAGCTTTATTCAGTCAAGAATGAGAAGTATTGTGCTTTCTGTTGTGGAGGGACTCTTAACAGGATGAAGGGATTATAATACAGAGCAATCTGCTTTTCAACTTGTCAAACAAATGGAAAAAGGAGGATAATTATAAAATCTCAATTTCGTGTTTACTATTAATACAGCACACACATCCTTCTGTACTGTAATAGGTTTTTCACTGCATCACAGAAGCATTTCACTGCATCACCATTTTCAATGGTACTGTAGTACACCCTCAGAAATGTACTAATGTTAAACTTCAGATAGGACATGCATCCATGTAGCATAGTTATTTTAAAGCAATTAACTGCTTTTCCAAAAACGCACAGTCCTGCAAAATGTCAGCTACTTCTTTTGTACACTGTGCAGTTTTCACTTGAACACAGCATCAAAGTCTTCATGTCCTGCATTGTTGCCTTGTGATAATGCCAGTAACTGGGAGACCCTCAAGCAACTTTTCCCCCTAACAGGTCAAAATTGGCTCAAAAGAAAACAGAAAATAAACCACAAATGTACAGTTCTGTATCTCGTTTTCTCTTTCTCCTTGCTATTAGGGACATCTCAGTTACTAAAAGGCATTTGGGTGAATTACAATAAGTAAGCTTCTTGTATTGGTTTTAAGAAGATGTATAGCTCTACCCACAATGCCAGTCTCCCCTAGCATGCTCCTACCCTTCAGTGCAACATTACCTTAATAAAACCCAATGCAGTTGTTAAAATCTACATGCAAAAGTTGTCTGCTTTGGATGCTGCCTCATAGCTAGAATCAACAGATTGCTGTACTGTTTATAATGGGGCATTCAGGTTGTTAACATTTTTCCCCTTAAAAATGCCATGCAATTTAAGGAACCTAAATCATTATCCTCAATTCAGAAAATTGTCCTTTTAAGTGTCTATGTGCTAATGTAGTACAGTGTACGTCTGTAGCTATAGTGATGTCATACATAATGTGTGGAAATACTATTGTGTCTCTTGCCTTCAAGACAGTTCAGTTAACTTTTCTCCCATGACACTGTCTGGAGCACTGCCACAGTTGCCCATAGAATTTCCAGCTCAGAGACCCTGCAACACTAACAATTACTTTACAACTGAGGCTGGATTTACCTAGCTTGCATTTAGCCCTCATTTAAGAGGCTAAAATTTTATCTAATCAGTTGTGATCATCCAGATATCTGGTGGCTTTAGGTATGAAGTCACACTTACTCCTTAAGCAATGACAAAAGCTGGCTTATAAAAAGCAAAGGTAGGTGGGATGAATAAACTCCCCTACATTTAAAGCAACACAGAGGTAAACATAAAATAAATACAATGCAGAGGGAAGATCTCAGCTAATAAATATTTGTTTTTCACTGGCCTCTTATTGTCAAGTGTTATTATGTGTAAAACAGTCTGTACCAGTGTCTGTTGGCCGAACATAACATGCCCTTAAGCTGATTTGAAGATCGATCATCTTTAAAATTCTGCCTTTTACTCATACGGCATTAGACATTTGTTTTACCACAACACATACACTATTTGTACTCCATTTTATTCAAAAAAGTTTAAAATGTCCTAAAAAATTACATTTCTTTCTGTGTTTATTGCCATTCTCCATCACTTGCTAAATACTCTTATTTGGTTGTTAATTAAGACTATAAACACTATTAAGAATTTACTTTTTATAGGCATCACTGTTGTAATTTTCCTTGGAAACTATGGTGTTGCATTGCATTACTTTCTAAGATCCAGACAGGCAATTATACAGTCCTTTTCCACATTACCAAAACTTGATTTCCAAAGCCATGCTTGTTTAAAAAACCCAAAAAAACACAAAAACCACCAAAAAAAAACCCCACCCACTAAAACAAAAAAACCCAATGATGTCTAGAGATTTCTTCGAATACAAATTATTCTGTACCTGTGTAGTTCATAGACAGCAACTCGTATGCTTACTGTTTTTCACATGTAAACCTCAATGTTAGTAATTGGCTATGATAATACAACCAAGACAGGTATTTTAACAAAATCTGAATTTCTTTCAAAATATATAAACTGACAGAGAAGTGGGTTTTGTTCCCAAAAATGCATCAAGGTGAAAACATACTAAGATGACAGGATGAGTAAGGTTCAGAAAAAATGTATTCTAATGTCATAATGGCTTCATCTAAAACACAAAAGAGGCATGAGAAATGGTAATCAGAGGGAATACTGTGGATGTGGGATTGACATAGAAGTATTTTCTCATGAGAAGGTGGAAGAGGAGAATCTGTAAACCTTGGGTTTAGTGGCACAATCTTCCAGTCAGACAGAGAATACATATTAGTAATTATTTAATAATAAGTAATATTTAATTATTAAATGAACATCACAAATATGGGAAATTTCAGACAAACACAAATGGAGGCAATAGCTTTGGCGTAAAACTGACTAGAAAAGGAAGAAAAGAACACAATACTTTAGAGATTACTTTAATAATAAACATATTCACTTTGGGTTCTTTTTGACTGCATTTTTGTTTAAGCTCACATAGTGAGTAGCTCACTATGAAAACATGAGAGTCGGGTTAAAAAAACTCACAGGTGTTTTACCAGTGTCAGATATTAACATTTTCATATCCACACTCCAGAAATAAACTTCTATTCTAAAAGTTCAATTATGTTGTAATCATACCTACTTGCCAGGTTTGGTGATGGAACTTGAAGCAGCACGATGCAGTGAATACTCCTTTCTATCTTCCATTGTTTGGGTGTTTTTTTTTTTGGTTTTTTTTTTTTGTGGTTTTTTTTTTTATATATATAATCAGAGGCAGCAAAGGCTTGCTGCCAAATGTAATGCCTCTGTTTTCAATATTGAACTAATTCCAGATATACAGTGGTAGAAAGGATCACTTACAGATATGCACTTCTGGGAACATGGGATCTGAGATCCCAGGAGAGAAAGGTGGTAGTGCCTATACCTTCCTCTTCAAAAAAGCCAGCAAAAAGGCAATTTTTACAACTAAAAGAATAAAAGGACTTGCAGAACTGATTGAAACTGTAGAAGATTGGAGAAAAATGGTGCCAGTCAATGAAAGTGTGATTTTTATCAGAAACCAATTTCCCACTGAAAGGGTCCATCTAAAAGTGTTCAGCCTCTACGTGGTGCAAGTATAGTAGAGATGCATATACCCACACTGACACTTTCCCAGGCACACTATGACCGAGGCATAAAAATTTATTTTGAGGGTCTGCAGAGTATGGATTTTGCTGTGCCCTAGCTGGCAAAAGTCCATAAGCTCCACTCAGCCCTTGGGCTACCCTCAGCAGGGGCCAACACTCTCCAAGAGCCAGATCTGGTATTATGTCTGGCCATAAAAAAAAAAAACAAACCACAACAAAACAAAAACGCAGCAAAGGATCCATTTTCCTTGTGCATCTGCATAGTTTCACACGAAGTTGTGTTTGATCTCAGATTTTCTCAGCATCTTTAAATGTAAATGTAGGAAAGCATTTGTGACAGTAAAATAGTGACATAATGATATTCTGAGCATATTTAAATACATTGTAGGCAATGACAAAAGATAGGGATTGATGCTTTTTTTTTTAATTGAAATGCTCAAAAGGAAAACTGGATTTTGTACTCAAGACAAACTATAGGTTTCACAAAGACCTAGAGCCCAGGTTTGGGTGATGTAAGCACAGGGAGTATGCTGTGGCATCGGGAAAAGTGATGGGAGAGCATGACTTGGCCTAGGCAACAGGTGAAGAAGGGGCAGTGGGGGTGGTGTTGGGGATGAAGGCAGTATCTGTGGGACATGAGCTTCGAGCCATGACCGGAACAGTGGACATAGCGCCAAAGAGAATGTAGGTGCCTGCAAATGTGAAAGCATGGCTCCTCAACATGACTCTCACGGTTCATAATGTAGGTTCAAAAGTCTGTGAGAAGCACTAGTATGCAATATGCCTCGAATTTA
>JAWWEW010000088.1:35436555-35448685 GCA_035583185.1 Anabacerthia variegaticeps
TCAGCTTGCACAATATGAGGGTGTTTATTTAGCTACAGCTTTTGTAACTGAAATACGTCAACATCACCAGCATGCTTAACACTGGAAATCTATGTTGGATTAGCTTCATTAACTTCTATTTCCCTCAATTTCAACCTTCCTCATGAAATCACTCTGTGTTACCTTTAGTGAGGTGAGGAAACAATGAAAGTAAAATACGTAATGATTGCAAGAACCGATACTACAGTAGGATGTTCAAATATAGCAAATAATTTTAACCTCCAGGACCTGATGAGATGAAAAGTTAATGTATTTAACAACCAAATTTTCAAATTCGAGAAAACACATATGCCTGCTGTAGTAAGGTTTCAGATGGATATTGTTTATTTTACACACACAAAGGCATCCTTAGGCCTTCACCAAGCTATAGCAACACTACTGCTACTCACAGTAGTGCTGGGCCAGTTGTATTAACAGACTTTGTGGATCTAGTAATGGGCACTGAATATTTACTGCCTACACAGTTTGCAGTAACCTTATTAACAGACACCTTCACAGAAGAGCTGCACATCCGAGGCTAGCAGAACTGGCCTGCTAACTCCAGCCCATTAGGTAGTTGAGAGATTGTCCCATTAAACATCTTTGATATATTGTTTTTTACTTGTACAACATCAACACAAAGTCACAATTTTATTTGGCACGTGGGGATCAAAATTTAACCCTTACCAAACTCCAACTTAACCCAGTTTTCTTCTGCAAAAGCTTACATTTCTGTTCTTCATTATTTTTTCCCCTATTTTTCTAGGCATTTTGAAAAGAAATATGATAAAGTCTGTGAATTTTTCAAGAAACATAAAACCAGGATTCACTATGTGTTCTGTGGAATTTTAATGACAGGTACAGTATATACTACACTCAGGGCTGCTGAAGTTTTACTTAGATACCTGTAGGAGATTATAGGCTGTGCTTGTCTTTTATCTGACACAAAAACTCTTGACTGTCTTTAAAAATTCATTTCAAAAGAATTAAAAGTGAATTTAGTCCCAGATTGCAAAAGCTCTACTCATTTCCAAACGTAACAAAAGCACAAATCTTGCTAAACTGCTCCCCCAACATGTTTCAACTCTGACTAACAATTACATCTGTGATAGCAGGATAGTTCAGTCTTTGTGTCTCTACTCCATTACCAACTGCCTCCAAAATTACAGTTTCAGGAACTTGTCCAAAACTATGAAATCACGTTAAAAAGAGTAAGGCACCAAATAGGACTGAACTTAAGTCAGCAGGCTAGAAATGAAAGTTTTCTTTCTGACCCGTGTCACTCAAAATCCATAAAAAATGTTTTCCAGAGGAAACATGTTTATGACAGTATGCACTGCAAAGTCATTCAGACATTCTTCTTTCTCCCTTTCCTAATTAGCCAGTAGTTTGGTTTGTTTCCATCCTCTCCACCAAGTTTGTTTTTGCAGTCTTCTTACCCATACCAGTGAGAACATAGACCTGAGATGCATCCATGACATAAGCATCAGCCTACCAGAAGGTGGTTATAAAAGTGCTGTCTGCATGCTGAATATCCAGCCCTCATAACATCAGCTTGTCTTGCTTTGTCATAGTACAGGCACGTTCTGGCTCAGGAGAGCAAGTGACTGCTAAGAATATGTCAGGGTTTCAATCATTAATTCCACAAAAAAACAACTTGCCTTTCAAAAGTCAGTAGTCATTCTTTATTTGCCACCAGCATGTATCAGCAACGAGACTGCCAAATGATGAATAATTTCACAGTTGCTTTACAAAATAAACTACTTTTAAGCTTCACAATTACTTCAAAGGGTCATCAAATCAGTCAATTGACATATTTCTAACTTATTTTTTCTAGTTTCTTTGGAAACGTGCATTCTTTTATGAAAGAAGGAACAGGACTCATGCTCTTAATTCACAGTTTTTACATAGGAAAAAGCATTTCTTTAGATGTATTTAACTTTCACAAGTGGTGAATATATTTGATGTGGACATGTTTGATATGAGCTTGACTTGGCCAAAGCATATAAGCTGCTCTGATAGAATGGAAGCCACCCTTCATATCATGACTATATCATATCACTATCTATGAAAGCAAAATTTTTCAGTGTTTTGGCCAAGAGTCAAGAGAAGCACTGAAAAGGTAAACACAGGCCTGATTTTAATGACATCCTATAAATTTAAGATTTGATCCTTATGATTTGCTGTTAAAAAGACTAACCTAACAGACATGTATGTTCTTGTTTCTGTGACAGGATACTTGGCAGTAGTTATTGCAGCCTGCAGCTTGAATTTTCAGAGAGCCTTGCCACTCTTTATCATCACTGTCATAGCCATCTTATTCATCTGCTGGGATTTTTTAATAGCTAAGTGTGAAGTCAGAATTGCTGCATTCTTTTCCCCTGGAGAAAAATACCTGAAAAAACAGTGGTTTTGGCTGAAATGGTAAATATTAATTACTTTCTATTTATGTAGAAGAACTAAACATTAGTCAAGTTACTCATATAGTTTTATTTCAACTTACAGCCCCATAAGCACAGGGAGATACAAATTTAAATAAGATCACAGAAAAAAAAAAATCAGTATTTTCCAGTTTATAGATATTAGACACACCTTTAAGCTTGAAATGCAGTAGTTAGGTATCAAAAATATTGGCACAAAGTGTAAAAAAATACCAAAAATTGAGACAGAACAAGTTTGTGGTTGAAAGAGAATATGTTCACGGAAGTTCAGGTGTGTTGTATTCACTCTGCAGGCCAGAAAATGCCTCACTGTCACTTGCTCAGTGAGGTGTTATGTTCATAAAAACCTTAACTGTAACATATGCAAACTGCTAAAGACTGGAGCATGCTACATAGACACTACTTTTCCACATATACCCATAGCAATTTTTACTTGATCTTCAAGAACCAAAACATGCCAGCCACAATTAGTGTCATAATAATAAGGTCATATAACCTTAATTTGGGATAGTAGACATTTGGCTGGTAGATAAATGGTAGATAATTAGATCTGTCAGATACTTACTTCAAGTATTTCTGGGCACATATCTGGAGTATTGAAGTTATCCCTGTGAAAATGTAGACTGAAAAAAAAAAACAAAAACAACAAACCAAATGAAATATCATTAAAAAGGAAAAGCAAATTGGCCAGCTGCTTTCTATTTCAGCTAGATCACCTCCTAGCTGAGGGAGAGAAAGAGCTCTAAGGAGCAGTCATTCTCAGTTCAGAAAAATGTCCCAGCTTATTCTTAAGATTTCAAAATGGTTTTGCTAAGAAAGATGCTATAAAAATTGTGGTCCTTCTGCTCAGGAGCCACATTAGAGAGCAGTCACAAAGAGGCATCACCATTAGATGATCTGGCAGCCTCCTTGTGGGAAGGAGCAAATAGAACAGGAGAGTCCTGAGTAGCAGATGGAACAAACCAGAGGCAGTAAGTGCTGTATTACCTCTTCTGCGATCCTTAAATTGTACATACCACAGATTAAGTACTTAACTGTATTTCTCCAAGATACAGAAAATCTCTCAGGTGTAGAAAGTGTTATTCAGCATTGCAATGGTCAAGCCATTTTGTGGAGCTTGCCTGCAATGCTTTTAATCCAAATCTAAAAATGAAATCTGGGTGTCTAGGTAGTGCTAAAATCAGAGGAAGTTAACTGTTAGACACAAGTAGCTTTAAAGACTTGGGGCTGTGTTTATTTCCCCTCTGTATCTGGGATGACATATTTTGCTGCCTTTCAGTCTGTCATTGTGGTAATTACCTTCAGTAAATAAGCTGAATGTGGTTCTGTGATAGCGGGGACCATAGAAACACTGAAACACAGACGTATGCATGGCTCTTGTCATTGTTTCTGATACAGCTAAACAAACTATGTCTGGTTATAATGATTTATAACATCAATAGAATGTTCTTCACAGGCCTACCAGTTAATCAGCACAGGGCAATTTGTAATAACCACAGCTTGTCTTGCCCAGATCTAAGGAAAGATTCAACAAAGACTAGGAAGGGAAGGCAGAGGAAGATGGAGTGAGAAAGGAAGATATCTTATCACGCTTCATTTAATAGAAATAACACCCAGACAAGAGACACTCATGCTTTATTGTGTTTCCCCCATACTCTGGATTGGGGGATCTCGTTGGAGGACACTTCTTAGGGATGTCACCAAGGGATGTTGTCAGTGTATTAGCAAAGACACATTCCTCCTTGGTTAAACTACATGTTTTAGCCTAGAACATTGCACAGACAGTTCATTCACAGACAGAAATGTAAATGTTGTGGGTAGGAAAAAGGGAAAGAATATCTGGTCTTTTTCAGGATTTCATGATGCTTTTTTTCTGCAGGGTCTTGTGTGCAGCTCTTATTATAACTGTCATCTGCTGGCTCATCTTTGACACAAGAAAAAAGGGATCCCGCCAGCTGATCTCCTTTGGTGGGCTTGTGATGTATATTCTCCTGATGTTTATCTTTTCCAAATATCCAACCAGAGTGAGTATTTATTCCATGTTGGACCTTTTTGGATTTTTTTATTCAATGTCTCAAAAGCTATAGCCCTACTCTAGCACCAAGTTTAGTAAGAGTAACAGACAACCCATGAAAGTAAAAATTAGGCTTGTCCAATACCAAGTGATGTATTTAATTTCTGAGGAAAGTACCAGCACCTGCCTCTCAATATTTTGGAAAGCCGCTGCCCAACTTTTGTTCCAGCCCTGATAGAGGTTGGAACACATTTGTTCCTGGAACATCAGTGCAAGCTAAGGTAGGCCTTCTCCATGGTTTCACCCACAGGAGCCTCACCACGGTCCTCAGGACATCACAGGCACTTATTTAAGGACACTGTCATCACATCAGCAGACATTGCATGGGACTAGAGACATGACTGTCCTGTAGAGCTCTTAATCCCTCACAAGTTTGCTTCCCACTGCAAGTTCAATAACTGAGGCCAAGATCAGGTCCTTACTTTTCACTCATTCATTCCCATAGGCTGGTCAACGCCATTTATTTTATTTTTCCATCAGACATGTCCACTCTGTTCTATTGTGGTATTACAAAGGGCTTCAGCCATCACAACTCCCACTTCAGCTTTTACTCCTGTGTGCATGCATCATGTACCAGTGCATGCTTTCATTAGTCTATATCCATCGTTCAGGTCACCAGCTTTCACCAACACTTTTCAACACTTCTTGCATCAGTGCTGACACTTTCCTAACAGGTTGAGTCCTCTCAGCAAGGACTAATGAACCTGCCCCATCCTTTGCAACTGCTGCTGTTTGCAACTGAATTGAAAACTCCTACTCAAAATCCTTTGTGCTCTCCCGTGAGTCCTCATTACACTTAATTGGTTTGTATTATTCAAATACAATCTGAGTAAATTAGAATGCCTTTTCAGCTCTTGTCTCGTAAATAATTTTTATCCACTTTTCACAAACCAAAGGTATTTTTTGAGGCAACAGAGAGGGAATCTTCAGTGTACTGAAGAGGAGCTCATCACAGACAGCCACAGTTTTTCTCACAACTGCCTTTACATGATGAATCACAATATATAACTGAGTATTTCTCAAGTATCAAAAGCCTTTAAACCTGGGGAAAAGAAACGTAGTTGAAATTCCCCAAAGACAAACCCTGTGGCAAAACGTCCTTCTTTTCTGTCTAGATATGTGAAGATCCAAGCCCCTTCAACCTGTTCAAGCAGCTGCTCCTATCCTGCAGTATAGTCAGACAATCCCCTTGCCTTATTTTAATAAATGTCTAAAGTAAATTATTATCTATTTAAATAGCAGATTATTTATTTTTCTGTGTATCTAGGTTGCTTGGAGACCAGTACTTGCAGGAATAGGAATGCAGTTTATTCTTGGGCTTTTTATTCTGAGGACCAAAGCGGGTTTTGATGCATTTAACTGGCTAGGCGTTCAGATCCAGGTAAGCTACTGGGCAAAATCCTTTCACTTAATACAATTTCCTGTCTTGAGACTCTTACATAACAGTCAGGCTGTTCAAGGATCTATTTGTCCTAGGATGTTTTCTCCACTCAAGGAAAACTGGGTTCTCAGAAAGGTGATTGCCTACCTGAATTCAACCTTCTCATTTCTTTTTCATCCAGTTAATACAAGACCATGGGGAACAGGCTGATGAGTAATGGCCAGAGTGACCCTATTTCGTAATGGATTTGCCATCCTCAGGCTGAAGTTATAACTTCCATCCTTGAAATATAAAACCACTATTGTGCCAAGGCAGTCATAGAAACTCCTATTTGTGGCCGAACTCCAAAGCATCATTGCAATAAATGTGATATGCTGAAAAGCCATATGGGGTTTGGGCAGAATCACTGTTGTCTTCAGAGTAGCAGCAGTCCCGGCATGAGGGACATTTCATAGTCCTCATGACATATAAGAAAATCAATTCAACTACATACAAGTGATAAAATCCACATCTGCAAGCAGGAAAACATCTCCAGAGAGTGGACAGGATCTGTCTGTACATGTCCCTGCAGTCATGAAGTTTTTTTTAAAAAGTCCATTACTGTAAAGGATAAGCAATATGCAAAATGTAGATCAGAGAGTACTCTCTGAAGGACGTTCAGAGTTTTCACCCCAGGGATATTATTCTCACAGCTGCTCTTCACAAGTAATTACGCACATGTAAAACAAGACAGTGCAGAATGTACTGTCTCTGTGTGGAAGCAAAGGCACAGGTCTGACATCTTTCTAATCTGCAAGCATTGGGAGTCATCTGAGTTTTGTCACCAGGTTCTCAGTTTCTGACTGAAGCAGGTCTGGTGCCCCCTTTCATTAACTTCATATGGCTTACAGTTGCTCCTATTAGAACTCATTACTGTAGCTATTATAAACTGTACTTTAAATTTGTTTTAAACTGTATCATTAATGCATATGTTGGCATCAGGAGTGTAAAAATGCACCACCAGATCTAAATTAAAAACTAAATTTCTTCTGTTAGCTTTTAGCTACTCCTTCTAAAACTCATTACTTCAGCCATTAAATCTCTATTTTAAACTGTGTCATTTTTTGTACTTATTTGCATGAGATGGAGCATACAAATGCACCATAGTATTGAGATTAAAAAATAAATGGTTCTTTTAGTTTAGTTTATGGCCTCTATTGTGTTGGATACTCAAGGGACTTGTGATGTATGCTCTTGCCATTTGTCTACATACCCTGAAGGAGCCTGCAGTCTTTGTAGTGCAGGGCAGAGACCTTCAATTCAGTCAGACACAGCCAGTAAGGCCTGGACAAGCTCCTTGGACCTCACAGATGTCTGCAAGAAACTAGCAATATCTGCTTAGTTTTTGGCAGGTACAAAGAGCTTATGGTTAATTTACTTTGCTTTCTGTCCCTAGATTTTTCTGGAGTACTCTGACGCAGGTGCCGAGTTCGTGTTTGGTGACAAATACAAGGATCATTTCTTTGCTTTTAAGGTAAGACAGTTTTTATATACACTGTATGTGGCAGATAGACAACAGAAAAAGGAACAGTATAGCTGGAAAATAAATTTATTGTATGTCTTGTGATACCTATGTAGTCACCAGAGAAATCAGCTAAGAGGTTGACTATTCCTTACATTGTGAATAGAAAGTTGGGAACCCCACAGGAAGCCTTTCATTCACTGCTATAGACTGAGTTAGATAGCACATATTTAGTTTAATTATAACAACATATATTCCATGTAGACAGAACTTTGGGGATCTTTGTACAAGGAATAAGTTAAAAGACTTTCACCTGACCATGGACAGAAATATTACCTCCAGCCTATCTTCCCCACCTCTTCAGGAGTAAAAATGCTATACCATGCTATGCTGTTGTATTCTTAAGTGCTGTGTAAACCACTGCCACACAGATGTTTCCCCTGCAGAAGCAGAAAGCCTTGATGTATATTTATACCTGGTAAAAGAGGTAGAGACTGCCCATGCATCAACAGGAAGAATTACATTATATTGCATTATTGTTACATTAATAAGATCCCACAGAGATTTCCCAGATCTCCCTTAGAAGACCTTGTTTGGAAACTTCTGGAATATAGCTTATGTGCTCTGTGCTCTCTGATCTGCACTGGTATCCTTCCTGGTTTTGCTCCAAGAAGTAGCCATAATACCTGCTTACACTGGATTAAGAACATATAAAGCAAAAAAAAAACGCAAACCCAACACAAATAACAGCAAACAAACAAAAAACCCCCAAACAAACATGAGAAATATATCAGGACTTACTCAGAGACCACTGTTTCAGACATCTGACCATGGACTTACATGCCTTTTATCATCTCTTGAGGTGGTATTTCAGACAGATAATCTTCAAATTTAGCTCTTTCTCTACTTGAGAAAGAAGGTGCTATCTGTAGAAGCACTAAAGAAGATGCTATCTGTAAAATAGGCTTTGCTAAAAATAGTTAGCACATCTTAGAGAAGGAAAAAAATGAAGCATTTCATCAATAAATATAAATTGTATTTAAAGTTCAGTATTTTTTTAAATACTAAAGTGAAACCTTTTTGAAACACTAAAGTGAAAGACTCTTCTCCCCTTTACTCTATTGACCACTCAAATAACAATTTGTATTCCCAGTTGCATATTTTAGGGGTGAAATTATGTAATTGCCACCCCTTATGTTATTTTTCCTGTGGTTTTTGACAATGCCTTATTAATATGATTCTTTCAAGGTGATTTTTAGGGCCTTGGTGGTGATGTAAAATACTTTGTTGACTAAAGCCATAATTAGGGACAAGATAGCCAAAAGTCTGCTTCTCTGTATGCAAACATCCATCAGTCTTATTCTATGGTTCCAACCAGCAAAAGATGTGGAATTTCTAGAGAAAGGTAACAGGAACAAGTAGGTTATTTTCATACTGAAAAACATGAAAACAAAACTCATGAGTTGATTTTCAGAGCTGCATATGTCTTATACGGTAAACAGAGTGGCAGATAAGTGCACAGCGATACCAAAACTCCATCTGCTTCTTCTGTAGAAAGAGAATTCTCTCTTTCAACAACAGTGAGTGACAGCCAGCCTATTCTTTGAAACACTTGTCATTTATTTAGACATTAAGATTGTCCAAAGTGCTTTTTTGGTGTCTTTTAGGTATTTTATGAGGATTGCATGTTTCTCTGCACTCTCCAAATCTTGTCACAAGATATTTCAAAGCATCCTTTGAAAGAGAAATGTCTCAATATTGGGTTATCTCTTGAGAGAGTAGACAAGGGATAGGATAACTCTTCAGAGAAAGCTGTCAGAGTCCATTTGTACCCATACTGCATGCTTAGCAGTGTGCAGAAACACATCAGTGTTCTGCTAACTTACGTGGACACCATTATCAGAGCATGGCCATATAGGTGTTCTGACCGGTCCCACTAGAGCCTTTGAGCACATGGTTATGGAAGCAGTAAATAGTCATAAATGCATGCATTTGCATGCATAAACGGGGTTGTTTTAAATGTGTATTTGTGTATGCAGACACAGAGTTTCAGAATTCTAAAAAAAACACTTACCCACATGAACAAGCACACCCAAGTACCTACACAGCTGGGAAAAAAACTCTTAGTATTAAGTCATCTGTCCTGTTGACTATGAAAGGCACAGTTTGCTTCAAGCAATCAGGAAATTAAACTACTGTTTTATCAGTGTCTTCCTTTCTACACCAGGAGGATTGTGGCTCCCTGAGAAACGCTTTGCTTTAAAAATCAGGCTTTAGGAGTATATGACAGCAGGATGCTCCTGAAACATCAATAGCAACTTCTCCTTTAAAGGAAAATAAGAAAAAAAAATAAACATCAGGCCACAAGTTGGGGAGGTGAGAGGGTATGTTGAGAGCAGTCAGCAGTTTTAACTCCCTGCTCTGCACGTAGCATTGATAAATAACCATGATCTGGAAAGTAGCTCTCTAGTAAGTTCAAACCATATTGTAGAATTGATAGTAAATAGGAAATATTGCAGTTCATAAAACATATCAATTAAAGAATTCATTTTCTTAGAGGTTGTATTGTGGGAAGCAGTAACTGCAACATTTGTAGGTCAGATAAACATATTTCTGAAAAGCTCCCTGATTACAATTCTCCATTTGAAAGGCTGTGCAATTTTTCAGAGTACTCATTAAATGTACTCATCAGTTAAAACTTGACTATTTAAAAATATGTAGGAGGTGTTCAGGAGTTATACATACTGAAGAGTAAACTTCCACACAAGTTTGTCCACAAAGAAAAATGTGATTCTAACATTTTAACCATGCCGTTATAACTAAACTGCAGTACCTATCCACTCTTCCCATACACAAACATGCTAGACTTTTTGAGGAATAGACTTCTGCTACAGTAAGGTCCATCTGAGTTTCTGGTCATATTTACTTTTTGCAGTTCTCTCCCCACTTCTCACGGTTGGCAGCTGTCTCCACCTACAGGTTGCAATGGTGTGTGCACATCCAAATTAAACATGAATTTTTTAATGGCAGAAGCAAGTCAGAGACAATTGTAATCCCCTGTTCAGAGAACCCATAACTTGAGCAGGACTCTATGCTTTATAAAGACAAATGCTTCATCCAGCAATGACTGCAACTGCAAAACTGGAAAAGCATGTTCTAAAGTTATCTAAAATATTTTCAGTAGAATGTGAAGGACAAAGGGTACCAGCTGTCACCCAGCATTGGCAGAACATAATGTTCTCTCTCCTTTTCCTAAAACCAAACCACAACTCTCAAACTTGAGAGCCTTTCCTGTCCATTTAGAGTGAAAGATGGGAGGTCACTCACAGTTTTTGCCATCATCTACAGACAGTTGACCATTGTCTATCTACCTACTGCTTCTTCAGACCCATTTCTTTACAGGCATTGCATTAGTTCCTACTTGTGCCAGGATATGGAGCTGGCTGGGAGCCAGATGCCTCTTTGATTCGCATACACCTAGGATCAGGGAGGTTAAATGCAGGAGAGAAAAGTCATGGGAGAAAGATATTACTAAGCCTTCTGCTATTACTGCATGACAAACTATCCCTAGAGGATTGCAAAAAGGTTCAGAAAATCAAACTAGAGAAAGCAGCCTTATATTAACTTGTCGAACAGGACAATGGTATTGGTTAATTGCACTCAATGAAAGGTTCTGATCACCTAAATTGAGTTTTCAAACATTTATCAAGGTTGTTAATGGTACCAACTCTCCTTTAGAAAGGCACAGCTTCTATTTACTGCAAAGATCTGAACTAACAAAGTGGTTTGTTCTTTTTCATTCCATTATTTGATTTTATTTATAATGCATTATGACATGAGAGAACATATGTAACAGCTTGCTAGTCTTAATAGTACTGTTTTAACTGTAACTAATTTGTCTGACTAATTTTGGACCTTTTGGGGGGATATTTCTTCCTGTTGTGTACTAGCATAGAAGTGGTGAGGTCCTGTGTATTTAACATATTTGAGAATCAAGTTATAGTAATTTTGTTCAGGATGAAAACTCAGCACGTCTAATAACGCTTCAAGAAGTGGGTTAGGTATTCAAACCTAATTCTTTTAAATTGTATGTTGGAGGAAAACATTTTTCCTTCAGTCTTCAATGAAAGAGACTTATATTCACTTTTTTTATTTACTAAGTACATACCTTTAAGCAGATTCTGTCTCTGCATACAGTTACAGAGCTCTTGAATATTCTACATTGGCATTATAACCAATACTTTAAATAGAGCAGAATAAAAGAGGATTTTTCTATAGTGTGTTATTAAAAGGCATCTATGCAGTATGGGCAATTGAAACCTCTTCAACTTTTTCTTATATAGCAATCTAAACTGTGCTTTTTAAAACACAGACACAGAGATGATGGATGAGGTGGGGTGAGGTGATGATTGACGAAAAACTCAGCATGACCTGGCAATGTGTACTCACAGTCCAGAAAGCCAGCTGAACCCTGGGCTTCATCAAAAGAAACATGGCCAGTGTATTAAGTGAAGTGATTTTTTCCCCTCTACTCTGCTCTTGTGAGACCCCAACTGGAGTGCTGCATCCTGTTCTGGTTTCCCCAACATAAGAAGGACATGGAACTGTTGGAGCAAGTTCAGGGGAGAGCCATGAAATTAACAAAAGGACTAGAGCATCTCCCCTGGCTGAGGAAGCTGGGGCTGTTCAGCCTGGAGAAGAGAAGGTTGTGCGGA
>JAWWEW010000088.1:35457520-35471836 GCA_035583185.1 Anabacerthia variegaticeps
TCTGAAAGCCATACCCTGGGGCAGCAATGAAGAGAAGCTGAGAGATTTTGGTACGCATAACTCTGAGCCACAATGCCATGTTTTCAGGCCCTTAAATCAGTACAAGCTGTTTCAAATCACTGAGAGGGTATGTGTTTGTTTTTCAGGTTCACTCTGAAGTCATTGCCACCTATGCTCTTTGTGGGTTTGCCAACTTCGGCTCCCTGGGACTGGTAATAGGAGGCCTGAGTAAGAACCCTTTTCACAGACAGTTTGTTTGGCAAGCAAACCCCAAAGAAAATGCCCAAGGGAACAGGTTGTGGGTGAAACTTAGCAGCATTATGAGCTGAGCAGCTACTCTGCTAGTACCCAACTGTGCATGGAAGGGCACCCAGAGGGGTGAAGGTTTGGGTGTGGAGGTGCTCGGAGAGGTGCTGAAGACAAGGGGAAGGAACCAAGCCTTGCTGATAGTCCTTCCTGTTTAGCCTTCGACCATGAGTCTGAGCTACTACAGCTTTTGAGCTTCAGAAGGGGGAAACTATATCCAGAAGACCCAGCCACAAGACCAGACCCATCTAAAGGGCACCATGAGCAACACAGATGTGCAAGCTGCCAAAGTTAACAGACGTCATCATTTTATATACAAGCCACCCCCTAACAGAAGAGCCAACACTGGCACTTGGCCTTCAAATAACCCACTAAAAAATGTCACATGTTCCCTCATGGTTTCCCCTAGTTCAAACTGCAAGGTGGGAAATTCCTATTGTGGTGTAAAGCTGGTAGCTTCATCTTCCTTACATGTATTTCTGTTTGTCATACACTTTGTTTTTCTTCCTAGCAAGCATTGCACCCTCAAAAAAGAAGGAAATAGCTGATGTTGCTTTCAGAGCAATGATTGCGGGAACTGTCACTTGTTTCATGACAGCCTGTATTGCAGGTACAGTGCCCAGGTTTGGCGTCCCCTACAATCAGTGACCACTGTGTAGTAGTGCATGGGCTGGGCAGCCCCTGTCACTCAAATACAAGTATTTTTGGGCTTGACAAGGTTAAAAGTCCATATGAGATAAAAGGTTCCTGAAAACTAGAGGAGGAAAAGGTTTCAGTTCTTTTGGTTTGGTTCGGTTTGGGTTTGGGTTTTTGTTGTTGTTGGTTTTTTGGTTTGTGGGGGGTTTTTTTTGTGTTTATTTTTTGTTGTTGTTGGGTTGGTTTTTTTTTCTGTTAGTCTGTGGATAACACATGACTCATAAACCAACCAAGTTATAGATGGGTTACAATCCCTTCCCCACACCGCTAGCTACAGAAATAGACAAGTAATTTTGGAACAGAAGCAGAGAATTGTAATGAAGGAAGGGCATAAAAGAGAAAGAATGAGGGGGAAGCTGAACAATTCTGTCTTAACGTTAAAATGGTATTTTAGATGGATATTATTTCCACAGAGCACTTACGTTAACGAAATGGTCCTAAAACAGAACTCAGCAGCAGATCCTTAATTTTCAAAGTCTCACCTTCAAGCTGAGGCAAGAGTCACAATGCACCAGGCATTTTAGGGAGCAAATAAATTAAAAAGAACATAATATTAATGATTCCAAAGAATAATTAATTGAGCAGATATGATTCAATGGGTAAAATTTATCCCCAGTATTTAACAATGCCTTTTCCAGCTCTCTTCTGTGAACATGTGATATACAAAATTGCATGATGAAGTTTAAAGCACTCCAGTTTCAACAGTGAAGAAAGATCTTAGTGCCTTGTGTGTCTGAAACCACCATGGCCGTTTCAACCACAAATTCCCTATCTCTTTGTGTTCACTTTAGCAACAGAAACATAAATATTTTAAGAATGAGCCCACACTATTTTCTGAGGGTTACAGCACTAGTACACTTGAAATGTCTTTAATCTCACAGCCATCCATAGTGTTTGAATACATGACACTGCTCTGTGTAACTGAGGAATCAGGAAGCCTTACTAAAATGTGTCATTTCACAATACTGATCTTAAGAATAATATTGTGAACAGCCACTGGGAAAACCTTTCCAAAATAATAACATCTGCTTTGGAAGAAAAATTGCATTCCACCCACTCCTTCTATGTCAAATGCTTTCTTCATGCCTAGGAGAAAGTAGAGGAGCCAAGCAATTTTTATTACCCCAGTTCTGATAAGAACATATTAAAAATGTGTCTGAGTTCCACAACACTACATATAGAATGAGCTGTCACTTTCATATTCTGTGTCTCCATAACAGCAGTGAATGACTTGCAGGAAATTATCAGGAAAATCTATCAAAGCAAATTATCTCAATTTAAAACAAAATAAAAGGTTCTGTATTTATTTGCAGTGCTAAAAATGCAGCATAGCTCCATTTTAGTTAATGAAAGAATGCTGACCTAGTAGTGAGAAAACCATTACCATAAATTTTCGGTATCATTAAAAAGGGCAGAAACCCAAAATTGTCTAAGTGTAACAAGTTATTGTAGTTCATTTCTACATATAAAAAGTAGATATTCTTGTGGTTACTCCTTAATCCAGTTCTTTAAAATTATTCAGATTCTTTCAAAATCCCACAAGTCAAGGGTTTTAATCTTGCACCTTTACAGAACCATCTCAGATGGTGATTTTGTGTCAGCCAGAATGGTTCATTTGATCATGCCCCCATGACTTACATACCTGAGTCTTATCTTTCCCTTCATTACTCATTAATGAAATTTTTCTTGCTTCACAGGAATGCTGACTGTCCCTGGTCTGGAAGTTCCTTGCCACATTTTATTAGGAAATGCTTCCAACTTCACAGATTTCCCTGCCAACAACACAGAGCTAGTTGAATGCTGCCAGCGTCTCTTCACCAGGTATGGAGGAAATCTTTATCCTTTGGCAGGAGATCTTTGTTAGTGTGCTTGGATATTCTCTGAAAACCTAATTTTTGTGAGGTTTTTTGTATTTGGCTTTTTTTTCTTATGCCCCTGTTTTTCATGAACTTGCATCTTTTAAAGAAATGAATATTTTAATGCAGCTGAATTGTTTTCCTTTTCTTGGGAATTTTTCTGTTACGTGACAAGCACACAGAGAACAACATACAATTCAAAATATCTGTTGTAAACCTGAGCTACCCAAAAGACCAAAGATAAATTATCATATGAAGATTCAGTGGCCTGACTCTGGTTCATCTCAAACACTAACAAAAAAATAAATGAAATATTGAACTAGCATAACGTTAATATAGTATTTAAGCATAGCTGTAGCTGAAAAAAGGCCTTTTCTTCTGCTCTCTGTGAATATGACTGAAGATAATATTAACCCTGCCAAGGTAAATTGTGTTTGGTAATTCTCCATCCAAGATAGAGAAGAAATAAATAATGGTATCAAATAAAGAATATATTCAGATGTACTTAACACTGTCTCACAAAGAACCAAAGGTCTATGTATTTAGGTTATGATAAGAACCTTTTAAATTTGTCCTAATGTGCTACTTTTTGTTTTCATTTTCACAACCAATTACTTTAGAAATACTCTTAATTTATCCTTTTTCTATGCTATTGAAAACAGAAGAACTTCATCCTTTTTTTCACATTTCTTTCAGCAAACACAATGCTCAAGATTCAACAATTGTCTGCAACAAAAACATACAATGTTAATGTAACAGTGATGTCACTGTAATTTAACCTGCAAGAATACTCCTGAAAAAAACCTCAAATGGGAAACATTTTCAGAATTATTCTGATTTTACTGGATCAGCCTATGCTTACCTAAGACCAGGGGTTTGTGTGGAGAGGCGTATCTTGTTTCATTTACTTAGTACCAAGACTTAATGGAAACTTGAAATTTCTTGCACTTTTTAAATTTTCGTCTTAGAAATCAAAATTTCAATTATAAGTGAGTTTTTTTTCTCTACTATTCTTTTGGCACATACATTTTTTTCCTTTCATGCCTTGACATAACACATATCTATGGGCATGGACATATACAATTTATAAAGTCACTTTATGGTAACATTTTTAGGTTTTTACTATTCACAAAAATATAATCTAAAAAAATTACTCATGGTAGTATCAAGTCCACCAGCTTCTGCCTGACCATCAGTGCTTGAATGTCACTGCAAGAAATTTTTGTTCTTGCAAACTGATGTTCCAAGTGAGTTTATCATAACATTGAACCATTGTCAAAAATGATTACGCAGTGAAAATCATCTGTAGGCAAATTCCATCAGTTTTATTTCTTCATTACTCTGCCTTTTGGTCATCACACTAATTCTAACTCTACCAGGTTGCTACAAAGACAAGAACCTGCTCTATTTCCAGCAGAATCAATGTTGAGCAGATGCTTTGAAGATGCCAAAACATTGAATAAAAGAACGAAACTCTCAATCATTTCAGTTATCTAGGAAGATATACCCGAGACATTAAGACTTTATACAGAAAACCAGGCATTGTCCTCATAAAAAGGATGACTATCTGGTCATGGCACTTGCCTGGTGCTTGGAAAGTCTTCTCTGTTTCACTTCTCTTAAAAAATTTAACATTTTTAAAGTGCTTTGGAGAAAGTGTGTGTGCCCATGTGTATGTGCATGTGTGTGTGTGAATACATATACTGCAGAGAAAAAGAGAAAAATTTCCTTGAGAAAATTCTGTGATTCTGTGAAAAGGAATTTATCTGATTTCTGCTTTTATCTCCTTCCCCAGTGCAAATCATTCGGAGAGCTTTCCTTCGGGAAACTACAGTCTGACTTCCTGGAAAGTATGTTGCCAAATACTGGGTCGACCTTCTTTTCATTGTACTTAGATTAAGTTTTCATTTTTTTTGTGGGGAATAGATCATAAGTAAAAGCTGTGTTCCTTAGAAGAAAGGAAATAAAAAATTTCCTTTGCAACAATGAGTGTGAATGTCCCACAGAGAGTCTTTTTATTCCATCTCTTACAAGCCCAGTTCCTCTGACTTGCCTGGTATTAGTCATGAATTAAACTGGAATAAATGCAAGATGCCTCTTGCTGAAATCTCTTCTCCCATTACAAATCAAAATAGAAGAACTTTTCTAAGCCTGATTATCCTTATTTCATTTCAACCCTGAAACTAATCAATCTGTCAGATTGAACTGCTGTAGTCACAAAGAAAATCAGATTCAGAAAATTTGGAAGCTACTTTCAGAAAGCTGTGAACTAGAAATACTATTCAGAATTGCTGTCCATTCCTAATAGTATTTCTGGTCTTTTTGATAGCAGAGAAGTGTTTACTGCATGAAGATAAATCACTGTTCTCAGAAATCTGTGCACATTCTGCAGAGATAACTATATAGTTATATATATATATCTGCCTAGGTATAACTAGGTAACTATAGCTGCATGTGAACTCAGCTGCTAACATGTGGTATGCCTCACCACCTTGGCTGCTGAAGTACCCAAACTGGGGACCAGCCACTCTAGGCCACAGTTGCCCTTCTGTCCACTAGAGAGTGCAGGAGGTTGGTCACTCTTTAAATTATATGAATTGAAACGTCCAAACTCCAAGTAAAACTTCCAGTAGTGATTCTTCTAAATCTGTATTTTTAATCATTGTGAAAATTGATCCTGAAGTCACCAACCAGGAACTCAGTATTATTTTTGTTAATATGTCAGTAGTATTACTGCTTGATTTTTACTCCTGGTTTTTCATTGTTAGGTGTTTTTCTTTGGCTTCATCCACCTAGGTTTAGGATACTGCATGTAAACCTCAGTTTTCAATGTCAATAATCCTGATTATGACAGATATATGCATATGCATGTATATATATATATACTGCAAACTCATCCTAAAGAAACTGCGTGGGTTTGGTCCACACTTTTTAACCAGCATGCTGGTTATATCATGGTTTAGTGTTTAAATAAGTTTTGAGTCTGAAATAGAGAAATACATTATTTCAAGGGAAATTAATCAGAAGCATTAGCTCTCCTGGTCAAGCAGAACTCATCCCACATGCTCTGTGTACAAATCATCACTAGTACTCTCCCTCTTTGCTACTCCCTATCATGCTCTATTTAATAGTAGCCTTTCCAATGGCTACTCTTTCCATTCCCTCAATTGTATGTTGGTTAAAAGGACTACTCAGGCTAGTAAATACAACCACGCATAAACTTTCAAAAAATCCTTTCATGTAGCTTAAGGTAACAGCCTTCTCCCACAGAAGAAATGTGGTGTGTTTCTTTTCCTTTTTAGAATTCCTCTACAGCAGGCTTAGATGGGAGGCAACTTTTGCATAATATACATGACATTTCTCTATCTACAGCTGGTCAAAGACATTGCCCACCTAATTTACTAATGGTTTTATCAAAAGACAATATACATGAAACATTGCATCCTAAATGTATCAAAGAGAGCAGTGAAAGCAGGAGAGGGTTGCTAACAAGTACCATCATGTGTTCAGTTGATTATTTTCCCTCTGTCCCTGGGATGGTGCTAGGAGCTCAGCATAGAGCTCTTCATGTTTCTCTTGACACAAAAAGGGAACAGTGCATTTCACCAGCTTGGCATTAACGTGGCAGCTTGGACCCTGAATTATCAGCACCCAGGAACACATTGCCAACAATGCCACTGACAATGAACCTGCATCACAGACCTGAGAAGAAGCAGTTGATTTAATAAAATGCTTGCTACATGTGTGGTGGGTTGACCATGGACAAACACCAAGTGCCCACCAAAGCTGTTCTATCTGTCTTCTCCTCTGCTGTACACATTAGAGAAAATCCAATGAAAGGCTTATGGCCTGAGATAAGGACAGGGAGAGATCACTCACCAGGTACCATCATAGGAAAAAAGTGACTTGACTTGGGGAAAATTAATTTAATTTATTGCTGATCAACTCAGAGTAGGATAATGAGAAACAAAAATCAAATCTTACAAATACTTCCCCTGGCCCCTCCCTATGCCCTGGGATCAGTTTTACTCCTGATTTTCTCTACCTCCACCCCTCTAGCAACACAGGATGATGGAGAATTGATGTTGTGGTCAATTCATCACACGTTGTCCCTGCTGCTTCTTTCTCAGGCAGAGGATTACTTGTTCTCTTCCCCTGCTCCAGCATAGAGTCCCTCCCACAGCAGACAGTCCTCCACAAACTTCCAATGTGAGTCCTTCCATGGGTTGCATTTCTTTATGAACTGCTTCAGAATGGGTCCCTTCCAGAAGGTGCAGACCTTCAGGAACAGATTGATCCAGCATGGGTCCCCCAGAATGTCACAAGTTCTGCCAGCAAACCTGCTCCAGCACAAGCTTCCCACAGGGTCACAGCCTCCTTCAAGTATCAACCTACTTCCAGTGTGGGGTCCTCTAAAGGCTGCAGGTGGATCTCTGCACCACCATGAATGTCCACAGTCTGCAGGGAACAGCTTGTCTCAACATGGTCTTCACCCTTGCCTGCAGGGGAATCTCTGCTCTGTTGCCTGGAGCACTTCCTCCACCTCCTTCTCCAATGACCTCAGTGTCTGCAAGGCTGTTCTCTTACATATTCATCTCTTTTGACTGCTATTTTTGCAGCAGGTCTTTTTCCCCTTCTTACATAGTTCTGTCACAGAAGTGCTACCACTGTCACTGATGGGCTTGGCCTTGGCAACCAGTGGGTGCATCTTGGAGCCAGCTGGAACTGGCTCTGTCAGACATAGGGGAAACTTCTGGCAGCTTCTCAGAGAAGCCACCTCTATCAGCCCCCCTGTTACCAAAACCTGTCCATGTAAACCAAATACACTATATACTTGTAGATTTAAAGATCTAAATGAACGTTTTGTAAAAGATTAAAAAGCAGATGAAGCCTATATGGAAGTATCCCTGTTTCAAAGATCTTGCAAGAAAGAGAGAGTTTAACCTGCTTTGCGGTTATTGGCATGGCATTGCACAATAGGATGTGACTAATGCAGGTGGTAAGTGAATGAAGCATTGGTTGCGTGACTTCATTTTTCACCCACTGGATGTCAGTACCTATCTAATAGCTTTATATTGGAGCTTTCACAGGACGTCAGTCACTGAAAGTCACTGGTAATAATTCCAGGAAAACTTTTACACAGTTCTGTGTTCAACAGTTCCAGGAAATATACCGTGCTGCCTTTATCTCTCTCAGAACATGAACCCAGTAGGTAACAAAAATATTTCTACTTTAATTGGCTGAGAGACAGATGGAGAAAAACAGGACATTTTTGAAAGAAACTTTTTCCAATTCTACATACCACAGCAGCATTTGCAAACTATATACCTTTGTGAATGTGTGAGTTGCTGTCTATATGTTGTGATTTAACCTGGCAGGCAGCTAGACACCACCCAGTCCCTTGCTCAATCTCCACCACTACCAATGGGATGGGGAAGAAAATTGGAAGGAAAAAAAAAAAAGTAAAATTTGTGGTTGGGGTAAAGACAATTTCATAAGACAGAAAATGAGGGGATTCTTGTTGATGATAATAATAATAGAATATACAAAAGAAGTGATATACAAGGCAATTGCTCAACATCTGCTGACTGTTGCCCACCCAGCCTCCAGGCTGCAGCCCCCAGCCAGCCTTTTCCCTAGTTTATATACTAAGAATGGCACCATATAGTATGGAATATCCTTTTGGACAGCTTGAGTCAGCTTCTCCAAGCTTCTTGTGCTTCCCCTCCTCAGCCTATTCACTGGTAGGGTACTAGGAGTAGCTAAAAAGTCCTTGACTTACGGTAAACACTAATTAGCAACTGAAACCATTGTGTTGTCAACATTGTTTTCATCCTAAATCAAAAACACAGCACTGAGTCAGCTGCTAGGAAGACAAGTAACTGTATCCCCACCGAAACAAGGACACTGTCAGAGAGGCAGGTCAAATACAGGAAGTTTTGGAACAAAGTCAGTATTCTCCAAACGAGGTATCACTTCTTTCTCACAAGACATGAATACAGAGAGAGGCAAGATGCCAAAGATACAGTATATGAATACCAATTCTTACGCAGACTGAAACTGTTTTTGCTACACAGTGGTCAGACTGCTTCTCACTATATGCAATGCTATAAATCAATTGTTCAGAGAAGTTGCAAGTCTATGGACCACTAACAGATTTCCAAATTGCAACTAGGTACAGGTAGCACTAAAGTCACTTAAACATGTTGCTTAGCAGTAGCATATAAGTTGGAAGGTGTCTCAGGCCCACCAGCAGTGGTAGAAGACAAATCTGTGTTGAGGGTATTGATGCAGAGCAAGGGAAGCTCTTGGTCCTTATGAGGTACATGGCATTGGGAGCAGCCATGAGCAGATGTGAATGTGCTCTGAGAGCAGCTGGTGTAAAGCCTCAAGTTTTGAGTTTGTGGGAACAGTTCATCCATGTGGTACCATCCCAATTCTGTGAACAGGCCTTCAGAATAAGTAGGCCTGCTGCAATCCTAAACTGTTATTTGGTATCAATCATTAAAAAAAAAAAAAAAAAAAATTATATTTGAAAGGCTGAATCAAATTCTCTGACTTGCATCAGTCTAAACTTGCTGGATCTTCACTGAAGCTGGAGTTATCATACACTTATAACAGTGTAAATCACACAAAAATAGTTTCCTTGGATTTGATTCTGATTTCAAGCCGGTTTTAAAGTCTATCAGTGCACAGAAACTAATGACATGCTTCTGTTTTGCTCTGAATCTGAAATGAGAATATGAACCTGGAAAACAGACTAGTGATAAACAATTTCCTCTTTAGCTCATGATGGTTTTATAGAGAAGGGAAAAATCAAAGCATTTCTTGTTGCTATGGCATTGTGCAGTATAGGGATTCTCTATAGCAACCAGTGCATTACCTCAAAAGCATTGATCAGAATGCATGTGTTGCCATGGTTGCCACAATGAATATTTTATTTTTGCTGTATTGATTGATGCCTTTGATGTCAGGTGGCTAGAAATGTGAAGGAGATGCGAACACTTTACATGACATTGGTGCTTGTTTCCTGGTGACAAATATAGATGGCAGTTCAGGACCACAAACGTCTAGATGAAATGAGAACATTTTGAATTTTTTCATCCAAAATCTTGCGTGTTACCAGAATTAAATATTGTAAGAAATACCATATTTGCATCTTCTTGCTTACTTGTTTTCTATGTGCTAGGGAAGTGTTCCAACCTCAGTAGAAATTACACTGCAACAATTCTGTCACTTTTCACAGAATATTCTGAGTTGGAAAGGACACACAAGGATCACTGAGTCCAACTCTTTACATGAATGGCCCATATAGAGATCAAAACCACAACCTTGGTGTTATTAGCACCATGCTCCATCCCATAGAGGATTCCATAGAGGGAAGGGCCCCATATGCAGGATTATAAACATAAATTTGTGTCCAACTGTGAGTTTTTTAACAGGCCTTGTGTTCACTTGGGAAAGTTTCTCAGGTCTGTTTCTGACCTGTAAAATGAAGCAGTAGCCTGCATGTATTGTTAGAAGTTATGTTGCAGCAAAGTTTGTTAACAGCAAAAAATGCGAGAGCAGAATTTTCATAGTTGTGGGATTATACACATAGGAAGTCTCTCCATCTGTTTCTGCACTGGAAAGTGAAGAGAAGCAATACATTACATGCCTAGTTTCTGTCAGAGTCCATGACACATGGATCAAAACAGACAAAACTCCATGAACCCAGTACTTTGCATAAACTAGCAGCTCTGGTTCAACTAAAGAAAGAAGACTGTGGATAGGTTCATACCAATGTTATTTCCCCTCTCTAAAGAAAAGCTATTGCACTTCTGTAGCATCTAGCTCAAACAACAGCAGGGACACAAAAATTTGGTGTCCATCTCAAATAACTGAGGTTACATCTCACAATCCCAGCTACATTCCAAGTTGCTTATCTAATAATTGCCAAACTGCTGACTGAACTTGTAATATGGCTATTTGGCCATATTACAACAACTATTACACAGGGAAAGACTGTGCAGTCTCTTATTTTTTATCCTGAATAATTTTGGTATTACAGGTAGTTCCCAAGAAGCCACTAAAAAAAAAGCCTTTATCTATCTTCAATTCACAAATACTTTGTAAAAGACATCCAGCCCCAATTTTTTTTTTTTTTTTTGGAATAATTGTGCCCAGGCATTTCAAAATAGAATTTGATCCTTCCAGCTACGTGCTATTTTTGCAGACAGCTCAGCTGAAGTCAACTGACACACTTCCTGTAGTATACATATTTACCTTGTTTCAGTGTTTCTGGTATCTGACTTCACCTGAAACTATATAGGAGAATTTGCAGATCTCCCCCAGAATAATCAATTCTGTCCTTGTGCTACTGGATTACCGTAATAAAACCACAGCAGAGCCCAGTCTGAGATTTCAGGTCAAACTTAATTTACTGTTGAATTGTCAAGCCTTTTGCTTTTCTCCTTTCATTCTTTCTTCTTCTGACCCTTCCCTGACTTTCACAGTAGCACTGTTCACATCTTGCTTTCTTTATTTGCTAGTTTTGATCACCTTTTTTTTGATTCTACACATCACCACCACAGGGTGATGGAATTTTAACTTTCTCAGATCACTAGGTGGCAGAACACAATCAGTAAAAGCTCTTCCCAAGAAAATATGTAGGGATACGAGTATGTAGCCTTTTTATTTATATATATATATATTTGTGTCCCACTTGGGGTTTTTGTTGCTCAAAATTTTATGTTATGTACTTTTAATTACCCCATTTTCAGGTAACATAAAATATGTGGTGCTTTAGCATGGTGATTTGCTTTTAAGGGATCACTGTGGGCAGTTTTTATAGCTCCACTTCTCAGAGTTGCACACAGCCATTCTTGAAAATCATCTTTCCTAAAATTTTGTCAGCTGGTTCCCCCAGATTTCTTATCACCTTTGTATGCCGTGATGAAGGGTGCTAACACCTGCTTATAGTAATGTTAGTAGAATGGATTATGGAATGCATAAAGGTTTAGATGCTGCAAAAACTTGCAATAGATGGGGTCATGGAGAGTGTAGTTGTGCATCTTGCTACAATATTCTCATTCTACTTAGCTGCAGATAATGTGGGACGAAAGATTTTTAAAACAGATGCATGGCCCGCAACATTATAGGACATAACAGTAATAGTAGCAGAATCTATTTTACTATAATCTCCACCACCATTCCAGCTTTCAGCATGTCTTCTGCCTTGGGGCTTTCTGAATACAATCCGACTTCTCACAAACTGATATAGTTTGCCTTAGTTTCCTTGTAGATATAAGGGGAAGCAGGAGGAATCAGCTCACTATGGGAGAGAGGGTTAAGAGAAAATATATGAATAATGACATAACCATGAGTAGCAGTCCTAGAAAACAGTACCCTTGGAAACAAGAGGGAAATGCATTGTGCAGAAAACAAAGACAAGAGACCCTTATGAGATGTACTAATTTACTCAAGTAAATGGCTTGCCTCTGGAGAATTGATTGTTGCAGTGTGTGGCAAACTATTTACAGAAAAGAGGGAAGAACAAGGAGCCTTCCTTGCCTTCCAGAGATATTAGAACCACTGTTCGAGAGCTTAAATGCTTACTCCTATATACAGCAAAGTAATTCATTTTGCAGAACACTAACCTACTCACAGTGAGTTGCAAGACCTTCAACAGAATTTAAAAGGCTCTTTGAAAGAGATTGGATGGGTATAGTATTCTCAACACCTAAAAAAACCAGGTCTCTCCTTTACATTCTCTCCAATTGAGAAATGTTTCATCTAGTAATATGAGACCGCAGCTACCTCCTTGGGCCTGCTCTTCAACTCTCAGATGTATCATAGTATTAATGGGAACTTCAAGAAAGGTATACACAAGATGGGAGCACCCATCCTTTAGAAACCTGCATTGGAACCATATACAGAACACTCTCAAAAAACTTGAAGGACTCAAAGCCAGAGACAGTGTGCTGTTGAGACAGGCTTAGATAGATTTATCTTTGTTGCATTAGCTTTTCCTCATAGTTCCTTACGTGAGTTTAAAAACCCTTCTGTGTATGCTTGTTAACAGAATAAACTAAAGCTCTTTTGAGCAGTAGTGGTGTGGGTGATGGCGTTGCTCTTACCAGTGCTACCCAGCTTTGAAAAGGCTCTCCTGAAACATTGGTCATAAAACCATTTTCACTTGGACATGAAAGGAAGCATATTCTCTGAAGACACTTTCAGCTAGTTTCAAAAGGTGCACTTCTGTCCTGCGGACTGCAACCTGATTGTTTCCAATCAAGAATTTGCCAAATAACAGCCAAAAGGAACAAACTTAACGGTTGGTCTAATTCACCATAGTATTTTCTATACATTCTTTTTCTTTACAGGGAAATGCAAGACTATAAAGCTTGCTGCCTGAAGTTCCTTCAAAATATTATTGCCAAGTGGAAGAACTCTTTCTTCTAATGTCTGAGTATATTGCAATAACTAGAAAAATATAACTCTTTTTCTAATTATTGCTATTCTAATTTATAAACATTTTATCCTTTGCAGACCTTTGAGAATTGAATAGGGCGCTAAAAATGTACTATATTTGTTCCTGCATTAGAAGTCACCCTTGTCCCCTTCTTAGTCTTTACATAGTCCCTGAAATAGCATTAGAAGATGCTTTCAGATGCATCTAGATTATTTCTTCTCTGAGACAAGGTCTTTTTTCTACGCAAACATTTCGCAAAATCCTACAACACAGACATCAGGCAAAAATGTCTTCCGCACTATATATATGTTCACTTGCATATGTTTAATTGTATGGCAAAAGTATTTTTCCATAAATTTGACTCCCACTAGAACTACATGAGGTGGTAGTAGAAAGTGAGCTGCACTCCTTTCATGCTTTATGCTTTCTCAGATACAGCTGTTACAGGTTGGCACAAATCCAGTCAGGTAATTCATTCATTAGCCTTTGAAGACAGAGACAGCCTGATTCCTGAGAACTATTTGACTTAGCAGCAAGAGTAGTCAAGAAAAAAAAAGCTGATAAGGATTAATTTACCAAAGAAAGTTCCAGTTGAACCATACCTGTAAGTGCTGACCAAAGCAGAGGAGAATTGTAATTCTTCCCATGTTTTATTTTGATAGAGGACATGGAAGAAACTAGCATTCAAAAGACAAAAAAACTTTTCCACTTTCAGGTTATCTTTGCACATATAGACATTTAAGAGACATAAGGCTGAATCCTGAGGTATTGGTATAAATAACCCAGGAGTTATTCCGGTGACACTGGGGACTCTTACTGTTCTTTCTCTAAAGGTGATCTCATTTAGAATTCTTAGAACACCCTCTTATATGTATATGTCCCAGGGAGGGGAAAAAAAACTACAAAAAACAAACAAACAAAAAACCCACAAAAAAAAAAGCCAAACAAACAAACAAACAAACCACAAAACCCCACCAAAAACCCTAAACAAAAAAAAAAAAAAAA
>JAWWEW010000088.1:35505541-35516051 GCA_035583185.1 Anabacerthia variegaticeps
GCTGCTTTTGATGCAGCCCAGGACACAATTTGTTTTCTGGGCTGCAAGTGCACATTGCCAGGTCATGTCCAGCTTCTCATCCACCAGCACCCACTAGTCTTTCTTGGCAGGGCTGCTCTCAATCTCTCAGCCTGTGTTGATAGTGGGGGTTGCTCTGATACAGATGCAGCACCTGGCACTTCGTCTTGTTAAACCTCATGACATACCCATGGGACTACTTCTCAAGTTTGTCCAAGTCCCTCTGGATGGCATCCTATCCTTCAGGTGTGTCAACCACACCACTCAGCTTGGTGTCATCTGCAAATTTGCCGAGATTGCACTTGATCCCTTCAGCTGTGTCACTAATGAAGACACTAAATAACACTGGTCCCAATGTAGACCCCTCAGGGACACCACTTCTCACTGATTTCCATTGGGATTCTGAGACACTGACCACCATATGTGACTGTCCAACCAATTCCTTATCCATTCAACAGTCCACCCATTGAATCCATCTTGAATTTAGAGAGCAGGATGTTGTGGCAGGATGTCCTCACCATCAGAGGAGCTTCAGGGAAAGAAAACCACACAGTCAGATCCTTGTTAGCCAGCCTGGATAGGACACTGCAAGGAGATGACATGCTGTGCAGAAGGTGAGTGACTTGAAAGGGCCTTGAACACACTCTGCCAGTCCACACTTCACATCCTTCAGCTGTGCTTCAGTTGTGACCTACAGCAAATAGAGCCAATGGGGGTAGGAGAGCAAAGGCCTTTCAGGGCACTGGAAGACAAGGAAGGTCAATACGAATTGTGCCATTTCCGTGCAGGTTCCTTACCACATCTCACTGGGCAGGAGACACCAGCTGAATCTGCATCAACTTTTCCATTGACAGCAAAAGATAATTTTCCTGGACAACAGTTTTAAGACAAAGGCTGACAGGGAGTGAAATTTTACCTTTTTATAAAGCTATACTGCTGTATAAAAAAGTCACAAGATGCTTACAGGGGAGGCGATTGAGCAATAGGATGCAGATGCAGTCAAAGCTTGTGTTTTAGGAAAGGGTTAGGGTTAGCCCCGCTGTTATAGCAGGCTCGTGCTTACTTGAAATCCAGTTTTTCAATCTTTCCAAAATTTTGCCTAGTGGCACACTAAGGTGAAATCTAGAGATATCACTTATCTTATGTGCACCCCTTCCTGAGAAATAATACCCAACATTTAGTCTAATATTAGTAGCAGGGATGGAAATTTCTAAATTGTAACAGCCACACCTATTATCTGGTGATAGTTCTGCTCAGAAAAACCATGGTATTTTGTCCAAGGTGTTAGAACAGTAGTTTCAGTTAATTTTAGCATGTGTAGAAAGAAGCTGAAACTTTAAAGTCCAAAGGATATCCTGACTATAAAAGTAAGAATTAAAAATGTATCCAGCGAAGTTAGATTGAAATTCTAATGCTTTATATATTGCATCCAGAAATTAGAGTTTTACACCATTTCTATCAAAACCAGTTTTTCTATTTTACCGTTTCATTGTAAAATATAAAATTTCATTTTCTTAGCTTTTAGATCCTTTTATAGAAGAGTAGAAGTATACCTCATGAAATGTCCATACACATTATACTCTATCCATGAAATCTTCATATGACAAAACCGATAAATAATCTTCATCCAGAAATAGTTCTGCACCATCCATTTTCTCAATGATTTCTCTAGGAGCTGCTGCGTAGCACTTTTGAATATCAAAGCAACTACTGAGGTGCTCAAACTAAGGTTTTTAAGTCTTGCTATCTGGTATCTGATTTTTAAAACCTTGCTTAGCATTTTTAAACTGATATATCATTAAAGATTAATTCTATTTAGCCATTTTCAAGATTTAATTGCAAAACTCAGAACAGTAGTCTTCCTAAAATCAGGAAGCAAAAGATTTTTGGTGAGAAAAAGAAGTTTAAAATCTATTGCATGGGTGAAAGAATACAAATTAAAAGGCATCAGTCAAAGTTACAGCTGCATGCAGAATAGCCTTAGCTGAAATCACGATCTTTAGACTGCTTTAAATAATTAAAAAATATCAAACCCCGTTTCTTCAATCTGTATTTCATGGATAAGTGATCTCCTGAAATCAAGTTGTAACTTCATGAATGCATTGATCAAGTTAAGTTGATGCTGCCTCTGAAATCCCATCTTCCTCCTCACCTCAGCTCCTTATTCGTGCCCTGAATACGAGCAAACAGATAACCTAGTAAAAACAAATTGCTACTTTTCAACTAGTGATCTGACTTGCTATCCAGGAAGATGGAATAAGCAGCCAAGAAAAGAGAGTGCTTTGGACTACTTCCAGCAGTCGTGATGACTTGTGTTATTTGTCAAATAATGGCTTTAGCAGACATTGGGATAGATGCAGCTCACTCTGAACTGATGCAGAGCTAGAGCACTTCATTAACGATTTGGCTGGTTCTTGCCTAGTCCAGTGAAGGAACTCTGTACCCAAATGTTCATTCACTTCTCTCAGTTATATTGACTGTTCTTGGGCCAGATGTTTCACAATTTTTGTTTGTCATAGTAAGAAGGTACAATTTTAAACTCTTAGCAAAAGTCATATTCCAAACTTCAAATTTTCAATGGAAATTATGTGGTTTTCCTTCATATTAAAAAAGAGAAAAGTCATGTTTTAAAAGAATAATGTGAATTATTATTTCTCAACTACATTCAAATAAAAGAAATACCTGCAGGGAACTCTAAAAAAGTACTTACTTTCAGGCAGAGATAAAAACTGAAAAAAAACCTGCAAGTCCCAAAAATGAATGGTCCAGGAAGCCATGAATCTGCAAAGACAAGTAAGTATAATACAAACTATTTTGCAATGTTAAATGTAGCAGGTGCATTGATACATGAAGAAGAAAAACATATAATCAGGGGTTTTCAGAAAGATTAATGGCAATAATATTTGTAAAGAAAAATTCTGTATTACTCAGTTTTGTACTGCTTTTGAACACTCATTCAAATTTACCTGAGCAACTGCTGTCAGTTCTCTCCTTTAACATCTCTCTTTCATACACTACATAGTTGTGTGGATGGCATATATTTACTATCCCTTCTTCTCTCACTTTGCGCCTTTCGTATTTTGTATGTGGCGACTTTCAAACCTTTCTTTTTATTTTTTTTTTAAATTTTCTGATATGAAAACAGGTAATTTAATAAGCTAAAAAAAAACACACTTAGCAAAAACAAACAAACAAACAAACAAAAACTCAAGAGATTTTTTTTCCACTTAAAAAATTTGTGGAAGTATAAAGTGACTTTTTTCTATAAGTCTATCTTAATATGAGCAGCAGTGAATTGGTTATGCTGAAGAATTGCTACAGTAGTCTTTTGCCAGTGCAGAGGTGGGACTTTGTCTCTTGTCCTAGGAAATGAGCTGCCAATGGGGGCCAGGGGATCAGTGGTCTCTGGTCTTTAAGTAAATACTGAGCAGGTGTTAGAAAGGCACAATCAAAACCCCAGGAAGAGTCTTTGCATAGAAGAAGGTAGGATCTGTCATTCTTTAGGGAGGAAAAAATGGGTTGGTGTAGAAATAACAGAGGTGAGCTATGCAAAATGTACATCTGAAAGAGGCTGGGGACTTTTACCTCCAGGTGGCTTACTGCCTTCTCTGAATGTGTCTGAATGCCCCCTGAATGCAAGCTGATAGGGAGATTTCTGTAGAGAGGCTGCTCTGCAGAATTAGAGTGGTTCAAGATACTTCCTTAAAAAGGCATTTTTGCACAGGCATCTTATCATGACTAACCAAAATTAATCACTCGGGCCCCTTGTGTGTGGTGTTCAAATTTTCCTTTGGAACAGCTAGCACTGAACAACTCTCTGGCCTCAGGCCTTCTGTCCCATTGCAACTACTGCTGTTGCTACTACTTCCATTAGTAAATTCTTTGGAGAACAGGGTATCACAAGGCCTGAACTGGGTATTGGTATATAAAGGAAGGAGTCAGCTACTATTTTCTTTCAGTAGTTTAAATCACAGAGACAATTATTTGACTTACATAAAAAGTGTTTGAGAATTCAAGCTTATATGTTTTCTATGTATTTGTTGTGAGACACTAGATTATTATACTAAGTATGCTTGGACCAACTCAGGGGGATGTGTGTGTGGGGAAGGGCTAGGTCAAGTTTCACTAAGGGGAGGTGGTGCCCTGTTCCAAACCTCAACCCTTTCGAGCCTCCTTGAGCAGCCCCAGAAGCAGCTGTCAGTCACTGGTACACCAGAGCACTCCCCCAGACCACATCTCTGGAGCCCCTAACCCAGCCCCAGAATGGCTGGCACATGGAGAGCACTGCTCCTCACCCTGCCCCAGAGCCCCAGAGCCCTCAAGTGGTCAATGGGCTAGAAGTTCTGCTGGGGAGGGTGGCCACAGCAGGCTAGAACAGATAAAAACATGTGGTCTTCATGTGATTGGACCCTGCCATCTGGACATGTGGATTCCTGGCACTCTGGGTGGTAGCTGTAAGTCTCTCTTTTCTCTCTCCATTGTTACTTCTTCTCCTAATATCCTTTCTTGATATTTTGGGTAACTTACAACTGGATGGATTGGATTTTACTAAGTTGTATTGGAGTAGCATATGCTAAGTTAGTGCTTTATAGAATGCTTATTTTGGTTGAATGTTGCCCTTTAAACTTTTGCTAAGTTCCCTTATTTTCTCAAGTTTGCCAGTAAAAGTGTGCTGGTTTACCTCCTGAGAAAACATGTGTAGTGTCTTCTCCCTTGTGCCCTCTCGAGGTATAATAGGACTGAATGCTCTTTTAATAAATTCAGTGGGAGAATTTTTGGAGCCTTGCGTATATTTAAAAACCCCTTTGATGAGCTTGGAATGTGAGCCTGGCATCTTCTAAGGGGGATTATCACTTCCCTGGTTCTGCTGGATACGCTTTTCTTGGTACAGGCCATATTGCCATTGGCTTTCTTGTCCACCTGGGTGCACTATTGGCTCATGGTTAGCCAAGTATCAGCCAGCACCCCCAAGTCCCTTTCTGCTGAACCACTCTCAAGCCATCCTTTCTCAAGCCTGTAGTTGCTACAACTCAGGTGCAGGACTTGGCATTTTGCCTAACTGAACCTCATGCAGTTGTCCATAGCCCATTGACTGCATGCTCTATCTGTAGAACCTCTGTTGAGTTTTTTTATCCATCTATAGCAAAGACTATTCTCATCCAAAAAGAGAATTCAAAACTACCAAGGATGCAAACAGAAAGAAGTTGTTTAACATGTCATAGTGGTCTATACCATTTAAATTAACTGTATAGGGCTCTCTCTAAAGACTCTGCAAAGAATTAAGCTAAAAATACTAAATCAGGGAGATCCTCATTTAATTTAGCTAGTAAGGATCATTAAGTACAGAATGTCTCCCAGCTTCAACCTCCACCTACAGAGAAGGTGCTCAGCAGGGCTGAAAATTAGATGCTCTCCCTTAGTCAGTTGGATTGAAATTTCTACTGTTCTTTTAATGCTATAGAAATGAGGCAAATTTTCTTTGTCACATTGGCTTTGTGAGACCCCCCCCCCCTCCTTGGTAAAAAGGAGGAAATTGTCAATCCTTTGTCATGAAAGGCCTCTAATCTGTATCTTGTTCTATGAATGTCTCAGTTAATCTAACTCTTTTCACCTCTCTAGTTCATGCTGTATTATGAATTCAGATGGTATTTGTGAAGACTGCATTTTACCCTTTTTCATATTAATGGAACTTTGTTGAAATCAATTACAGTTTTGTCCTTGAAAACATGTTTTGGTATTCATCTGCCACAACGCAAGTTGTATATTGCCACTGCTTTTTAAATAATATCCTCTAGTCAGACATGCTATGCTTTTCCATCATCTACACTTCCACTATAGTAAAAAGTAGTAAGCTATTTTAAAGCCAGCATTAACCATGACTTGTTTTACAGTAGAAAACCTGTGATACAGTCCTCCTAAATCACTTACAGCTTACAGAGGTGTTATAGTTTCAGAATCTGCTATGGAATTCCTTCTCCTACCAACACAGAGTATGAAGTTAACACCCAACGTCTCAGTGTCAGCTAACAAAATGAATGGCTGAGCACTTAGATTCCGATCTAATGGGTGGCCGGTGAAGGGAGAGGGGTTTTTTGTTGTTTTTTTTTTTTCTTGCTGAGTAATGAGTTGGGAACTTCATTTCTGGTGGTTGCTGGGAGTGGAAGCATCAGTGTCTTTCTTACTGAGAGTACATATACCAGCTCCTCCTTGTCGAAATAGAGTACTTCAGACACATACAACTCCCACTGAAAACTGAGAGGATGCTGCTGAGGGTGCTGGCTCATGTTACAAGGTCACTCGCAATGACATTGGAAAGGTCACAGGAGACCTGAAGTTCCTGATGACTGGTAAAACGCAAATGTCACACCCATCTTCAGGGAGGATGATCCTGGGAATTACTAACTGCTCAGTCTGACCTCAGCCTTCAGGGTTAGCAAAAATCCTCCCTGAATCCATATGTAGGCACACAAAAGTGATGGATATTTGTAAGCCACTACAGGCCTACTAATGTCAGGTCACGTCTGCCCAACCTGATTCCCTCTAAAAAGAGGTTTTTGATTGTGTAGCTAAGGGACAAGTCAGGGAGAAGCTACCACACATGGCATAGAGAGACAGGGGAAAGAACAGGAAAGACTGCAGTTAGTGACAGAGAACCTGCATGCCCTGGACACATGGACTGATAGGACCTTCATTAAATTCACCAAAGACAAATGCAAAGTCCTTCATCCTAGCAGAAATAACCCCATGAAACAGTATGGGTTGGTAATCAACTGGTTAGAAAGATTTACAGAATAAGATCCATGGGCCTCGGAGGACAGGTGGAATAGTAGCTGGCAGTGTGCCCTTGCAGTGACAATGATTAGCCACATACCAGGCTCTATCAGAACCAGCAAGCAGGTCCAAGGCAGCAACCTGCCTTCTGCTTTCAGCACTTATGAGACTGCCTGTAGAGTACTGTGTCCTATTAGAGATCCCTAGCACAAGAAAGCCACTGACAGAGTGAAGCAGGTGACCAGCAGATGCTGCCAAGGTGGTCAGGGACCTGGAGCACATGCCACTTCCTGGAAAGGATGAGAGAACCAGCTTTGTTCTGATGCCTTAGGATTTTTTACAGATTTGTAGATTTTAATATTTTAATATATTTGTAAATTTTATATAGCTGTATAGTTTCCTCACATTTGAGGTAGCAACTATCAGTTTCTAACAGTTTCTCATGGTTTGTGCCACAATCCTGAACTTCTGTTTAATGGTCTTTTCAAGGGAGAAGATTGCAGCAAGGACATCTTATTTGGGACACATGGACTGGACTGGAATAACAAGACATTCTGTAGTCAGAACAAGATAGAAGGCCCAGAACCCTTGGTGGGGCTCCAGTGGGGCAGTTCTGAGGGTGGTACCAAGGGCAAAAGGTTTTCAGGTTGAATGCACCCATTAGATATGATAACTAAGTACTGTTATAAATTTGTAAGAACCCTATACTGTGTGCACACCTATATACTTTGTGCATCTGAAAGCTTTCATTACAGAACTGCTCTCTACTTTACCTGTACTAATATTGTTTTGAAAGTTTTTTCCTAAATTTTAGGCAACAGTTCAGCCTTAAGAATCAGAAGCTGGACAAATTCTGACAGTGACAGACTGCAATTTTGCATGGTTAAAAATCCCAGTATGACTTGGGAAAAACTCTCTAAGGAAAATTAAAAAAGATAAAAAAATGACACACTGATACAAAAGTATGCTACATATACATTTAGATGAGAAGCTTATTTATAAGAAATGTTCGCCTCTTCTGTTGCATTCAACAGAATTGCAATGTCAGGTTACCATTAACCCCTCATTTACTGTCATTATTGTTGGTATTCTGTTCCTTCTAGGACCATAACACAGAGTTGGATCTGAAATGGGAGATGCTGCATACATTTTAAAGTCCTTTTTGCCCTTTCCTCACAGATGAATACATTTAAGTTTGCCAACAGGTAGCTCAGAAGTAATGTGCTATAAATCTCTCTCCCCTCCCTATAACAAAAAGCTTGAAGATATTACCTTCTTAGTCTAAACAGAAATGCTTGACATTATTATAGCAAGACATTAAGAAATAGGACCTTGTATTTAGAACCCAACATTATGTTTATCATTCCATCTAATAATTATTTTTGTTTTGATACAACCTGAAATAAATAATTCTTCTAGTGTGAAGTCACATTACTGGAGCAGTCCAAAATACCTTTTAAGAAATCCTTTAATATTCTTCACTGATACTTTGAAGTTATGTTATCTCAACTAGCTGTTGCTTCCTTAGGACACTGCCTTCATTCAGTAAGAAGGAAGTTGCTGAGTTATAACAATATGCATATTTGTGGCCAAACCAGTACCCAGTTAGTCCTCAAGCTGTTCTTGTCAGCCTAGTTTATTTGGAAACCTGCCACATTTCTTGGAGTAGCTGCTGCCGCCTTCTGCAGTTTGAGGGTGAATACCTTGAAAGAAAATAGGACAGCACAAAGTTTCTGAGAACTTTTTCTACTGTATTGTCTTAATGACAAAGCTGTTAAATGGTATATTCTGGTTCAGGTACCTGGCACTGCCATAGCAAATTTACTGTTTTCATTTTCTTTAGTAACTATAAGAAAGGCAAGAGGAATAAAGTTTTATTGTTATTACAACATCCATATCATTGTGAGACCATATTGTAAGTTTCATATATTGCAGCTGAATTATCTGAAAGTTTTCACTGTGATCAGAAATGAAAAAAATGCAGCTTACTTTTCCCATTAATAGGAAAACATTCCTAAAGAACACGTTTCTGAAACTGCAGCCAGATACACTGCAGTTGTAGGAGTTTACTTACCAGCTGAAACAAGATAAAGGTATTTTTTGATATAGTGTAAACAAGAGATGACAGAAAGAGCAGAAACTGCTTTCTGCTAGGCTACATGTAACTTTTGAGAGCATCTGCCATGATAATTGCCTTCAGCAGCTGGTACAGGAATTCTGTTGCACTCTCCAACTGAAACATAGCCATACCTCCGCTCCAGATCTCAACCATGGTCAGCTGGGGTTTCAGCCCATGTTCTGAATTCAGTCTGTAAAAACTGTCATTATTTGAAGGACTGTGGCACCCTTGCTCAGCACAGCAAGGCAATATATGCACACAATGCATCCACACAACACCAAAGCATTGTCTGGTAATAGACAGTTGATCCTGAGAGAAAATAAAGTGGATAAGGCAGGAACCAATGACTGGTACAAACAGCCACATATGTAATTTTCTGTTTGACATACTGCTCTTAACTAAGCATGCTTTCTGAATATCACTGATTTCATTCCTTTTCTTGTCAGAAAAACTATACAGTACTCAATTCTAAAAGCCTGAACACAGAACTGGAAGTCTTATATACCAGAAAAGTGCAATGAAATATCTGCAGAGTGGTCAAGCTGTAAATAGCTAGCTGTATTGAGATCTACCTTCTAACTTGCACTGGACAGCAGGCATGAGAGTGGCCTTCCAGGAAGCACATCTTGACAATGAAGCCAAGGACAATGTGGGGAGGAGGAGGAGAAGAAAAAGACAAGTAACAGTGCCTTAAAGGCAGGGAGGAGATGGAGGGAGGAAGAGAAAGGAGACACATGAACTTATTTTAGCAAAGGTTGCTACACCTTAGCACAAATGAGAAAAAAAAAAAAAAAAGGGGCAGGTGTGACTTCATCTAAAACAAACACAACATTTAATTTTGTATTTTGAATGACATTCCTCTTGCTTTGAATAGTAGAATAAAATCTGTGCATTATTCCTGTATTTTGAACTTTAAGGACTCCTTTTATGTGGCAAGGCAAACACTTCAAAGGAAGTTTCCTAACTCATTATAGAAGAAATATTTCCATAGAACTGTACTAAAGGTTTACAGTAAGCTCTATTACCTTCTACAGGCATTACATGAAACGAAGCTTGGTCAGTTTCCTACTAATAAGCGTTTTTTTCTGAAAAGAACTAAAGAACCAGCAATGTAGGTTCCACACAGGCAAAAGCTTTTGCTGTTACAATTCTAAATGATCTGCAATTCCCAAAAGCCTCAGAATAAACCCAAAGGTGACTCACTGTGTCGTAATTTCCTCAGGTTCTTTCAAAATGGGGAGGAAAAGGCAAGGAGGTGAAGGAAGGGGACACAGGAATTAATGTATTTCTAAAATTTATAAAATAAAGCCTAAAATCCTCATGCCTCAAGCGTCAAAAATCTCAAGATTCCACCTTCCTCCATTTTTACCTTACTTAGCAAATTACCTGTAGTTTTCCTTGGAGTCTCAAAGGTGCTTCTCAGTTTGGGAAGAGTTAGTCAAGCAAGACTGACTGTCTCTCATAGCAATTCTCAACAGTCTAACAGACATTGTTCAGGGAAAAAAAAAGGCTCTGAAAAAGATACTGACAGACTGATTGAAAAAAATCCCTCTCCTGGCCACCAATTTTACATTCCTTGCAAAGCACTACCAACACTGTGCG
>JAWWEW010000088.1:35530445-35544352 GCA_035583185.1 Anabacerthia variegaticeps
AAGGAGTCAACAGCTCCTCCCAATTTAGTATTGACTGCAAACTAACTTAGTATCCATTCCAGTCCTGTGTCCAAGTAATTTATGAAAATGTTAAAGAGAACTGGCCCGAAGATGGAGCCCTGCAGAACCCCACTAGTGACAGGTTGCCAGTCTGATGTCACCCCCTTCGCTATTACCCTCTGCTCGACCTGTGAGCCAATTGCTCACCCACCACATGATGTTTTTATCCAGCTGTGTGCTGGACATTTTGTCCAGAAGGGTCCTGTGAGAGGCAGTGTTGAGAGCTTTACTGAAATCCCAAAAGATTATATCAACTGTCTTCCCTTGATCCACAAGGTGGGTTACCTTGTCATAAAAGGAAATCAGGTTTGTCAAGCAGGGCCTTCCCCTCATGAAGCTGTGCCTGGCTGTGACCAATGGCTGCAATGCAGTCATTGTCTGTCAGGTGTTTTTCAATAACTAGAATAATCTTTTCTGTAACTTTCCTAGGCACTGAAGTGGGACTGACAGGCCTGTAGTTTCTAGGGTTGCCCTTCTTGAAAATTAGGACGTTTGCTAGCTCCCGGTCAACTGGGACCTCTCCAGATTGCCAAGATCATTCAAAAATCATTGAGAGGCCTTGCAATGACATCAGCCAGCTCTTTGAGTACTTTTGGATGAATCCCGTCAGGCCCCATAGATTTATAGGGATCCAGCTGCAGCAGCAGATCCTGCATGACTTCAGGGTCAGCTGGGAGTTGATCATTCTCACAGCCATGGTCCTCTAGCTCAGAGCACTGGGACCCCCTTAGCCCATCACTGGAGCTGAAGACAGAGGCAAAGAAATTAATTAAACACCTCTGCCTTGTCTCTGTCCCTGTTTGTGAGATGACCATCCTCATCCTGTAATGGGCCAATGTTATTTTATGGTCTCCTTTTTGCTATTGACATATTTAAAAAACTATTGTCCCCCACAGTTCTGGCAGCTTCAACTCCAGTTGAGCTTTGGCTGCATGAATTTTCTCCCTACAGTGGCAAGCAGCATCTCTGTATTCCTCCCATATCACCTGGCCTTGCTTCCACTGCACATAGACTTTTTTTGCCTTATCTCCAAGATCCCTGCTCAGCCAAGCTGGCCTTCTGCCTCACCTGCTTGACTTCTGATATTTGGGAGTTGCCTGCTCCTGTACTCTTAGGAGATGATGTTTAAAAAGTGAGCAGCCCTGATGGATCCCAGCACCTTTCAAAGCGTTTTCCCAGAGGACCTTACTCACTAGTTCCCTGAGTAGCCTGAAGCCTGCTCTCCTCATGTCCAGGGTTGAAGTTTTGCTGGCACTTTTCCTCCTGTCACCAGAGATTTTAAACTTAATTGCTTTGTGATCGCTGTGGCCAAGATGGCCAACAATCACTACTTTGCTCAACAGACCCTCTTTGGAAACAGGCAACAAATCACAGAGGGCACCTTTCCCAGTCGGCTTCCTTAGTACCTATACCATAAAGTTCTCATCCAGGTGTTTTAGTGATCTTCTGGACTTGTTTGTGCCAGCTGTGTGATGTTCCCAGTTAACATCTATCAAGTTGAAGTCCCCCATAAGGACAAGGTGGTTGATTGGGAGGTGTCGCTTAGTTCCTTAAAGAATAATTCATCAGTGGTATCCTTTTTTTAGTGTGCCATTCATGTAATTTTGCATGTTTTAATCCAGAAAAAGTAATTGGATTTCCAATATAATTAGGCAGTAGTAGACTGTCACTTTAGCTGTTGGTTATATGAGGTATATGGAAACTAATTAATAAAACATGAGAAGCCATGTCCTTCCTGCTTGACCCGTTGTTGACATTGATAAATCTATGACAGTTACTTGTTTTACTAAATGCCTTTTCTGTTTTGTTTTTATGTATGAGAGAAATAAAAGGTTTTGGTATCTGAGAGTAACATCTTTTACTATATAGTACAGTTTTAGTATTCAGAGGTAAAAACCAAACAAACTGTTTGAGCTTTGCTCTTCCCTTAACTGTCTGACATCTTTTGTGTAAGAGGAATACCTGTTTATGGTACAGAAACAAGGGGGAGAAAAAGTGACCAGTTACAGTTCCCTTGCAGTGAAAGTAAAAGGGAGTGAATCTTGTAACTGGTCTATATCCTGTGCTTTTGAGCCTTTGTAGTAGTTTAAGTAGTGAAGAAAAATGTTTCTCTATATTTGTATGTATGCATTTATTTACCAAGTTACCTATAAGCCTCTATAGCATGAACTTAATTTGGATTAATTTCCTCTTTTCCTTCTATTATGTTGTCCCTGGAAGATGATGCAGTGTCACGTGGATGCCTGTGATGACATGCAGCCACCAGAGTTGGTGAGTGTGTTTATGCTTTTATTTGACTGGTTTAATAGTTTATTTTTGAGGAAAATAATTTTGAATTGGTTAAGTGAAAACTGGAATTTCTTGAGATTGAACATAGTTAGTGGCAGCTTGCACCTACTGAAAAATCCCTAAAGCTGTCATTCTAACTCGGGTTATTGGCAGTTTATGTCCTTAATAGTGAATCCTATACAGGCAGTTAATGTTCCACAATGGAGGCATGCAGCAGCACAGCCAAGAGAAGCTTTTCTGTTGTATTGTCTCTTGTATCCTATTTTACTGTTCTAATTTGTAACTTTCACTGTAACTTGCTTTTTCATCACCCTGTAGGTGCATCTATTTAGGAATATGTTTTATGTTAACTTCATCATGTTGTTTTTTCCCCTGTTTTTTGCTAAAAATAATTCTTTACTTATAGTTGTGGATAAACTTGTGCATTACCTATCCATATATATTTGGAAGTATTCCGTTTGATTTGTGTTTATCAAGCTTCCTACTTGTAGGGGGTTTAGGAAGGAAAGTTCAAAGGGTGTCAGCAAGTGTTTTATGTTGTCTAGAAGATGGCAAAGTGCCACCAAATATTAAATGTTAGTTCCTAGCTTACATAAGCAGTTAGAATTATTCATCTGCTGTCAAATTCATTTGTTGTCTTGTAGTCTGGGGAGGAGAAGCAGCAGAAAGGGTCAAGAAAAGGATTGTTCATTAAAACAAGTTAGCCCAAAAAAGGGATTCCCTATGCAAAATATCAACAGAAATAGGTAGAAGAGTACGTGTGTGGAATATGCAGCTCTGATCAGTCTCTGAATTAAGTTCTAAGCAGTGTCCACTGTTTTGCATTTTGCACTCTGCTACAAGCTCTATTATGTTGTATTATGGTCTGTATTGCTAAGCAATGTGATTAAACAACACAAGTTGCTTAGAAACATGACAGCTGAACAACTTTTTCTGAATAGCTTCCATTTTGATGTGGCTCTAAAAAGCTAGCCAGTAAATAGTTTTTTGGAAAAAGTTATTGCATTACAACTTCTGCAAACAAGTAGTTCACACAGGTTCCTGTATTTCAGTGATATCAGTTAATTCTAGAGAAGTGTGCACATCTATTCTCTGCTTCTACAGGAAGATTAAAATGAGTGGTTTTGCATATAGAAGGTATTAGATCAAATTAAGCACTTGATATCAAGTACTGGTCTACAAGTCCTAAAAATAAAAGCAGTCAGGAGTGCTGCATTGCAGTGATTTGGATTTGGTATATGATAATTTTAGCAGAACAGTAGTAATTAGTGTCACAATTGTCCCTTCTAAGATAAAAAGGATTGTGGCATTGTCTGAATGGAGAGACAAGTTATTAGAGTTTAATTGAGTTTTCCTTGAGATAATAGATGGAGTAGGAGGGTTGACAGTTACTATGTCTTGTCCCAAACTGAAACTTTCATTTCTCCTGAGCTGTATAGGTAGTAGTAATAACACTGAACTCTGATCTTTTGATTTGAGTGTTAGTTTAGTTCAAGGGTCAGGAGTAAATTAGCATCTAGAGTTGTTTACCAACTGAATTGATAAGGTTGGTTGGTAAATTGGTATGGCTGGATCTTAATGACTTAGAGTTTTTAACAGAGCAAGCTAAGAGGGTCTTGTGAGATATTCCTCCTCCTGCCCCCTTGGTCCTGGTCTACCCTCTTCCCCACTTTGTCTTTAATGACATTTAGATTAAAGTCGTGGGTTAGGATTTTTGCATAAAATTAGCAGTATGATACTTGAGATGAAAACATTAAGGAATCATGGATGGTTTTGCTATTTAAGTTTTTTTCTTTCTCTTTTTCTTATAGTTTGAGGGTGGCTCTGGATATGGTAAGTTTTTATAGAAAACTTTGACATGCACTTCATTTAGTCAGTAAGAGACTTGATGCATATGTTTAAATCAGACTATTCTTACACAGGGGGCCGTGGTTCATATGGAGATCTTGGTGGACCCATCATCACAACACAAGTAACGATTCCCAAAGATGTAAGTGAAGCTGACCTGCTTTCTGCTTCTATTTAAATAAATAAATAGAAAATCACAGCCTTTCCTTAGGCTATGTAAGTAAATCAAAAGTATTTAGGATGCTTGACAAGTACTTTTAATATAAAGCAAATGTTTCTAAATCATCAAAAGTTTATTCTTAAGGATGTTTGTTTTGTCTTGACTTTAGAGATCGCACTGAACTTTTTTTAATTGTTAATGGTCAGTAATAGAGATGATCTACATAACTTGTTTTTACGAACAAACACTTGGTTCTTCCAACTGTATCCCACCTGCATTTATCTAATATGCATTACAGAGACTGTTTTGAGGCTATAAAAGAGTAAGCTTCCATTGTAACTTAAAACTAAATGGATGGAAGCTACTTGAACAGTACTGTGCAGAGAAAGTTATATCAAGAAATGAATGCTTTATTTTCTCCCCTAGTTGGCAGGTTCTATTATTGGAAAGGGAGGCCAGAGAATCAAACAAATACGTCATGAGTCAGGAGCTTCAATCAAAATTGATGAACCACTAGAAGGCTCAGAAGATCGAATAATAACTATTACAGGAACACAGGACCAGATACAAAATGCTCAGTATTTACTGCAGAACAGGCAAGTTGAAGATTAATGCTGTCCTTACTGTCATTTTTAAACTGAATTTCCTACTACTACATTCTAAATCTCTTCTCTGCAATATAGTTTTTAGAAGGCGGGATTTAAGTAACTATTGAACTTAACTTCTCTAGTGGCAGTTCTGCCTTTATTCTCTTTTCTCTGTTCTAAAGAAAATGAAAACTCCCTCAAAACTAATCTTGATGGAAGACACCTTAGCCAAGCAGTCCTCTCATTTCTCTGGTGAAAATTTCTGCAAAAAAAAGCTACTTGTAATTAATTATATAGAACCTGTAGAAAATAGAGAAGATTTCAGTTGATGTTGGTCTAGTTCTGTGTGGAAGACTAGTGATTTTGTTGTTTTTAGATAACTGACAACAAATCACAGTCTGCCATATGGCACAGACCATGCCTCTACAGGACAAGTTGAAATCAATTGGTGCTGTTATGCAGCATTTCACACCTTGCTGGCATTTCTTTCTCTTCTTTCAAATATTAACAGCTTTGGACTTAGCTTGCTTAGTTTTGCTTTAATAACATGTTGGCTATCATAGCATTTTTTAATGTTTAACTTGAATGTTTGGCTTTAGATTACTAATATTTAGATGTGCTTAAAATAATTATATGCCTATAATTATTAGTCATTAACCTTTTAAAATTATTTACTTTTAAAAGTATTGGGGATTTGTAGTTTAATCTTTAAGAATGCCATTGTAAATATTGATGCAAGATGTATGGTCAATCGTTCTAATACATGCTTTTTTCTTTTTCTTTTATAGTGTGAAGCAGTATGCAGATGTTGAAGGATTCTAATGCAAGATTATTTTTTCTTTTTTATAGTGTGAAGCAGTATTCTGGAAAGTTTTTCTAAGACTAGTGAAGAACTGAAGGAGTCCTGCACCCCTTTTTTTTTTTATCTGCTTCTGTTTAAAAAGCCAACATTCCTCTGCTTCATAGGTGTTCTGCATTTGAGGTGTAGTGGAATCTTTGCTGTCCACCAGATGTAATGTTTTAGTTCCTTACAAATACATGGGGGGAGGGAAGAGGGCGCACGAGACTAACATTGAAATTTTGAAGCAGCAGAGAGAGTGAATTCTATTTTTGTTCATCGTTGGTGGTAAATTGTAATGTTCTTCTGTAATTGTTGTGAACACCCTGCTCTTACGTACACTGTATCTTATTTTGAAGGGGGATGAATACTGGTAGGCCACGTGTCCCTGGCAATTGTTGAGAGCAGTGTGCAGAATGTAATGCTTTTTTGTAAGAAACATTCTAGGATTTTTAAATAAATTTAGTGAACCTATTCTTGGTGGTCATTTTTCTTCAGGTCTACATAAGGTAATAACTAAAATGGATACACCTAGTTTGGGTTTTTTCACCATCTAAATTAAAGTTGCTGTTAAGCTTGCTCTTCAGCTTTCTTGATATAGGTGGAGCTCTGTGGGGTTTTTTGACATATTAAAGAAATCGTGTGAAAGCAATGACTGCTTTGCTGTTTGGGAAAAAAAGGTGAAAATATTCACCCAAATGTTGTGTAAAACTTGACATTTTTGCAAGTGTTTGGCCCTCTTTGCAGTACATATATATATTGGTGACGGTATATAAATAAAATATTTAAAAACTTTGTGATGTCACTGAGTAAACAGTGGTAAAGTACACCTGGTTATAGACAGCTTGCTTGATGCAGATAACACTGTTAGAAATGACAGTTGCTCTCTACCATTACTGAATAAATTATAGCTGTTTCCTGAGCTTTTGTTTGTATGAGGTAGAAATTGCGAATTGGCAAATTGACAGTATCTAATCTGTAACTTGTTTTTCATTGTATGCAAAACTTAAACTTGTTTGGTTTCCCAGATGTATGTTGAATTCCGTAAGAATCATTTGTGAGAAACTTAAAAAAAAAAAAAAAAAAAAATAAAGCCTCTGGATATCTCATGTAATACTTTGGCATTTGTATTTATAGTTAAAAGTTTTAATTTCACTTCCTGAATAAAAACAAATTAAAAAATGTAAAAGTGTGTTACACATACAGATATGATAGGTCCAGACTACGTGTGGATTCTTTTATTGTGTTTTTTTTCTTCTGGTGGTTGTGGTGGTTTGTTTTTTTCCGCCATGGTTTGTGGAGCATCGAACTTGGCCATTGAACTGAAGCTGCTCTCAAAAGGGAGCGGTGAAGGCGAGGAGCTGGCCCCTTGGAGCTGTAACATCCTAGGGAGAGGAAACACCTTGCGGCTGGCAGCTGGCTGCTTAACCAACGTGCCTGAATTGGAGGGGGAAATCTGCAATCGAGGCCAAGGTTTGGGGCATAATGCGAGTTAACTAGAACGTGCCCAGTTTTTCTGTGTCTCCAGCCTGAGTATGTACGGACGAGTGCAGCTGTGGGCCGTCGTTAGTTTGGTTCTTTTCTGTTTCAGTTCCGGAGGAAAGCTCAGCAAGTCTCGGCGCGCAGGTTTCTGTTCGCAGCCGGGCCGGATTTGCGGGATGCGATGCTCGGGCTGGCGCTGTGCCGGCCCGGAGAGCCCGGCCCGGAGAGCCCGGCCCGCCTGCCCCGCGCCTGCGCGGCCCGGCTCGGCTCAGCTCAGCTCAGCTCAGCTCAGCTCGGCTCCAGTCGTCCTGGCTCGGCTCGGCTCGGCTCGGCTCAGCTCAGCTCAGCTAAGCTACGCTCGGCTCTGCTCGGTCCGGGTCCGCTCGGCTCAACTCCGCTCCGCGCGGCCCGGCCCGGCCCGGCTCGGCGGGGCGGGGGCCGGGCGGTGTCGGGGTTCGGGCCGCCTCCCCGGCGCCCCGCGGGAGGCGCGGCGGGCTGCGTGTTTCCTGCGCAGCATGGAGGTGTTCCCGTCCCCGCTGGAGTCCGCCAAGTTCATCGCGGGCCGCAGCAGAGATGTCTCCGTGGACGAGGAGGGGGCGCGGCGCGTGGCCGAGAGCCTGTTCGACAAGGCGGCGGCGGCGGAGTTCGGGCTGGCGGGGTGGAAGAGCCTCCACGAGCTGAACCCCCGCGCCGCCGACAAGGAGGCGGTGGACTGGGTGTTCCTGGTGGACACCCTCAACTTCTCCTTCTGGTCCGAGCGCGAGCAGCAGAAGTACCTGGTGAAGTACAAGGACAAAACCTACAGCGGCTACTGGTCGCTGTGCGCCGCCGTCAACAGGGCGCTGGACGAGGGTCAGTGGGCGGCGGGGCCGGGCCGGGGCACGGGGAGGAGGCGCCCGAGGACGGGGCTCGGCCCTGCCCGGCGCGGCGTGTGCGGGCCGGCCGGGAGCGCTTCCGAAACACCGCCCCGCTGAAGCCGCCTAACGCGTGGCGCTGAGCGGGTGTGGCTCCACTCGAAAGGCTTTAAGGACTGGTCTTAGTCTGCTGGGCGTGACTTCCGTTATTTCATGTGCGTTGTTAAGATAAATTGTGTATTTCCATAAGCTGAGAATCCTCTGGACTAATCTAATACCAGAGCAGCTCCAGTAAGTCCATATGCCCCTCAAACCAGTGTTTCAACCCAGTATTTTAAAGTTTTGTATTTAAAAATGTTTTTTTAAAGTTTAATATTTAAAACTGAAACTTCAGTGCTCAATCTTGTTGCTGTCCTCAGGAGAAAACAAAACCCTGTTTCTAGGTATTGATGAAAGTTTTAATCCATTTTCTGCATAGTTGTTTGTAAGTTAAGGGCACATTAGCGTTAGGACACTTTGTAAATGCACAACATGAGCAGAATCCAAGGGAAAACAGGCCTATGCTGACTGCACTATCTGTATTACTAACTCTATTTGCCAGCATGGTTTGTAAACACCCCACTCAAAATATGACAACTAAGAAGCTGGGAAAACATACATACAAAATAAGAAAGGTCCCGTGGTTGCGTGTTGGAAATTGTTTTGAGCAGCTCTTAGTGCAGTTAACACTAAAAACTAAGGTGATTGTGAGAGTTGATACACTTTTTAGATCTTCTTGTACAAGTGCTTTTGTCTGTAGCAGACCAATGTGTTAGGTCCTGGGATATGTTCTGATAGCCTAAACATCTTATTTTCACTCTTTTGTAGGAATACCTATTACCAGTGCATCTTATTTTGCCACTATGACACTTGACCAAGTTAGGCATGTGTTTCGCTCTGACACGGAAGTGCCTATACCTTTGATTGAAGAAAGACATCGCGTGCTAAATGAAAGTGGAATAGTTCTCTTGGAGAAGTTTGGAGGATCTTTCCTTACCTGTGTTAAAATGAGTGAGAAGAGTGCTCAGAAACTGCTACATCTCATACTGGAAAATTTTCCCTCTTACCGAGATGAAGCTGTATTTGAGGTAAGCTAGTTCTAAAGCTCTGAAAACAAAGTCATGCAATTTAGTAAGAGTCTTGATAGTCCACAAGTAGGCATGAAAAGAGTAATTTTTTTTCACCACCAGAGCTGTGCCCTTTTTTTATATGCTGTCTCTGTCTTCATCACTTTGTTGTAATTTATTTTTATATACTCCAAATACCCAGTTAGATCACACCTTCTTTGTACTTCCTACAAATTCATGGTATTTAATTTCTGGCTGAAAAATCAGAATATTTTTTCCTTTTTCTTCCTTTCTTTGAATTGATGCCAACCCTCCTTCCCCCATCTTCTTTCTTCTTTTACATTGAGGTGCTCCACAGCTAATGAAGGAAACTAAACTGGTAGAGTTAATCTACAGCTACTGGGACTCCACTCTCTTAACTGTTGTTGATTCAATAGGCCTTACACAAATGACTGCAGATTAGAAGTAACCCATACTTTTATCAATGGTGACACTATACTGAAGGTTTTTGGGGCTGTTTTTCTGGAAGAAACTGGTAGGATGTAAACAGAGTCCATCTGGTATTTTCTGTCTCCCAGTTTCTCCTATACAGATCTGCTTTTAGCATCTCTAATGTACATAGCTGCTCCTATGCTCAGTTGCATGTGCAGTAGTATTCAGCTGTTACATCATGAAGTCCAAAAGACTTTATTTTAGGAACAGTGCAGCCTATACGAATAGTCTGTGCAGTCTTTTTAAGGTAGCCCCTTGGAATACCCATCACTGGAGCTCTGAACTTATTGCATTTATTGTCCTTCAGTAGGTGGTGTGATTTTATTTTCCTTTGTCTCCTGCTCTGAAGTAAGAGACGTTTACATGAAAAATAAGAGGTTCTTTCTAATTAATCTTTGAAGCTATTGGTTTAGTTTATTTGTTTTTTTTAACATACAAGGTAGTATTTTGACAATTTTTATGATCAAAAAGGAAATATTTTCCAAGTAAAGTGATAGAGCATTTTCTTATCTTTATAGTGACTGTATTCATTGACGTTATGTTTCATGAGGTGATGATGAGCGCTTTATAAAGCAAGCCTCCCTAAAAGCAGCAGCAGACTACAGAGTGAAAACGTGTTCCAAAAATGACCCCAGACCGTAAGCACTGACATAGTAATATAGCCTGTTGCATGAATATGGAAGCTATTTTTCTGCTTTCACTAAGCAAGATGTGTATTTTGAAGGTGGTGACATGGATCACATTATTAACATAATTTCTATAGCAGCAGGTTGAGCGCTCTCAAGTAAGATTTTGTGTTCAGTAAAGGGTTAGGAGGGAAAGGGAAAGATGATAACCACAAGCAAACCAGTGCTTTTCAGTGGTTCTCCATAGTAGAAATACATTATTATAAAATAAGTTCTACAGTAGAATCATTGTATCACAGACTGCTACAACTGTCTTAAGTTCTGACCTTCTAGGGGAAGTTCTAAAACTAACACAATTATTTGGCTATATGTTTTTCCAAACGCATACAAAAAATATTTTTGAAAATTACACATGTAATTATAGAAATTGCTGGTTTGTTTCTTCTGAAAAAGGAAATGCAAACCAAACCCAAAATCTCCAAAACATTGTTTCTTCTTGGGTGGATAGTTCATATTTACATGCTGTGCTGCATTTGATTCCCAATAGAAGTTTAAATTTTAGACTACATTATACTCACATATCAGGTTTTTGTGTTCTAACATAGACATAGTGGAGTCCTTTCTGATCTTCCAGTCATTGACACTGCATGTTTATCTTTTATTTACCATTACCTGGGATTGAGGTTGTAAAATTCTCATGATCATCCTATTTGTTACTTTTTTCACTAGCTGTGCTATCATATTTTGCTCTTTGCCAACATGGTGCTCCTTCTTTCCTTTAATATCAGTAGATCGTAGATATATCTCTATATATCTCCCTTGGAGAGAAGACATAACTGTCCCTATATTAGGTAGCTTTTCCTGTAAAGGAAAGGTGTTGCAGAATAAAAATAAAGAAGCATAGTTGTATTGCCATCTTGTAAAAAGTTCAGCGGTTTTTGGCAAATTGTTCTATCTTCCACAGACAGAATCACAGACTAGGTAAGGTTGGAAGGGACCACAGTGGGTCATCTGGCCCAGCCTCCCTGCTCAAGCAGGATAATCCCCAGAGCACATTGCACAGGATTATGTCCAGATGGTTCTTGAATATCTCCAGTGAGGGAGACTCCACAATCTCTGGGTGATCTGTTCCAGTGCTTGGTTACCTACACAATAAAGAAGTGCTTCCTCTTTGAGATGTGGTATCATCCACCTAATGCTTTCCTTGCTTTCTGTTGAAAATAATAGTGGAAAAAATTACCAGAAATGTTTAGTAGTCTTTTTTATATTGAGAATTTTATATAACTTCATGAGTTCTATGCAGCATAACAATTAACAATTGAAACAATAAACTTATAAATCCATCTGCTCAATGACAAGTCCTTAGAGGGTATTTTTCTTCCAAATTAAATTGCAGCACAAATGACAAGTTCCATTCTAATTCTGCCTTCCTCTGCTCTTGCAGAATGGTTTGGTGCTGGAGACAATCTGTTCTTTATTATATTGGAAAAATATTAATGCTATGAAAGAGTGACAGACTTGCTTTGGGGCAGTAGAAGCTATGATAAAATCTGGTCTATTAGTTACTTACTTCCTGTTGTGACATTTCAAATGGTGTTTTATTTAGCATATAAAATCATGTATGTTCTCCAGAAGTAAGTTTGTGCATCTGTGTCAAGTATAGAATGAGGCACAGGGATGTCAGGGGGCTTAAGTATGTTTGCAGAAATTGTTCTGTCAAATGTAGTTGGACTTCTTATTCCCAGTGTTTTTGGAGATTAGCATTTAAGGACAAAAATATCCTTTGCTATCAGGAATAGCTGTGGCATCTTAGAAATAAAGTAAAATTAAATTAACTTAAAAAAATGCCTTTTGTAAACTGTGGAGGCAGTAAGGTGGCAGAGTAAGACTGAAAATAAGTTGAATCCCTATCTACGAGTAATACAGGTTAACCATTGCAGTTACAATGTTTAGCACATGTTGTCAAAATTTGAAAATTTCATCTACTTAGAAAGAATGGGAAAAAATACTTTTTTTCTTGAAATGCAGATTTACAGTCACATTGTGTTCTTCCTAGTGTGTAAAGCTCAGCAGCTTAGAACTCAGAGTGTATCATTAGTTTTTACCTTTCTGAGTAGTCACAAAAGCTTGTAAATCATTACCAGGATTAGTACCAACAAAAAAGTTCATGACAAAAAGAGAACCATGCATAATATCTAGGAAAATATCATAGGTACATATTCTACTAGAATTCATTTCCTCTCTCCTCTGCACAACGAAGAGGAGCATTCATTAAAGTTTCTTAGAATTTTATTTCCTTAACATTACAGACAAATTGATTAGTAAAATGTTTTATTTGTCTAATCCAACATATTCCTATTATGCTTCTGTTGCCAAAAAAAGGTTGGATGAAAGCTAGAGTGTCTGAAAATTAATGTTTGCTGGACTTTTAGCTACAACATTTGCCAAGTGGAAGTAAACCAATGTGAATGTGTTCTAAGATCCAAGCAGAATCTGAACAATTTTTCTTCCACTGTTATTCTTTTATTTCAGTTTATTTATGAGCATTCCACATAATCCTTACTTGCAGTTTGGTATTGTTTATGTTTTAGGTTGTTTTAGAGTGTTGCACTTTTATTCTGTTCTAGTTAACTCATATGCTTAGCCACATGTTAACTACATGTTATTCACTGTATTATTGATGTTTCAGGCAATTAAATAATCCATAAAATTCTTTCTTCAGAAAAAGAAGGTGTCTTTCTACAAACGAGCACAAATACTTGTGGCTGATACATGGAGTGTACTAGAAGGCACAGGAGATGGTTCTTTTGATGATATTTCTAGTCTGACAATATTTGCTGACTACAGAATTCCTCAAGTTCTTGTTCACTTAAAAGCAATGAAGTATTCTGAAGAATTAATGAAGAAACTGCGTGAAGGTTTGTTCTGCCCCTATTAATATTAAGAAATCTTACCTCTTGATGTGGTAGACTAAAGCTAGTTCTAAAATGTAATGTTTTGTCCATGTAAGGGTTATGTGTACCTTCTTCTTTCAGGGAAAAAGGATTTCTTACATAGTGATGATATAACATGAAGGAACCTTTTCCTAACAATGACCTTGAATGAGATTTTAAGGTTACTTTTTTCTATTACGACTTAACTTTTCTGTGGACTGAACACTGGTAAAGGAGGAATTAAAGAAACTCTAAGCTAGTTGATTTTCAGGTTTTTGAAGGGCTGCCGTTGCTAAAACCACTTTTCAGCATGAGAATATTTGTGTTTTGAGTTCTACATAAAAGAAGCAATGGTTTCTTCATTAGTTCAAAGATTAATGTAAAAGCGTGGGAATTCCTCTTTATTTGTACTGAACTGCCAATTAACAAGGAACACAATATTATAAGGATCCATTAAAAAAGTACTGCTTTAAATCAAGTTAATAACATATGACTAGAGTCTCATTTTTTAAGCATAGTTCCAGCTTCTGGTACTTACTAAACATGAACTTTAGTGAATAACAAAAAAAAAACCTAATCCCTTTTCCACTTTAAAATGACTGTATTTAGAGATAGGATGCTGTTATGCAATT
>JAWWEW010000088.1:35550933-35568993 GCA_035583185.1 Anabacerthia variegaticeps
GAGGTTTACAAGGAAGAACTTCGAGATTTGTTGGAGCTGGAGACCTCTGTGAAAGAATTACATATCCGAGAAGATGAGAAGGGAAATACAGGTAGGATTTCAGCTCTAAAATTTGATGTTTTTGGTTTCAGTTGTGTGTCCAAGTTATTCTTGCCTTCTGTTGAAAGTGCTTATTCATTGCTAACACTAGTGAAAAAAAAGGTTCAGGTTCGGAAAATAAATTCAGTTTAGCTGATTTGTTCCATCTATATGGATGGAATGATAAAGTAAGTATACAATTATTTCTTCTGCAAATTCTGTCTAGAAAAAAAAATAGCATGTCATGATTCACTTAAGTTTTTTAAGATCAAACCATTGTTTCTCCCTTCAAAATTATAATCATTAAGCCACTTATATTGTAAATACCTTCTCTCTTTTCACTATGAAATGAGTGAAAGAGACCACTTCATTGAGGTGCAGATGTTTTTCTAGTAGTAGATATTTTTGAAGGCTTTCAGATTAACACTTACACTCTAGGTATCTTGTTCATCACATGAAAATGCTAGAAGAATCCACTTCAGAGATATTTTATTCTCAAACTGTATAATCTGTTTTAAATTTGGCTTTTGTTTGTTTGTTTGTTTGTTTATGTTCTAGTTGTTGTGTTTAATAATATTATATGGTTTTATTGAGCTCTTACGGTTTTCTTGGATGTAGCTTAAAGAAGGCACTAATTTAGCACAAATTTTGCAGACAATATCATTGCTTCAAAAGGATTCCACAATATATTTTAAACAATTTATCTTCTTCAGCAGTTTGAGTCAGCTTTAGTAGACTGTGCTAGGATATTTTCTATTCTTCATTACAGCAACAATATTACAAAAAGTATGCTCGGTAGGAGTATTTGGTAGAAATACACTTCCACTATATTGGATTATTAACAGAAACCTATGCCAAAGACCCAACTATCAAGCTATTTATAATAGAAATTCTATTCTTACCCTAGGCCAGGAATAATTTTTGCTAAAAATCTTACTGGTTTTAGTCCTTTTTTTTTTTTTTTTTTTGGAAACTGGCAAAATATCCTTTGAGTTGAATTTGCTCATACTTTTTCTAGCTAGCATGAGACTGTAAATTGTGTAAGGCAATGTGCAATGTATAAATGAATTGTGTAATGTGTTTGAGATACTGTTTCAAATGCTATTACACAATACACCCATGTATTAAATATCTACAGGGTTCAGATGTGTTGTACCTCATGCTTTTCACATATTGATGTCTTCTTTTTCTATAGCTATATGCTATGACCTCCCAATAATGCAGGCTTTTATGTTTCTCTGATATGTACTTATAGTTATTGCTGTAAACTTTTGCTGAAGAGTTTAGAATTAATTGGATTATTCTTACTTTCACTTGATCCGGTGCTTGAAGTGATTGTTGGTGCTAAGGAATTCCAAGTAGAATGTGCAGATGAAGTGATAAGCCTGCTGGAAAGTGGCAATGCAGCTCGTCACACAGGCACTACACAGATGAATGAGCACTCTAGTCGATCTCATGCCATTTTTACCATCAGTATTTGTCAGAAGCAATCTGCAGAGTCTCAAAAAAATACTGATGCTGCACGGGATTTGATTGCTTCAAAGTTTCATTTTGTGGATTTGGCAGGATCAGAGAGGGTAGCAAAGACTGGAAATACCGGTGAACGCTTCAAAGAATCAATTCAGATCAATAGTGGTCTTTTGGCCTTGGGAAATGTCATCAGTGCCCTTGGAGACCCAAAAAGGAAAAGTGTACATATTCCATACAGGGATGCTAAAATCACTCGTATTCTGAAAGACTCCCTTGGAGGAAATGCCAAGACTGTAATGATAACATGTATAAGTCCATCTTCATTGGACTTTGATGAATCTTTAAATTCCCTCAAATATGCCAACAGAGCCAAAAACATTAGAAATAAACCAGTAGTAAATTACAATCCCGAAAAAGACCGCATTGATGAAATGGAACTTGAAATCAGATTACTTCGGGATGCTTTGCAGAGCCAGCAGGTCAGTAATCAGCATTTACACAACTTAAATAAAGAAAAAGCTCGTATCAGTTCACTCGAAGAGCAGCTCACCCGCCTTCAGGTTCAATATTTCAGTTACAGAAATTGTGTAGATGAAGCCTTCCCCTTTCTGGTTGATTTGAATGATGATGTTAGCTTAAGAAGCAGTCAGCGGGACAGGTTGCAGAGCTGGATCACCAAGGTACAGAAAGTAAGGAAGGAAGCTCTCACCATCCAGGAAACTGACACAGGGACTGAGACCAACCCAGAGCCACATCACATCACAATTCTTCAGTTAAAGAAGGAACTAAAGAAATGCCAGGTATTTAGTTATATGTTCATTATTTAAATAACTAAGTGAAAAAGCATTCTGTCAAAACTTGAATTCAATTTCAAAAGATGTATAAAACTGTCACCTGTATTTAATTTGACAATTTAAATTTAATTTGCAATTTTGTATAATGTTGTTTGGCTAATCTTTATTTTAATGGATGATTGAATACACAGTCATCTTAATGATGACAGAGATAAGTAAAATAATGTTACATTTTGACTAACCAGTTTCAAGACAACTCTGAGCCTTATCTGTTTTATCTGTTAGATTTTTATTTTCAGCTATGCCAGTGTGTAGGTCTGTCTGGGATGGAGTTAATTTTCTTTATAGCAGGTCTTAGGTTGCTATATTTTATATTTGTGACTAATAAAATGCTGATAATACAGTAATGTTTCAGGTGTTGCTGAACAGTGTTTGCACAGCAACAGGCCTCCTCTGTTTCTGCCTCTGCCCAGGTAGTGAGTAGACTGGGGGGTGCATAAACTGTGTGGAGACGCACAGACAACCAAGGAGATGACCAAACCATATAAAGAGATATTCCATGCCATATAACATCATGCTCAGCTATAAAAAGGGAGACTAGGATGTTTAGGGAGATTAGCTGTGTTTTGTCTGGGAAGTGGTTGAGCATCAGTCAGCCTTAGGAGGTGGTGGGTGATTGCCTTTGCATAATTTTCTTTGTTTTCTTTCTTTCTTTCTTTCTTTCTTTCTTTCTTTCTCTGTTCCACTTCACCTTCACTTATTGAACAGTTTCTATCTTGACCCCACAAATTTTCTTGCTTTCACTCTTCCTTTGCTCTTCCTCCATCCCACTGTGGGGTGGGTAGGGAAGTAAGAGTGTGCTTAGCTATCTACAGGGGTTAACCCACAACAGTGTTTTTTGGCACCCAACCTGTAGTTCAAGGCCTTCAAGATAATGACAAATTTGGTTTGACTCTGCTAGATTAAACTTCTAGCTGTTCTACCTGTTAAGTTGTTATTGGAGTGACTGTTGCAGGTCATGAAGCTGCATATTTGCTTTGGGTGCTGACATGTTTGTTTCCTTGAACGTTCAGATGCTTGATTCCTTTCTAGCTGTGCAACAGTTTCCAAGAATTGTTAACAACTGTTTTCAGATTTTGCTATTATGTGTGCTGTTTATCACGATGTTTTCCTTTGCTTGGGAGACCTATGAGAGAACCACTGGCCATCAGCCTAATTTAGTATTTGGGTCTAAACTGTGGGTGTTCCAGTACTCCAAGGACTAGCTCATGGATAAAAACAGCAACTACACTTGTTCCCTCTTCTCTGAGAGACATTTTGTGGAGAAAGAGGAAAAATGACACCTCTGCCTTCCTCTCCTCCAGGATGGTTTTTTATGGCCTTGACGTAATGGCTTCTGCCATTACATTTCAGATACATTTCAGTATCCTCACATAATCAGACTGTTCATACTGATGTGTTGTGATCCCAGTTTTGATTACTGTTTATAAGGTTAAAAAGCTAACTGGGGATGCCATACAGGAACATTCTCTAAGGTGATTGATCTCTGGGTTGTCAGTGTGTATGGGAGGCATTGGGTAGGTGCATAGGGCCATTGCTGTCTCTTACAACTTAGGATTTCATGCCTGAACAGGGTCATTAACCCATCAGACTAACACATCATCTGAAGGAGGGGAGGTGAAACACAGTGACTTGTATAGCTGTGTTGGACTTGGCCCATGCCTATAAAGTCACTGTCCAGTGCTCTTGGAAATGTAAGAGGTTCTCCTGATCTAAAAGCCCACAAACAGGCATTGAGAATGTCTCTTGCTCTGAGGCCACACAAACAGACACTAAAGCAGAGACTGAACCCTCAACTGCAGTAGTCAAGAAGAAACAGTGGAGGCAGACGTCAGCTCAGTAAGAGAAGAAAAAGCTCCTGCTCAGAGGTGGAGAGAGGAAGAATCAGAAGAGGCAGCCTGTTCTTCAGAAGAGGCAGCCTGTTCTGCAGCAGAACAAGGAAGGAAAGAGAGAGAAATAGTAAGAGGTGGAAGCTGCCTGGTCCCTATCCATGACCAAGCTGAAAGATATATGTAAAGATTTTGTCTGACAGCAAGATGAGGTAGTTGTTACCTATTTGCTCCAGAGCTGGAATGGTGGGGTTAAGAGTCTGGAACTAGAAGATAGGGGAACATAGCAGCTGGGATCCATTGCTAGGCACTGTTGGATTGACAGAGGGATCAGAGGAGGCTCAGCTACCTGCAGCCTCCAGAGGTGACTCCTATTGAGTGTAGAGACAAAGTACGCTCTTAAGGAAGATCCTGTAACCCAGTGCGGCATGTGGACTGCCACAGAGGAATGTATCTAATGTATGAGGGAATTAGAGGTGGTTGAGGGGGTCTACAGTGACAGAGACAATAGTCAAGCCTCCAAAGATCCAAGTAACACATAGTGTACATGGTCTGTATGGCAGAAGCCTGTACAGAGTAAACTGACAGCAACCTAGCAATAATGGATTGGCCTGACACTGCAGAACCAACTTTGTACAGACCAATCTGTCAGGCCCAATGATGAGAAGGTCTACTCCCTCTCCCTGCTATGGGCCTGCATCTCCACTGTGGAAGGACTGTTACACAAGGTCTGGCAACTCAAAAGATAATGAGGATAATCTCTTTCCCTCCTTGCTTGGGCAGGCCAGCTTCTTGGCTACCACAAGCTGGCATTTCTCTGCTTAAAGGAAAGGGAACCATGGGCACATGCCATGTGCCACCCTGTCGTTCTATCTGCATGACTGTGAGGAGGATATGAGAAGTGGGATGGTGCACCTGGCTTGGTCCTGGAACTCTGTGTACATGAATAATGGGAAAAAGCAATGGTTATAAATGGTACTAAGAGACCACCATAACAGACAGAAACCAAGTCATGGAGTAAATTAAATCAGTGGACTTTTTAGGAAGTACTACAGCAGGAATCACCTAAGACAACAAAGAACAAGCCTTACAACAAGCCAGACACGTGCAACAGTGACCCAGCCTGAGATGGTTTTGATGTCCAGTACCTCAACACAACTTTGCCTCTCCTGAGTGACTACTGTAACAGACAGAACCTAAGTTATGGACTAAACGAAATCAGTGGACATCTTACACGTATTTTACAGAAATGGCCTATAGACTAAAGGAATGACATTACTGGATAAACACATCATGTGGTGGCTGAACAATTGGCTCATGGGTCGAGCACAGAGGATAATAGTTAATGGGGTGGCATCAGACTGGTGACCTATCACTAGTGGGGTTCCACAGGGCTTCCTCTTGTGCCCTGTGCTCTTCAACATCTTTTTAAATGACTTGGACACAGGACTGGAACGGACACTGAGCAAGTCTACAGATGACACAAAACTGGGAGGAGCTCTTGACTCCCTGGAAGGCAGGGAGGCCCTGCAGAGACACCTTGACAGATGAGAGGATTGGGAAATCGCCAACCATGTGAAGTTCAACAAGGGAAAGTGCCAGATTCTGCACCTGGGATGGGGAAACCCTGGATGTTCTTACAGACTGGGGCACGAGATGCTGGAAAGCAGTGCCATGGAAAGGGAACTGAGGTCCTGGTCAGTGGCAAGCTGAATATCACCAAATATGCTGAGTTGGAAGGGACCCACAAGGATCATCGAGCCCAACCCTTAGGCCTGCACAGGACCATCCCTAAGAGTCACACTGTGTACCTGAGAGTATCATCTAATTGCTTCTTGAACTCTGCCAGGCTTGGTGCTATGACCAGTTCCCTGGTGAGCCTGTTCCAGTGCCCAACCACCCCCTGACTGAATAACCTCTTTCTTTTATCCAACTTAAACCTCCCCTGGTACAATTTCAGATCATTCTCTCGGGTTCTGTCACTGGTCACCACAGAGAAGAGATCAGTGCCAGCTCCTCCTCTTCCCTTCATAAAGAAGTTGTAACTGCAATGAGGTCTCCCCTCAATCTCCTCTTCTCCAGGCTGAACAGACCAACTGGCCTCTAGATTGGAGGGTGCACCCAGAGATGGGGAGCACAAGGCAGATGACCCAAATCAACCAAAGAGATTGAAAGGGAGAGGAGGAGGGCTTAGTTACATTAGCTGTCTTTTTGCTTGGGAGCTGGCTGGGCATCAGTCTACCCTTTGGAGGTGGTCAGTGATTGGATTTGCATTTATTAATTGCCATTGCATTACTTGTCTTGTTTTCTCTGTTCTTCCACTTCACCTTCACTTACTGAACAATTTCTGTCTTGACCCACAGGTTTTCTTGCTTTTATTCTTCCTTTGTGTTGGGAGCTTGAAAGTGAGGGAGAGGCGGTGTGTGCTTAGCTGCCTGCGGAGTTAGCCCACAACAGTTGTCTTGTGAACTCAGAAATTGTTTTCAATGCTGCAAATATGTTACTCTGTAAGAAGCATTATAGATGTAACTACAATGCAGATATTTTCACAGATACCACTGTACTTACCGATAACCCATGGACTAAGTTTTGCAACTTACATCTAATACTATCTAATGCTTTCTAATACTGTGTATGTAGTATGCTGGTCTGTCTAATATCGTTGAGTAATTTCCTAACATGTATTTCTTCAGCCATGTTCTCACAAAACATTACCATGCCTTAAGCTAAGTGAGTTTCTAAACTATTAACAGATTTCTTTGTCTAATCACTTTTCTAGCACTTGCTTTTGTGTTAAATATAAACTTTTGCTTTTTGGTAGCATCATACTTCTTTATGGTTTTCTAGCTGTGGTGAGAATTTCAAAACAAGATACTGGCATTGTTACCATGCAGATATCCCATAAGGATACTGTCATGCTGGTAGCTCTGATAAGCTGTTTCTCAGACAGCAGATAATAGTCGTAGACAATGACCTATGGGGAGAAGAACTCTCAGCCTTCTCAGGCATGATAATGTCTCCTCTCAGAACTGACACATGATCAAATAAATAAATCTTTTTGGCAATATCCCCATATACACTTAGGATTCTGACATAAGATAAATACTCAGAAAAACTAATTTAAGTCTGTCTTGTAGTCAAAGAAGACAGTGCTCCAATGAGTTAGAATTTTGTAACATCAACCCATTTTTAGTGTGAACACCAAACTGTGGTGTCTGTAGATTGTTAGGCAATTGTATAAACAAATGTTGTCTCTTCTTTGTTCTCAAGCAATCTAAATCACAACTTTTTTCTTACTTCTTGATTTTCTTCTGTGGCTTATTTTAAACCCCTGTTTCCCAGGTTCAAAACAGTGTAAGAGCTGAACTTAAACTTTCCCCAGGTAAATATGCCATCCACAGCCAGGGGGAGATGGTTAAGGAAAGGCTAAACTAAATGAGACAGCGTAGACTGTAGAGCAGCATTTGCATATGGACAGATTTAATGGCTAATAGTGGACCTATTCCTGTGTGTGCATACACATTTCTTTGCTAACGCCTACGATTGCCTGGACAATGCTGTCTTACACAAAATTAAAGTACTGGCATTGTGGATTAGCTATAGCTAACCATCAAACTAATTCATGCCTCCACCAGCAGGGCTCATGGAGAAAAAAATAGGAAGAACAGGAATTAGAAGGTTTGTAGATTGACATTTCAATACTTTTTATATTGAAAAAATATATATAGAAAGCTTTTACAGGCTTTCTGGAAGAGTAACAACATTTGGAAGTCTCCTTCAGTCAGTATTGGATTATTCATTCACAAGAACACCTGAAGAAGCATTCTTGCACTTTCTTTAATCTTTGTTATCCAAGTTTCAGAAAGAAAACAGCTGTCCTTATTTTTTCACTTGAGAAGTGCTTTTATCCCAAGATGCTGAGATCTTGTAACAGCTGCATGTAACAGCACACTAAAGAGGATAATTTAATTTAGATATATACTTCAGTAAAGGAGCTTTGGTTATGAGTACATTATTCCCTTTGGAAGAATGAGACTTATCAGAACAAAACCAATAGATGAAACAGAAGTTAAAAAATAACAGGTAGAAACTGCAGATGCCACTTAGACATATTTGCTATACATACCTCAAAATATTGCAGTTCTGATCACATCTTTTAACAACAAATGAAGTTTTGTTTTGTTTTGGTTCATTTTACCAACTGTAAGAACAATAATGTCCCCTTTTCCCCCGCTGAACTTTTCCTTTATTATCTAGCAGGCACTAGTTATGGATGAAGAAGTATTCAGCCAGAAGGATCGTGAAGTGCAGATACTGCAGAATCAGATAAAGACATTACTACAGGAAAATGAAGAACAATTGGAATCTTTAAAGGAGGCTCAAGAAACACATAGATTACAGGTATCTTTCCACTGTTACAAATGTATCTGTATTGAACCATCCTTCCACTGTGTGAATGCATTCAACAGGTCTCTATTTTTTTTTTACTTAACTACCGGTCAATATTAGGAACATTTTGATTGAATTAGAGCTGTATCGCTTAATGAGTTGGGTTCATCTACTAGATGAACCACAATAATGTGATTCCTGAAGTCTGTATATAAGCCTAACTGTGCCACAACCTTTCTGTATAACTTGAGATGAATCATTCACACTCTCCATGCTTCGTGAAACATAACACACTTCCCTATCCCCAGATTTATATTACTGTTAGGTAATTTCAGGACAATTAATTAATTATGGTTTGAAAGACTTTGAAAGATTCTTCAGACTAAGATCTTATAGAATGCCTTAATTGAAAGGTAGTTTAGAAATTTGCTATAGCTTTATTAATATTAAAATATACAAAATAATAAGAGTATTGCCCCTTTTGAGTTTATAAGACAGAATTCCATCCTAACTTTCTGATCATTTACTAGTAGAGAAAACTGAGTGACATAATGAAAAGTGGTGTAGTGATGAAGAGGCTGCCTGCCTTTTTCCCTCTCTAGATCCTGTGCTTGCAAATGAAATTTAGATGGCTATCATGTGCATAACATTTCAAGATCAAGAAGACTTCAGATAGAATAGTTAACATTCTGCTGGTGTTGCCTGTTATATGGATGATAAATATGACTTTTTAAAAGAGAAAAGCATAAACATGAATAGCTAGTGCTCTTCTCCTTATTATACTTTTTCTTCTTTTTCCTCTTCTTTGCTGATGGCTTGGGGAGAGTCAATGAATGAAATGTAAGTATACTAGTCCTCATCTTTTTCTTTCCTCTGTTTCTTTCTTTTCTGTTACCTCTGGCTAGATTTTTTTTTTTTGGTTGATTTTTTTTTTTTTTATTTGTACACCGTAGTATCAGCTTACACTGTGATAATGCTTGTATAAATTCTGGATAATACAAGGTAGAGGTAAGAAACTGTCTTAGTTTAAGAGAAAACCAAGATGTTTGCCTGAACTAGGAAGGGGGCCTCTTTCCCAAAAACCACACCAACCTTTGAAATTAAGTGATTTTAATCAGAAAATATATAGAAAAGGATAACAGTTCTTAGCTACAAATATATCTAACCAAAAATAGAACGGAACAAACAGCAACACCATAATCAAAACTTTGAAACAGATGAAGTCGCGTCGCTCCCCTTTGGTGCAGTTACATTTATGAACAGCGGGAGGCGATGCCGCACCCTGGGAGCCAGAGGTCGCGAAAGTTACTCTCGTGCTCTGGTGAGGCAAGGGCAGGGGCAGAGATGCGCTTGTTCCGAAAAAAATCTCACATGGGAAAATGGCAGTCACAGGAGACGGTCTGAGACCATTCCTGTGGCAGTGTAGAGACTCTCCCCTCGTCCTTTGTTCAAAAATGTTGGGGGGATGGGGATGGGGAGGGTTAGCAGCTCCTCTGCAAGTGGCATCAGCTCTTTGGGAGTCTGTAGCAAATCCAGGTAGTGGCAACTGCTCTCCCTCCGAAGAACAAACCAGGGCACGCAGAATTGGGGGCCAAGCCAGGGGAGATCCCTCCAAGGGCTTCCACCAGCCCAGCAAATGGTGGCTGGCACAAACAGCACAGTCGGAGCAGAGAAGTGTGTCAAAAAAACCAGTAAAAAACCTCTCTGTCCCCACTGCCCCACCTCCCCCTAGTCTTCCCCAACCATGAAGTTGGAATGCAGAGCTATCAGCCATCCTTTTTGTGAACTGGCTCTAGGAGCAGGCAGTGGAGGCTGGGCTTTAGCTTTACCAAACCTCCGTGTTGGTAAGGGACAGAAAAAAAATTCCATGACAAATTTTGAAACTATAACAGGAACAGAATCTGTCACAGTGTAAAAGATTCTTTCAGTGTCAGAGACAGGAGAGAAGCTTGAGAGCTTTCATACACTATTTTGGTATTTATTTCACTAAATTGCCATTTCTATTTAGAAACATATAATACTGGCTAAGAAATCTACGTAAGAATGAATAAAAAGTTTTACTCAAAGTAAGACAATGTAAAATGTACCATGAGCTATTCTTCGACTTTGCTGTTGTTGCTAGGTCAGATTTTAACCATACTTTGAAAAGAATTAAAAGGAAGAGAGAGATTTAAAATATGTAATCTTGAATAATATAATCTTGGTCTTGTGGATGAATCATTTTAGATAACAAGCACTTTTGAACAATGTACACAGAATGCTGTGGGAGAAGCAGATAAGATCTCCAAATTATCATTACCAACAAAAGCTGAGTCTGGGTGGAAGAAAGAGCAGCAAGTGATCTTGGGATCATGTACATGTTCATGTTTATGAAAACAAATAATATTGAAAGTGAAAGTGCTCAAAGAGGCAGCCCATATATATGTTTAATTCATAAGACTCGGATCATGTGTTTCATTTGAACATTTTTGTTGAATTCCCATTTCATTTCTCCAGAAACACCCATACAAAGAAACATGAACTGCTAATTATGCCATCTATTTCTCACTAGATGCCTAGATAGGCTCATGTAACTTAACTGGGATAGGTTTTTCTGAACAAAAATGGGTCTATAATTTATTTGAGTTGGTGTGTGAGAGTGTTAGATTGATGATATGTTGTAGAATTTACAGCTTGTTACACAATTTGGCTGCAGAATTATGTGCTGCAGAATTATGTGCTGCAGAATAATTTAGGGTCACTGAGTGTTTTACAAGATTCATGACCTTTGTAAGGAATTTAGAAATGGTAAATATGATACAGAGCTCACTTTTGCTTTGTTTTTTTTCCCATGAGACTGAGAAAATGGTGGAACAGCAAATGCTTATTGATCAGCTAAAAGAGAAATTAGAGAAGATTACAAATGTGAAAACATTAGATTCATCAAGTGCTCGTGAAGATGAGTCAGCTGTCTTGACATTTGCAAGGAGACCCTACAGTGTCCCACTCACAAAAATTCTGCTACGCTCCCTTCACCCGCCTTCAGGGACAGAGACCCAAAAGGTAAGATCTACCCAAATATTACATTTTCCCCCCCTCTACTTTGTAATGGTTTTGAGCCAATAGTCAGACCTGACATGACACTATATGGTCCCCACCCAGTGATGAGGCTCTAATATTTTCTAGTGTTTTCTTGGGAGCTTTGAGGGTTCAAATACAAAACATTAACAAAAATGAACGATTATGCTTACCAATATACTGAATATGTGGGATAATTAGTTCCTAATAGTGCCTTCTTTCACATTTGGAACAAGTCCTCTAAGTTCTTGCAAAAACCTTTGTTACAAAGGTATTAGAGAAAACCTCTAATTTTGCTTACAAGCTCAGGTGATGTCAGAATTTTAAACTGATTTTTTTCTTTTTAAATATCAGTAAAGAATTGGTAAATTGTTGCAACTGTTTTTACCGATCACTGTTTTTATATGCTTTTTGACAGGTATATACCAGCCCCTCTGCCTTCTCCCTGGACAGAATAATGGCAGAATTCCATGCTCGCAGACAGATGATACTGAGCAAGATAGAAGATCAGGATAATGTCCTTCACAGCCACTTCTCTGATCAGAGTGATGAAGAGGAAGAAAATACAGGCAGCAAAGGGAAAACCTCATTTAGGTAATATTTTGTTGTTCTTTAATTTTTGTTACAGGCAAATGTATAGCAAAGGTAGTATTACTGCCTAATCCTGCCATGATATGAAATTATCTGTAATGTTACGTATGGTAAACTTGTGGGACCAACTGGGCATATTGCAAAATAAACATAGGTTCAACAAAAATCATGCAGTCCTTGTTTTGGGGCCAGAATCTACCATGAAGATCATGGGGGCAGGGCATGGTGTGTGTGTGGGTGGCGTGGAGCATAGGTGGGAAAGTAAGTGCAAATACCTTGGTAAGTTTGGGATTCTGCTCTGTTAGGATCATATACTCTGCATGAAGCTTAAAAAAATATCTCTGTGTGTTTGTAGTTGAGCATGTTTACCTTTCTTCCTTAGGCATTCCATTAACAAAACATCGATAAAAAATCAGGCTTCTTTGTGCTCATTTCCTGATGTGAGTGGCATGAAATATCAAATAAACAAGCCTGGTTTATCCAACAAATCTGCAGTACAGATTGACACAACCACAGGTAAAATGGAAGTCATAAGAGCAAATCTTATTATAGTATCAGAATATGCAAAAATGTCTTTAGCACATGTAACTATTTTTTCCCAACAAAGTATGTGTATTTGATACAAATATTTTTTTGGTTATAGATAAATGTAGGCTTTCAAGATTGTATTCTTCTTCCCCTTTCTGAACTGATGTCAGTAATCTTAATGTTTAAGTAATACTTATCCATAAAGCAGTTCACATATCAAAAATCTAGCTAGATGTAAATCTTTGGTGGATTCTATTATCTTACCAGAAATGCACTGAAATATTTTCAGGAATATTTTTCCTCACACTTAAGGTGTGGAAATGCAAGTGCATACCTTTTTGTTCCTGTTCAGATATATGGCAAGAAAAAGACTCTTGACGCTATTCTCTCCTTTTGATTTTTCTACTTCATATGGAAGAATTCCATACAGACAGTGTTCCAGAGCACTACCTTTTGGATACAATGTGTATTCCAAATTTTTTATCTCCATTTTGGTTTGTTTTTTTCAAGGTGAAGAGATTGACAGCCTCCAGAAAATTCATGGGTTTAACATGGAGAAGTTAAAGAATTCAGAGTTGAGACTCATTGAGGCCGAGCAAAAAATAAAAGACCTTGCACTTATTATCAAGAGGAAAGAGGAACTTATTAAGGCATTAGTAAGAACAGGTAACTGGATACTGTAGGATAACTGAAGATGTTCAGAAACAAAAGAAAAGGCACAAAAACTCTGAAGTCCTGCATGATAGTTTTTACATAACTATCTTACACAAGAATACTTTTAACAACTTAAAGATTCGTGCTGTTTGCTAATTATTTGCTATGATTGCACTGAAGGCTGTAAATTTTGATTACAGCCTATTCTGCTATGATACGTAGTGTATTAGTTAAATATTTTTTGTACTTCGTTGATTATTGCTCTTATCCAACAACAATGTAATTTTTAATGTCTGCTCAGTGCTACTGTTCTCTTCAGGGACATGTCTTTGTCACACGGTATCTGGGATAGGAGAGAAGATAGATCACCGTATCTTCTGTATTTTACCACAGTACAGAAACAGGAGTCAGAAGTGGACGAGGGAAAAGAAAAGATCTGTGTCCCTGTTAGCCTACATCCCTTACACATCTGTTCTTATATAGAAACTATACTTACAGTGACAGTAATAATCTCTTTGCTCAGGTCCTTCAATCACACTCTTCTCCTGTGCTTACTTTCTCTTGAGGTTGTCTTTTGTCTCCTGTGCCCCACCACCAATTGCCCAAACAGGATAAGTCACAGAGCAGAAACACAATTCAAGGTTTTTTCCTAACTATTAAGCTTAAAGTTGAGTAATAAATAAATGGCATATTCTTCTAGGAAAAACCTCAAAATTTAAGAATTATAGGAGGGCCATTCTTGCAAAAACTATAGTAGGTGGAAGAATTTAACTTTGGCACTCCAAAGTTGCTTTATTTGGTGACATCAAGTGACCCATGAAAAATTCATATTTAAGGCTCCTTCCTTTATTTCAGAGTTAGAAGGGAACTGCATGTTCCTTTAGTGTTGGAAAATGTATCAGAAATCACTGATTTAGCTAGAACAAAGCAAGTAATGATTGAACTACAAAACTGAGTATTACATTTCAGCTGATTATCCTGTTGGTTTTAAACTATTTGAATGCGCTATCTTTAAGGAAAGGATGCTCAATGTATAAGCAGGCAATATTCTTTGAAGATAACTAAACTGGAGAAAGAAACTGAGCAGGCCAAAATGGAACTGGCTGAAACACAAAAGCAGCTTCAGGAGCTGGACAGTAAAGAGCTGAGAGATATTCCTGAGAAAGTCAAGTTACAAAAAGAGTTGCAGAAGAAGATGGATGCGGCTAAGTTGAAAGTGCAGGTATTTCTGATCTGACTATTAAGATTTGCAAATCCATCTCCCTGTCATCTGAACCTTAACACTCTGCTTGTAAAAGTCTCACCAGTTTCACACACTGGAAGTTGGTTGGATTGAAGCAGCTAATGAGAAACTTGGTACTATTGTACTCAGAATGCTATGTAACATACACATGGTTAGATACATGCAATATTTTTTTGGTAGGTAAGAAACCAAAAAAGAAGGGGGGGGGATATGAGATGTCCATATACCATTGTATGTAGTACCATAAAAAACCTATACAAGGAGGCTATTACAAGTTTATTACTTGCCATAAATAAAATGGATGTTTTATGAAAATACTATATAAATTCCGTCTCTAAGCAAATCCCTGTGATGGTTTGCAAGACCAGGCCCAATACAGTCATATTTGTTTGACACTGACTTTCTGTTTTTAAGTCTTGCTACAGCTACATTTAAATTCTGTGTAGGGCCAGCTTAGGTGCTTTGTGCCTTTTGAGCCTAGAATGGTGGGTCAGAAAAGTTCCGAACAGAAAGAAGTAGTTGACTTTTAGGCATGAGCTTAGGACCAGCATTCTGGCACCAACATTCTGACACCATTATGTGTCTGCACATTTTCCAGAGCTGTGGTTTTTGTTAGATTTTACTACTTTCACTGTATTGCCAGGCATGAACTGTACTTTACCTTTTCATTGTTGCTTGATTCTGCTTGTGCAACTTTACCAGATAACTCAGAAACCACAGCAGTAAGAATTGATTGTTTGGACAGAAATTAGTAAGTCTTTCTGACTCTTAAGAATTCCATGAAATAAAGAATGAAGCTGAGTCTTATTTTAATTACAAGTTTTCCTGGTAGTAAGCTGAAATTTGACATGAACATTCAGGCCTTACAGAAGAAGCAGCAAGACACTAAGAATCTGGCTTCCTTATCTAACCAAAGTGACAGAGAAGCAACAGAACTTGAGCAGAATGTGGCTCAGATGAAGCGTCAGCAATGCCAGATACAGAAGAGACTGTGTGAGGATAATGAAAAGAAGAAGAAACTAGAAGCAGAGCTTCAGCAGGATCACCAACAGATTAAAGTAGGATTCTTCTGTTTCTTTATGACAAAGAATGATATGCCCCTGCTTCCCCAAAGACAATAAACTATACTGCCAGACTTTCCATAATTTTCAGTAATTACTTAATGACTTTCTAATAAATGCACCAAAGAAATTGTCTACAAACATTTTCACATAAATCTTCAGTTTACCTTTCTCTTTCAGCTTTTTCTTTTTCCATTTCATTACATGTGGTCTAGTTCTGAATTGCAATTTTACAGGTAAATTTAGAGTCAGAATTTCAGATTATATGCTTGTGAGGACTTTGACCTTAAATGCACTTGTCTGACTGATGTAGGAAGAATGGTGCTTTTTGTTTGTTCATAGGAACTTCAACTTAAGATGGAGCAACAGCAGAAGATCCTTGAACTTAAGGATAAAGAAATTTCTGCTTTTAAAGAGAAAAAAAACAACTCTGTGGGAACTCTACAGAAAGTACAGGTAGTTAATGTATTCCACATCTGTGTGTGCCCTGAAATAAAAAAACGTTTTTTAATCTCTAGTTATCTATCTTTGTAAACTGTTTGGAAGAAGAGTATTCCATCATAGTTTTGGGTTTTTTTTTTTTTTTGGTTTAGCAAAAATTGGGAGTATAGTTTAGCAGCTCTTGTACTCTTTTTGAATGAAAGAAAGGAGGGCCTTTAAAAGTCTTTTTTTTTCCCCTATCAAAAATGCTGATTCAGAGACACGAGAATTCAACAGGTTTCATTGTCTCATAGGTTTGAGAGTGATCTTGTTATGCAGTGTTAAAAATGTTGCCTGGCTTGTTTGGAGTTTTTATTTTGTTTTGTTTTCTACTCTGACTTAAATGACAGTGGTCTCTGGTTTTGGTTGCTCATAACAGGGCTAGAAATGTATGTATCCTATGCAGCAGTGCCACCTACATTATTTCAGATGTGGACACTGGAACATGAGTTCTGCAAAGGTGAAAAGAAATTTTAAAAGTTAAATAAATGGAACTTTTAAGCCATACCAAGAATATATCCACTGAGAAACTGTGGCTTCAGAATAAATTTATAGTGGATCATGCTAGCAGGATCAGAGCTTGTCACAATTTTTTTACACAGAGAGCTGTTCTTGGGCAACTATAATGCAATGACGGGCTAGCTGAATTCTCATTGTACCTTCTCAACCTAGTTGCTGTCCTTAGGTAGATGACAGATATTTATATAACTGTTCTTAGAAAAAGAATATCTTTCACTAAATGCATTTGATACAAATTTCTTTATATGAGATGTAACAATGTAACATTGCTGAGCCTCTTGTTAAGTCAGTTTCTGTATTATTCTGAGTCAAGATTCTGTTGCAGAATTAAAGTTAACATTAGAAAGTTAACATTCTACAGTTTTATCAATAATTCTAAAAAAGGTAAACATAATAATAAAATTCTGACCCAAAAAGTCATGGCTAATGCTCTCTGGATCTCTATTGAAACTTCAGAAATTAGAAGAGCAAAAGAAGTGGCTGGATGAAGAAATGGAAAGAATTCTTCAACAGCACCAACAGTTAGCAGAACTAGAAGAAGATTTAAAGAAAAGAGAAGCCATTGTAGCCAAAAAAGAAGCATTACTACAAGAGAAAAGCCATCTGGAAATCAAGAAACTGAGATCAAGCCAGGTGATTTAAGAGAAAAGCAAAACTCGCCACAGTCTTGAGGCTGACTGAAAGACTGGTGGTAGGGGGAAGACAGACAAGATAGCAGAGGAGGTTCAAGTCAAGTGACAGGTGTCACACTGTGATGTAGATATTGTGTGGCTTGACCAATCAACATTTAAAATGTAAATAACACAGACAATCATTTTTATTCACTTTTTCTCCCCAAAATTGCAAACCAAATCAAACCAAACAATTCTGAGCTGTGGAGTTCTGTTAATGCAGAGCATTAACTAATATGATATCTGTGATGCCATATTATTTGTGAATGTGACTCAGTCCTTTTGCAAACTAGAGAACGTGACAGGAAAACATCTTGCAATACTTTTTTTTCATTAGCAAAAGTGAATTGAAATTGAAGTATTGTCACTTATAATCTCTAGCCTCTTTATTTTTTAGTAGGTAGAAAACTGCACCTTGAGTATTTTTGTTTTATTTCATCTTTTGAATATTTTATGGTAGTTGTCTGCTCAAAATAAATAGGGTTCCATTGCAAGAAGCAAGCAATTTTTTCACTTCAGAATGTGGTAGTTTCACCTACATTTTTCTTACTGGAAGGGAGTATGTCAGTTTTGTATCTGTGGTTGCTGTGGTGTTTTTTAGGCTTTAAACAATGATAGTATGAAATTGTCTACTCG
>JAWWEW010000088.1:35603367-35615204 GCA_035583185.1 Anabacerthia variegaticeps
TGGGGCTATATTCAGACATTTCTTTTTTTTCAGCTTCTCTTTTGTGACCTGCACTCCCTCTAAAAATGGAGATGCTGTTTTATGAATTTTGTTGTAGAAGTGCTTTCAAATTTTATTTAAAGCAGTAATATAAAAAACTCAAGTCCTGAACTGAGATTGAAAAAAAGCATTATCTTTTCTATATTAAATACTCACTTGGAAATATCTTTGGCTTCAAGTGATATTTACAGGGAAGCTATTAACTTAGATCTGTAGAGACTGACCAGAAAAGGATTTTCTTGTTGTAATTGGCAAGCCTACTGCATTTGCATCTGGAACTTCATTCACTTAAATGATAAAAAACCCCAGCCAAGCAAAACCAAAATAAACCAAAACACCCCCAAAAAGTTTGGCCAAAGGAGAGGTAGATGATTATTATGCTCTTGAGGTTATTTTCATAGACTATTATCGTATCAGTAGTTGTTGTAAAACCTCCTGCGGATTTTACTGCTTGAAGTTAAATATTTCTGTCCTATAGATGATGTTGAATAATCCTTTATTTGTTGGAAATCCTCAACTTCAGGAACAAATGAGACAACAACTTCCAACTTTCCTCCAGCAGGTAAGATGAGATACTAGTTGTTAATGAATGTCTGACAGTCAGTGAGCAATATTTGTAGTATACTGGGGCCTGTCTTGGATTTGGCTAATGGCTAGATTCTGCAATATATTATTAGCTTTAGAAACTAAGGTAGATTGTCCCTTCATAATGCTCTTGCTTAACATCTCCAACCCTTTCAGAAGTTAAACCTGATTGTTGTGTGCAGCTAGGTAGAACAATTTGTTCTTGCTTCTTTGCTTAGAAGAAATAGTTGTTCTTAGTGTGCACCAGCCAGAGAACACCTGTTTGCTACAAGATTTATTTCACGAATTAAAAGGATTGGTACTTTTCCCACTACTAATTAAAGTTTCACTATGCTTTTCTTATACTTCTTCAAATCTGCCTTAAATATTTGGAAAAGAGGTCTTAGAGCATACCATGAAAGATCAGAGTCATTAGCTAATTCAAAAGAAGTGGGTTCTGAAGTTTTTTACCTGTAAAGATTGCTCTACTGTTGTCTTCTCCTTGATGTTATGCTTGCAACCCGGGTGTCTGCTTGGTACTAGTTCCCAAAGTGTGTAGTAGTACTGTGCTCCCTAAATAGAAGCAAGCATTACTTTTGTAGGAGTCAAAAGCCATGGCATGAGTTCCATCATTAGGCAGTTCTTGAAAAATCAGTGTAAATATGCATTACCAAGATCTGCATACAGGAGGATTTATAAGCAAAATACTTGGCACACATAGTAGCAAGTTCAGTGTTTAAAAGATGCTGTTTATATTGTTTCAACCACATAAATGCCTGTGGTGTTTTATAATGCTACTGGTTTGTGAGGACTTTTGAGGACAAGTACCACATGTATGTTTTGAAATATGTGAATAAGTGGTAATTAATGAAGGCTCTGTAGGAATCATTTCTGTTTCCTTTGGGTATCTCCTTCTGTCAGTATCACCATGAAGTTTATAAGCTAGTTCCCTTTTGCATTTACTGTGTAAGGCCAGATGATCAATGGCATTAGCAGCTGAGGTAAAGCTGAGAAATACCTGGGTATTTTCAAAATGTTGATAATATTGCGACTTGTACTTCCTTGCTTATCTGCTGGTTATTATAGGGTTGGAAGACAGAAACCATGGAGTCTGCACAAGGGAAGGCATCTTTTGCAATAAAGGGCAATTGCCTAGCAGAAGTAGGAAACAATTGCTGCTACTGTAATTAATAACATTAATAGAGATGAGTTCCAGGTCACCTATGTGCTCTTAGAACTGTTGGGCCACCATTTCTGTAAGACAGCAGCTTCAAATATCAGACAGTAAAGTAGTTGCAGCAGTTTTATTTTGAGAATCCAAAATCTTCTCCTCTTTAAAATCTGAGTAACATTTGCCATCTATATAGTTAGTTATTCTTTGACTTTTGGCTGTCAGGGAGATAAAAATCCAACAGATGAATGGAGCATATTAACTTGCTGTGTTGAAGTCTCCTTAGGCACCTGTACTCTTGATGAGAGTTCTTCATGTCCTGTTCTGCAGTTCTGCTCTGCATCAGAGGAATCTTAATCTGTGATTTCTATGTGAATCAAAAGTGTTTTTCCAGCAAAAGTAATTTGGTCTAGCTGGCAGGGGAAGGGTGATAGGATTAATAAGCCTGTCTGCTATTTGAAGTGAGTCTGGCTACTTAAACTGTGTCATGTCACTGAAACTTACTCCTCACTTATCTGTTGCATCTCTAAGCAGAGGTAAGCTTAAGCCACTAGTTTTAGATTTGTATCTAGAATAGTCAGGTTTTTGGATGCTTCAGTTCAGAAATGAAAAGAATTTGCCTTTTAAATAATTTGTGGATGTGAAAGCAAACTTTTAATTGAAGTCACAGTAGAGTGAGAATCCTTGAATATTATATGTTTGCTTACTTGTATGTTTTGCAGTGTATTTGTTTACGTTTCAGACTGTTAGGGCACTACATATGAGAAAGTGTGTACAAATAGTCATGACCAAACTGCTGTGATCTGAAATTAGCTAGGAAAAAGACATGTATTATTTTTTTCTTAGATATCTGTTGGGCAAGTTTCATCATATTGATTGTTGTTGCTTAACAGTAGTATCATATAGGGGACTAATACTAGAATAATGTTGTACTCATACTGTCCTATGGCTTTGAAAGATTGAGGTCTGTAACTTACATACTTTGTTTGAAAGACTTTGTCCACATCTAGAGAGTTCATTGATCACCGTCTATGAAAACTTTCTCACAGAAGAAAAGATAACTAAAGAATTTCCTGTAAATACACAACTACAAAATTGAAAAACAAGTTCTGAAATTATGTCAGATTCTTTAAGACATCTAAGGATAAAAATTAACTTGGAATATCTGCATATGATTAAGAATTTCTCTCCTTTTCTTAGATGCAGAATCCTGACACATTATCAGCTATGTCAAACCCTAGAGCAATGCAGGCTCTGCTACAAATTCAGCAGGGCTTGCAGACATTAGCAACAGAAGCACCGGGGCTTATACCAGGGTAAGAATTCATTTAGAGAAGAACTTTTCCATTGTATTGTTCATTCTTTTTACATTTAGAGATTTATGAAGTATTTATTTAAGACTCCTCTTCCTGCCGTTTTTGAGTTTAACTAAATGTGTTTTACAATGTCTCACATTTTTGCCTGCTCTGTACTTCCAGTGATAACACTGGTCTTTGTCTTAGTACTTTACTTAAATTGTTATTCCCTCTTTGACAGAATTTGTACTCAGTAATTAAGTAAATGAGAAGAGGCAAGGTAATATTTTTTATTCAAATGCTGTATTTCTTTTTCTGTAATTTATACAGATTTAATCCTGGTTTAGGTGGGTTGGGAAGCAGTGGAGCTCCTGCAGGGTCCACTGTACCTAGTTCTGCTTCAACTGAAAGTCAAAGTCCAGCTTCAGGAACCTCTGAGCCTGGTCACCAGCAGTTTGTCCACCAGATGTTGCAGGCACTTGCTGGTGCAAATGCTCAGGTAAAGTACATCACTATATTCTAGATGTTTTGACTTTTTACTTTATTTTTCTGTTGTAAACCACTGGAAATGATGCTGACAGCTGAGGGGAGAGCCCCATGTATGCTTCTGGTTGAAGGGCAGCAGAGGAGGCTTAAAAGTGGTGTTGCAGCTGTTGAAGTAAATGCTGAAAAACCATCAAATTTGAATAAAAGTGTGCTCTGAATGGTTGATTTTATCTTGCCCTGGAGTTTCTGAAATACTTTTACCAATTGAGGTGGTGAGATTTACTGACAAGTGTAGTGTGGGTTCAGGCAAGAGTAAAGCTTAAGCATATTGAACATTGTTATCTATGTGCTCTTTGCCTGTATTGCTATTACTCTTTAGCTGTAACTAAACCTCTGTCCCCCCTCTTTGGAATAGCCACTATCTACCTATTTGCAGCCTGAATTTGTACACTAATATCCTGCAGGTCCAGACTGCAGTGCATTTTGTCAACATACTAAGTGGGATTAAAGATTTCCAGAGAGCTCCAGAAGTCAAGCAGAGGTAGCCACTTTACCAGTAGCTGTAGGGTGGTGAGCAAGACTGGCTTGAAAGGAGACATGCTGTTAACTTTCAGGAGTGCTATGTGAAGCAGCAGTCTTATGCTGTGGTGCCTACCCAGTGTGATGGCAGACTGCTGGTGGTAAGGGCAGTCCTGCTTTTCCTCCTCATTTACCATAGGGTGAGCGAGTTAGCTTTGCTGATCTGACAGATTTTTTTCTCTTATCTAACCACTTGAAAGCATTTTCACTTACACTGTGAAGTCTTACCCTACTGGGTCAACATTCTGTTTAGTTTTATTTGAGGGAAAGCAGGTTGCAGGGCAGTTCTTAAATTTCAGTTACATCTTTTTACTGATCTGGAACAATATGCAGATTTTAAATACAGGTGGTGATTTCTTGATGTATGAAACTGCTGAATTAGAACAAAAGGAAAATTAGCAGTAGCTGCACAAGTTTTGTGTACCAATCTAAACTGAGTCATTGATTTTAAAAAGTGACTTCCCAGCATGTTATTTTCCCATAACTGTTCTGATTACAAAAAGCCTCTGAAGGTCATACCATTGAAGTAATGCAGAATTTTGCCATGACTTTGTGTAAGCAGGATTTTTCTTTGAAGCACAGCTATCAGTTTGGCTTAGACTCAAGCTTTCTAACAATTAAGCTTTTGGTAATTTTAGTCAACAAATACTCGGAGAGTTACAAAAGAGGTGATTTTTATGTCAAGGAAAAATAAGGCCTGTGATGTTCAATACTGCTGATAACAACATCATACCCTTTGCTGTTCCACATTACGAGGTTGAACATATATATATCTCTTTAAGAAACTGATCATGGGACATACATTTATTCATTTAATTTTAATCCTCTTTTATCAAACAATCAGTTTTTCCTACAATTCAGAATTGTCATATACGTATAGATACTCTTAAAATTTGAAGGTGCTGACTTATTAAAAAATTAATTAATTGTTAATTGAATTTGTCAGAATAGATTTTTTGGAACTTGAAAAAGGTATAGTCAAAAATTAGGAAAGACAGAGTGGTACTGAACCAAACTGTGTTTAAATTCTGTATTTTGCTAAATGCTTATTATGCTTTAATAGCTCTAAATTTTGTTCTTAGCAGTTACAAAATCCAGAAGTTCGATTTCAGCAACAACTGGAACAGCTGAGTGCAATGGGCTTTCTGAACCGTGAAGCAAATTTACAAGCACTAATAGCAACAGGAGGAGACATCAATGCAGCTATTGAAAGGCTGCTTGGCTCTCAACCTTCATAGCAGTGTTTCTTTTAACTTGAAAAAATGTAATTTATTTTTGATAACAGCTCTTAAATCTTTCAAGTTGCTTTATTTCATTCTGACTCTTGGGATTGTCTTGTTATAACTAAAACCAGTCTGATGCATTTGAAGGTGGAGTGCAGTAGTTTTCTTCAAACAGTGGGAATCCATGCATTTTCACTTTCTTGAATGCATCAGTTCTTTTGTTCTGCATTATTTGTGATTTTTCTTGAAACAATATCAGCTTTCACAGTTGGATGAACAAGTTTTGTCTGACCTACAAATGGCCAATGTATTTACTACTTAAACAGTATCCTTTAGTAGTAATTTATGTAGATTACAAATTAAAAAGGAAACAAATTAATTGAAGCTGTGGGTACCAATACTGCTTATTGTGACTTTGGCATGTTTTCTTTTCTTGACTAGCAAAATGCTGGAAGATTTATACCACTTGAGTAATCTACCATCTTTTGCTTTAATTTGTATAAACACAATATGTACAATGGAGAAGGCTCATTTCTAGAGATTTACACATTACAATAGAATGATATTGTAAGTAATGGGAAAAAAAACAAACAAAAAAACCACAGAAACAACAGAAAAAAAAAGAACCCAGGAAAAAAGTCTTAAGACTTGGATTTGGGGTAGAATCTTCCAGGATCTTTGGTAACCGTCTCAGAAAAAATGCTTAAGCAAGTTCAGTTAAAATATACTAGAATGACTGTTCTGGTTGTCTCTTTACATTTAACTGTACAGAAACTTGCATTATAACATTATCTCAATATTCAGAAAGATTAACTGTAAATTACTTTTGTCATTGTGCAAATTAAAGGGGGCACAGCCTTGTGTTCTGGAATTGCTTTTAAGGCTTTTTAGCTTATTCCATTGAGATTCTAACATATTTGAGTTTGTAATTGGAGACATTACTTTTATTCATGGTCATGTGATACTCTACTTTTAACCACCAAGTGAAAAATACTGTATAGCTTTTAAGTTTCTATTGGTAGTTACTCCTCTTGTGCACAGGTAATAAATAAATTAAAAAAAAATCTTTAAGCATCTTGTCTCAGTGTGTTTGCAGTTATCATTGCCTAGACTTTGACTGTCCAGTTTATGAGCATGTGAGTGCTTTGGGAATATTTGTCAGCTTCTGGCTAAGGTTATTAAACAACTCCTGGAGTGTGAGGTGGAGGCAAGAGAGCAAGAGTAGAGTAAGATGTTGAAGACATCTAGCATAGAAAAAGTGGAGATAGAAAAATAAAAGATTAAATTAATAGCATCTGCTTTTTATTGGTCTTTTGTGTCAGTGTAGTTCTGAACTGCTCACTGAATTGTATTGCTTTTAAATACTTGGTTTGAGCAACTCTTTTTTTTGACAGTACAAGCATAAATTCAGTTTGCTCTGAAGCAGTGCTTGCAAATGGTTTAAAATTACCCACGTTGAGTTAAAATTGTTAATCAGGGTGATGAAACAAAATTACAATTCAATGTAGTCGGAGAAGTTAAGCACCCTTCAGTGTATAGTGAAATTTGGAAAACTTTAGGCAAAACTATGCATGCAGGTTTTCACTAAGTGCATTGTATTATCACAGAACAGAAGTTTTACTCACTGTCCAGTAATCCTGTCTCTTACTTTGCCATTGAGTAAATTTGTCAAATACTGCTGTTGGATGGCAGTGGGAAAAGTTCAAGAAAATCTCTTTTTTGGAAGCCTCTGCCGTTCGATCAAAGGTTCAGAGATAGCAGCAGCACAGAGTGTTAAATAGGCAGAATTTCTCAAATTTTCTTTTGATATAATTTAATATAATCAAAACCTTAGAAAAAAAACTTGCAGTTTGGATTCAAAATTGTTATTACTTTTATTTCCTAGCCAGTGATTGGATGCATCATTATACCTTCACAGTGACTGCCATTGAAAGGGGAGCTTTCCATTGCCCTGAGTGCAAGGCTATGATACAGTCATCGAATTGCTTGGGTTGGAAGGGACATTAAAGATCATTAGTTCCAACCCCCCTGCCATGGACAGGGATGCTGCCCAACAGACCAGGTTGTTCAGAGTCCCATCCAGCCTGTCCCTGAACACTTCCAGGGATGGAGCATTCACAGCTTCTCTGTAACCTGTTCCAGTGCCTCAACAGCCTCAGGTAAATTTCTTCCTAACATTTAATCTAAACCTCCCCTCCTTCCACTAAAGGCTATTCCACCTTGTACTATCGCCCTATACCCTTGTAAAAGAATCCCTCTTCAGTTTTTTTTTAGGGTCCTTAGAGCACCTGGAAGGTGCTATAAGGTCCGCCTGGAGCCTTCTCCAGGATGAACAATCCCACTGCTCTCATCCTGTCTTTGTAGGAGAGGTGCTCCTGCCCTCTGATCACTTTAGGACTTGCTCCAACAGGTCAATGTCTTTCTTATGTTGGGAGCATCAGGGCTGGATGCAGCACTCCGTGTGGGGTCTCATCAGAGTGGAGGGGGAGAGACACCTCCCTCCACCTGCTGGCCACGCCGCTTTTGACGGAGCCCCAGATAAGACTGACAATAGTAGGTAATATTCCCTGGAAAAATATATTTGCGGGTGCTCGGGTCAGTCACTGCTGATCACTTTTTAAACATCACATCCTAAGCGCACAGGAGCAGGCAATTCCCAAATGTCAGAAGTCAAGCAGGGGAGGCAGAGGGCCAGTTTGGCTGAACAGGGATTTTCTCTTTGAAATAAGGCAAAAAAGGAGGGTGTATGTGCAGAGGAAGCAAGGTCAAGTGACATGGGAAGAAATCAGAGACGCTGCTTGCCACTGAACGGGGAAAATTCATGCAGCCAAAGCGCAACCAGAGTTGCAGATGGGCAGAAATGTGAGGGACAATGAAAAGAGTTTTTTCAAATACAATAATGGCAAAAGGCAGTATAGAAATATCATTGGCCTGTTTCTTTGCCTCTGTCTTCAACATGGATTACAGACCAAGGGGGTCTCAGTACCCTGAGCTGGAGGACCATGGATGTGATTATGATTAACTCCCAGTCAGCACTGAAAATGTGTGGGATCTGCTGCTCCAGATGGATCTCTACAAATACTTGGGACCTGATGGGTTTAATCCCAGAACTCTCAAAGAACAAGCTGATGTCATTGCAAAACCTCTCTTTATGATTTTTGAGTGATCTTGGGAATCTGGTGAGGTCCAGCTGACTGGAAGCTGGTGAACATGATGCGTTAAGATCCTTAAGATCTATAGTATATAGATTTTTTAATATAGCTTTTAACACTTTATAATAGAGGTAACTAATTACACTTTGTGGCAAATTCTTGAAATATTGTTTAATGTTCGTTGTCAAGGATTTCAATGGATAAAGATTTTAGCAAGACCATCTAGTTTGTATAGAAGGTACCTAAAAAGCTTACAGGCAAATTGTTTGATATGACTCTTGTCAAAACTATTCTGAAGGCCCAGAAACTTTGAAATGACTCCAAGCAGGACAGAAGGTGCTGATGAAGGTGAAGGTGGGAGGAAGGAGAGGTCTCTGCAACCTACAAAGGAAGTGACTGAGGAAGGTCCAGGGGGATGCACAAGTCTAGGAAGTGGGTGTAACAAGATCATGTAATATAGTATAAAACTATAGCACCTTTGTAACTCGGTGTCTGTACTTTGGGAATTATTCCAGTGCACCCACCATGCTGTCAATAAAGAATGCTTTACTTCCAATACTGGTAGGGCAGTGTTAGAAGGTTCTTTATGGCCCTTTTAGGCATCAAACATTGTCCTGATTTTCAAGAAGGGCAAGAAAGAGGACCGCAGAAACTACAGGCAAGACAGGCCTGTCAGTGTCACTTCAGTGACACAAATCATCACTGCTCTCCAGTTGGACAGTGAGCCTTGAATGCAACTCTTTGCGTGTGACCATTCAGTCAGTTCCCTATCCACTGAGTGGTCCATCTGTTGAATCCACCTCTCCATGCCTCTGCAGACAAGTCATGCAGGACAGTGTTAAATGCCACCAAATTTTCCCTTAGTGAAGCTGCGTTGGCTGTCACCAGTCATCTTCATGTTTCCCATGTGCCTTACTGTAGTTCCCAGGAGGCTCTGCTCCATGATCTTGCCAAGCACTAAGGTGAGACTGAAGAGCCTGTAGTTGATGGGGTCTTCCCAATTTCCCTTTTTAAAAATAAGTGGGTGTTTTTTCACCTTTTCCAATCTGTGGGAACTTCCACAGGGAACTGCCACTGCTTCTCAAATATGACAGACTTAGCCACTTCCCTCACAACCCATTGATACATTATTTCCTCATGTCCCATGGACTTGTGCACCTTCAGATTCCTTAAATGGTCTCAAACCTGATCTTCCCCAACACCGGGCAGTTCTTCATTCTCCCAATCCAAGCTTTCACCATCTGCAACTCGGCAGGTCTGGCTGTAGCACTTGCTGGTGAAGACGAAGGAAAAAAAGTCATTTAGTACCTCAGCCTTCTCCATGTCCTGGGTAACCAGGTCTTTCATATCCTTTCTCAGAGGAGCCACATTTTCCCCAGTCTTTTATTGCCGATGTACCTAAAGAAGATTTTTGTTGGCCTTGATGTCCTTGGCCAAATTTCTATCTGCCAGTGCTTTAGCTTTCCTAACCATCTCCCTGGTTGGTTGGACAATTTTTCTCTATTCCTCCCAAGCTATCTTTCCCTGTTGCCACCCTCTGGAAGGTACCTGTTTGTGTTTAAGTTTGTCCAGGAGTGCATTCATGTGGGCCTCCTGATTCTTCCCTCAGGCATTCTTCCCCGATTTCCTCTTTCCAGGCATGCAGTGCTCTTGAGCAGAGTTCTGTCCCATGACACTGTACCAAGGAGATCCTTGAAGATATCAAAGTCAGGTTTCCTGAAGTCCATGGTAGTGAGCTCCCTATGTGCCCTCCTTGTTGTCTAATGGGTCTTGAACTCCACTGTTCCATGGTCACTGGAGCCCAGGATGCCCTTGGGCTTCCCCACTAACCCCTCTTTATGTCTGAGAACAAGTCCAGCATAGCATCTCTCCTCTCTGGCTTCTTTATCACTTGAAGAAGGAAGTTGTCATCAGTGCTTTGCAGGGGCAGGAGTCCGATGAGCAGCAGCAGGGATCAAAGTCCAAGAAGGTCTGAGGAGAAACAGGAGCAGGGAAGCAAACAGGTCCGGGGAGGCAGCAGCAGCAGCAGAAGCCGTAGCCCCTGGAAACCCTGGCCACTGCCTTAAATACCCTTGCCCTGGGTGCTCACTGGCCGGTTTACTGGTATCTAGGCAAAGTTTGTCCTGGCACCTATTGGCTGGTTTTTCAGTATTCAGGTAGGGTCCACTCAGTGTTCCATATATGGTGAAGTGAGTTTCCCACCTTGCCTGCCTGCCTTTGGTGATCTTTAAGGCACCTCCCAGAGCTCCTGCACGCAGCTCAGCTTGTGCAGCTGCTCAGCTGCTGCAAAGCTCTTAGATGAAAAAATGGAGAAGCAGAACTCTGTAATCAGTCTATTATAGGGAAGTCCCCTATGAGGACCCGGGCTGGTGAATGTGAAACTGCTCCTATCTCTGTAGAGAGCCTCATCAGCTCAATGTTCCTGATCAGTTAACCTGTAGCAGGCTCCACTATAAAGTTACCTGTCCTTGCTGTCCCTTTAATCCTGACCCATAAACTCTAAGTCATTGCCTCATCCATCCCCAGGCAGGGTTTCATGCACTCCAGCTGGTCACTGACAGAGGTTGACAACTCCTCTTCCTTGCCTGTCCTTCCCAAAGAGACTGTACTCTTCCATTCCAACACTACAGTTATAGGAGTTGCCACTGCTGTTTCCATGATGCTAATAAGATCATAGCCTTGGCAGGCATGCACATCTCTGGTTTATTCCTCATGCTGCATGCATTACCAGGCATTTAAGCTGGGCCCTCCATGAAGCTGACTTTCTGTCTGGAGTGGCTGGAATTCCTTTGTGTTGCCCTTCAGGCGCACTGCTGACCTGCAACCCCTCTCCAGGCTCTCGGCATCTCGTGCTGGCTCTAGCATCTGACTGATGTAAGTGGGATGACAAGTCATCCAACACCTTACTAACATTAAACCTGAAGATATTTCCCCTCCCATCATACCTAGTTTAAAGCCTTACCAATGAACCCAACTAGCCCTTGACCAAAGACCATCCTCTTCTTTTGAAAGAGGTAATGCCTCTGATCCGCTCTGATGCCAACAAGGCTGGTGCAATGTAGGCCATTCCATTATCAAACAAACCAAAATTTTGGCAGTGACACCAGCCACAGAACCATGTATTAATAGATCGGTTCATCTGTTTCACCCTGTCACTATCTGCATGTGGAAGAATAGAGGAAAAAATAACCTGTGCCCCTGATTCCCTCAGCAATTGTCCCAAGGCCTTAAAGTCTCTTTTAATGGCCTTTGGATTACATGTTGTGACTTCATGACCACCCACATTGAGGATCAGCAATGGGTAGTAGTCTGAGCTCTGTAAAAAGCT
>JAWWEW010000088.1:35615304-35637994 GCA_035583185.1 Anabacerthia variegaticeps
GCTAACAAACCCCTTTGGGCTTGTGCCCTGGGACACTGGGTTATACTGCTGGGCTTTGGTGAGTGGAAAGCAGTTTTTCTCTTTGCGTCAGTATATTTATTGTAATATTTTTCATTAAATTGTAACTCTGACTTATAATCTCTCTGGTGGGTCCATTTCTCCTGCCGGTTTACCTTCAAACCAGCACATCTCTTCAGAGTTATCATCTACTTCTTCTTTCAGAAGCAATCTTATTATTAACTCTGAGCACTTTGATAACTTGTATTTGAAATCTGTAGCTTGCATTTTGGACCAGAAGGATATGTGTGCTTGAAGGTTGTCACTTTATTTTTCTACTTTCTTCTTTTCTTCTACATTGGACCAAGTGACCTGACAGGATTGTCTGCAAAATTGCCTTTCCTGATGGAGAAAACTACTACTAGAGAAAGTAACTGCTGAAAAAAACAAACCTAAAAGTCATGGTAGTGTGACTGACGGATGTAATTTTAAGGATTTAAAATGTGTACGTCCAAATGAAACACTATTGGGAATATGACAGTAAGGTGGCTAGTTTTGTAAGGGATGTGATCTGCCTAATTCTCATCTTGGTTCAGTGACTGCATACTAAAGTAAATATTATTAATAAAAGAAAAAATAAAATAACCATCTCAATTTAGAGCTAAGATGGCAGGAAGCTGGTCTGCTCCTTTGCCTGTATAGATAACTTGTGCAGTTTAATAAGACTCTGCCCTTCCTGTGTTTAGTGTATAAATGCATACTGCCATTGGGATAGATAGCATTTCATTTTTATTTCCTTATTTTAGCATTCAAAAATGTCTATGCTGTAGTAGGTACAGTATTTACACAGCATATTACAAACTGTGCTTAGCACAGATTCTCCTCAGTTTTTGCTGCATTAGCTGAATTTATTTCAAAATACTGACAGAGCACTTGCATCCAGCTAAGCTGTGGTAACTATAGTAACCTGCCCAACTAACCTGAATATAACGTCTCTACTATAGTATTAAGGTAATTTAAAACAAACAAAACAATCATGAAAAAAACCTCCTCCAACAAAAAAAAAACAAACAAAAAAACAACAAAAAACCAAAACCAAATAAGTATATGAAATGGTGTAGGATTGTGTTTGGGCGGGGATTGTTCTGCTATCTTTTTCTTCCACTGTATATATGCACAGTCTCATTAATATCTGAGAGTAGTTTTATGTGGTTAGCATTGGGATAATTCACATCTTAATCTTTTAATTTGGGATGCAGAGGATGTAAGTGAACAGAAGTAATGCTTTGCTGTCTTTCAGAACAGCAGGTTACAGATTACTTAACTGATAAACAACTTTCTATCCAGTATCTTTAAGTAAAAGAAAAATGCAAATATATTAAAAGGTTAAGGGAAGGAAATACCCTGACTTAATTTGAAGAAGCATGAAGTGCCTGTAAGTATGAACTAGTTTGTTTAGAAAATTTACAAAACTCAAGGTGCTAACATAAAATTCAACTAAAGAGAATGGGTTTTAATGGTTGAGGACAATTTTCTGTTTGCGACAGCCCTTTCAGAAGCATTCTGTAAATGCTGACAAGTAGATCTGAAATTAGAGTCTTGCCTTCTCATAACTCGCATTTGAAAATTTTGCCCATTTAAAAAAAAATTGTTTAGAGGTCTGATTGTGTCTATGTGTGACAGAACATAGCTGCTTTCCAATCACTGTAGAGTGTCTCAATCTGGTTTTATTGTGTATGAAAAAAGTGAGCATAAATTTGTATTTAATAATGGGTACATTAGAAAAGCTCTTTGTGAAATAGTGTATTAGGAGAAGATGAAGACCTAATTGAAAGCAGAGGTGCCACAAGAGGGTGCCATTTCTGTGATTTTCATGGCTACTAAATTTGTACGGTTCTGACAAGTCACTTGGTCTGAAAGGGTCGCTGAAATGAGAGAGTGTTAAGAAACAGATAGACGTGCCTACTTCTTGCACTTGCCTCTGTGTCATCAGCCTGCACCCTGGCTCTCAGAAAAAACAGGCTCTGAATTGAGAGCCAGCTGTAGTGTACAACAGCAAACTAAAACTAGTACTTGCCTGGTATTCTCTCTCCAGGTCACAAACAGGAAAAGACCACTTCTATGTGGATGTGGTAATGCCTACAATCCCAATACTGTGTCTAAAAATGGCCACTTTCAGTAAGAGAATGCCCATTTATTGTACTTAAGCATAGTAGTTTGTCTAGTAAACCACAAAGCCCTTACTATTTTTATACATAGTAAGAATGAAGGCAAACATTGTTCAACTAGTTATCCAGGTAAAAATGACACTAAAGATGCTTTGAAACATGAGTTTCCTTCTAGACTTCATCCATCATCCTAGGAATAAAAAGAATTGCATGTCACACTAAAAGTAATCCATGTCTGACAGCAAAAGAGGATGTCTCCATTCAGACAAGACTCAAATCTTTCTCACAGAAACTATCTGAAGTTTTCATTAAGCTAAAAAGGCACCTCTTGTGTAACATGGCATAAGAGTACTTTTTAAAAAAGTCTTCAGCAATGAAAATGGATTTTAATCTTAAATTCTGTGAGCTAGGTGACTGATTGGATATTTGGAATTTTCTGATCACAAAAAAGATGTGAAAAATACATGTTAGGAATAGCTTGATCTAAAGCTTTAAAGCAGTTGCATGGACATGGGCTGAGGCGGAAGACTAAAGCCCACTAGAAAAGGGAAACTAAGGTCCAACAGTGAAAGAGTAAGTTTTCTAAAAGAAGGAAATATCTATTACTCTTGCATTCAGTACCCTAGATCCCTGGTGGATTCACACTGACATTCAATGTGTACGCTTTGTACATGAAAGATGCAAGTGCACAGCTGCATGATGCCACTTATACTTTATTTTTAAGGCTTTCATACAATTACACTTTGTATATTGCATTACCACCACTACCTTTTTTTTTCCTTCACATTTTCCAGCCTGGTGTTCAGTGCATATAATAAGAGATCACAAAAGTTCTTATGAAGTCATCAGTGCTCTGTGGGGTCAGTAAGGACACAAACACAGAAGTTACAACTTGTTGAAAATCTGGAAGTGAGGCAGTGGTAGTGTTAGGAACTTCATCATGCATGTTTCTGCCTCTTCTAGAAAAATATATTGTTTCTAACAAAGCTGTAAATTATTTAATCTCATAATAGAAGATGTGCCCATCTCCATGTTTGACAGAGCAAACATTAAAATTAAGAAAATAAATTATTTTGTGTGACCCTTGGTAGGATTTCCAAAAGCAGGCTCTTAATAAAATGGGAACTTTGACTTCATAGACTGAAAGGTTTAAAAAGTTGAAAGTTCTTGAAAATGACATCTTAGGTGTCTTTCAAGAGCCATAATTAAAAAAACAAAAGCAGAGTAGTAAACCAACTCTTAGTATTGCAATCCATTTAAGTATGATGAAAAATAAGTTTGTTTGATTTAATAAACAGTAATTAAAATCCTCTTTCATAACCTTGATATCCTCAAGAGAATTTCTATATGCGTCATTCAGAAAATTACTCCACCAAAGCCTCACCCTGAAGAATGGCGCGCTCGATCTCTAGCACTATTTCAGGGAGAGATTTTTCTAGACTGACAGTAATGAAGTTCTCTGGTGCACTAGGAGGCTCCAGAGTATCAAACTGAGACTTGAGAAGTTCAGGCGGCATAAAATGACCTCTCCGCTTCTCCAGGCGGCCAGCAATGATGTCCATAGGCCCATCCAAATGAACAAAGAGGATCTTTAGTGCTGGGTTTTCTCCTGGTTGCTCTGGCTGGTTGCTTTCAATTGCAGATGCTCCATTAGCTAATACACGCCTGTACATCTTCTTCAGTGCAGAACAGGCCAGAATTGCATCTTGTCTAGATGAGTCTTCTCTATCAAAAAGAAAAAATGCAAAAACCTTTACATAATCACATCGTATAACAAAATGGCTTATTAGCTCTGCTGAACAAGGTAGACAAGCCCTGGCTCCTCGGACAACCATGGAAGTAGTGGCATTTTGACAGTGGTATTTGAGCAGTTTTGACAGGATTATGAAAACAAATTTCTAATCCAGGCAGAGATGTGATTTGAAACTGAGGTCAGGCTAGCCAGCCTCCTGGTAATATCTCAGTCTTAGGGACCTTGTTTGTTAGCCACCATTCTTTCCAAAATTAAATTCAATTCTAGCACAAAGAAGTGTCAGGATAGTTTCCTTAATTGCTGAGAACAGGAACAGACTATCCATACAAACTCCTACCTGTTATCCATAAAATTACTATACTAATCTGTCTAGAGGTAAGTGGCTGAGGAACAGTACACAGCACTGTTCTTTACACATGCAGGTATATTTTCAATACCTGTTTTCACTATCTCAGATTTAATTGTTGTATTTTATTTTATGTTTCCTGTAACCATCCTCATTGGCAGCACTAAATATATGCCCACTTCAGGTTAAACAGAAGACTTGATGCAGGTCAATGAATTCTTTCCACATTTATTTTTAACTGCCAGCTGTGGGTGTGCCTGTTCCACCAGAAAGCAAATCCAGAATTAGTTGTCTCTATGCAGAGTGAGTAAAATGCCTAAGAAAACACATGTGGAAGACTTCTGGGGTGGAAGACAGCTTTGGCCTTGAAAGGATGCAGCTGTGAGCATGGGAAAGCAGAGGAGAAACACCTATGGCCCTGTTCCAGGCATGGGAAAGTAGAAAAAAGGAGAAAAACAACTGAGAAAAACAAGTGTGAATAACAAGATGTGTTTTGAGTCTTACCAACATGTGGAGGGATGTGAACTACCTATCAGAAGATGGTCTAAGGCTTGTGGACAGAAGTGCTTGGCTAATAGAGTGTGACATGTGAACAGATAAGAAAAAGTATAAAAGACAAGCCTTATAATAATAAAGCTAGCTCCTAGTTGTTAACCTTTTCTTGCCCTAAGCCTGTGTGTGTGGTTTTTGTCCGTCACAAATACATTCTGTAACCAAATTAAATTGAGGTATAAACCTATTTAAAAATCATTCTACAGTCACCAGATTTTGGTTCAAAGGGAAGTAAGAACATTTAATACCTACCATTATTACCTAGATAAGCCAATACCAATGCCACCGTTAGCTAATTAAAGTAGTAATAATTAAACACTGGCATTAAGCTCTTTTAAAGTATACTTGATATTGCAAAGTTTCCTTAGCTGGGCAGTGGCATTGGCCTTGCACATAACATAGAGCAATGGATTCAGACAAATTTGTCAGTGAATTAACCTCTGCTCCAATGAGGTATGCTCACTTAAGGTGTACAAGCAACAGCCACTGCATAAAGCCTGGCTAAACAGACCCTGCTCTCCCAGCCTTTCCTCATTTGGCAGATGCTCCAGTCCCTTGTTGGATGCTCGCCAGTATGTCCATCCCTCTTTCATAATGAGAAGACCAGAACTGACACACACCAGGCCAAGTCTGGCCTCACCAGTGCAAAGGAGAAGAGAAGGATCACCTCCCTTGACCTGCTGTCAGTACTTTGTCTAGTATGGCCCAGGGTATCACTGACCTGCCTTGCCAGAAGAGCACATTGCTGGCAAATGTTCAACTTGGGTGTCCACTACAGCTCCCTCCAGACCTTTTCTGCTGCCTTTTCTGCTGCTTTCTAGCTGAGTGCCCCTCAGTGGCTGTAGCAGTGCCTTGGTTTGTTCCTCCCTAGGGGCAGGACTCTCACTACCTAAAATGCAAGACGTTCCTACCAGCCCATTTTATAGCTTTTCAAGGTCCCTCTGCATCAGTACTCCTCCCATTTTGGTGTCATCTGCAAACTTGCAGAGAGTACACTCAAGCAAACTCAAGCAGTGTCAAAAAACCTCGACACTGTATCTTAGTCAAAATAGGCATATTTTATCCTACTGTTATTATTGGTGTATTTTGTGGTTATATCCTTCATAAGTAGCTAATGTCAGGTTTATTAATAAATCAGATCCTTGAAATTATTTTTACCCAGATAGTAGAGAAAACAACTATCATTGGAAACAATTTCCCATATTATTACTTAGGGATTAGTTCACCCTCAGCAATTATTATGATTGCTTAGATTAGTCAAAATAGAATGACTTCATTACCTGCAGGATGTCTTTACACTACTACATATATTTCTGCCTTGGAATGCACTGGGGAAAAACACCTTTGATACTTTTTCTGTCTTTAGACAGCTAGATATTCTCTTACCTCCTTAGTATATCATGCAATGTACAAAGCCAAGGAATCCTGTCCTAGAAAGAAAACAAGTTAGTTCAGAATTCTTTATGAAATTAATTTGAAGCAATTGCTTATAACATCTCAAATATTTGACTAGAGATGAAAATTAGAATGAAACTGTATAGCAAGTTCAGTTTTGAATGTTTTTCTTCCCTGTAGATTTCCTAGTACGGCCTCAACACTAATAAGAAGTATTACAGGCTAGGCATATTATAAATAAAATGCTTTTAATGGAATAGTACTTTTTATATTACAGGTACCTACAACTTTGTGATAGAAGATAACATGTATTCAAGCACAGCATGCACCTAAAGGACAGTCACCTTCTCTCTTGCTTCTGTACAATCCAAATGTATAGTTGAATTGTTATTTCTTTTCCCTTATATAGTGTCATACACACACAAACACACCATTTTGGATCAAAGTTGAGGTTCTCAGGAACAGACAGATCTAGATTTAGGTATCTGCAATAATTTAGTTATATTTACATTGGTAGCAAACACAAATAAATGTCTTTGCCACAATTTTTCAACACTTTTGCTAAGTGGTTAGGCAAACACAATGTGCGTGATAGATGAGCTGCTCCTTTAATCTGAAATTTTAAGCTGCTGCAAACTTTTGTCATGCCTAAAGAGCACAAAACAACTGCTCCCATTTAATCTTTTAGTGCAGTTACTGCTGGGTGAGCACAACAAATGATAACAGGGACAAATAAATGCAAGAATATTTTGTTACTGACATTACAGAATAACTTCCTCTGTCATTCAAGAAGGCCTTCACAATTTGGCACCTCTTTTTTCAGAAAAGATGCTTTCCTCTTGCTGAGCAGCATGCACCAATGGTTTAGTCATTCAAGTGTGTGATGCTGCTTTAGATGACATAGAGGCTTCCAAACACTAGTGAAAGATCAAAGTTTTCAAAAAGAATCTGGAGTATTTTTTTCAGTCTAAACTGGCTAAGGACTTCTCCCAAAAGATTTGAGGGATGGGAAAAATAAAAAGTGAAAGCCTTGCAAAATACTTTCTATTACAGCTAAATCCTTATAGTATTTTTCAAATGATTGCATAGTGGCATCTTGCCCTGTTTCTAAACTTGATATATTTTTAGATTGATTTCATGTGTTCATCAGCATTATTTAGTTTATATTCTTCATTTAAAAGTCTTTATCTACATTCATAAGTGTGTATTCCTCTAGAAGTAGTGGACACAAACTTTGAAAATTCTCCCTGATTCCATACAGGAAAAGCAGCTTTAACTGTAAAACCACTGTCTTGAGTTGATGGCAAGTGGAAAAATCCTTTTTTTTCAAGCTGTAGCATTAAACTATTTGTACTTCAAGCACTGCCAGCCAGATGAAGGAGGTGATTGTCCAACTCAGCTCTGCAGTGGTGTGGCATCACCTTGAGTGCTTTGTGCAGTTTTGAATGTCACAATATAAGAAGCACATAAAGCTACCAGAGAGCATTCAAAGGAGGAAAACAAAGATGGTGAAGAGCCTTGAGGAGAAGCCATATCAGGAGCAGCTGAGAGCACTTGGTCTGTTCACCCTGAAGAAGAGGAGACTGAGGGGAGACCTCACTGCAGTTACAACTTCCTTGTGAGGGGAAGAGGACTGGCAGACACTGATCTCTTCTCTGTAGTGACCAGTGACAGAACCTGAGGGAATGGCCTGAACTTGTGTCAGGGGAGGTTTGAGTTGGATATTAGAAAAAAGTTCTTCACTCCAAGGGTGGTTGGGCACTGGAACAGGCTCCCCAGGGAAGTGGTGACAGCATCAAGCCTGCCAGAGTTCAAGAAGCATTTGGACAGCAGCCTCAGGCACATGGTAAAATTTAGAATTATGGTATAATTAAGGTTGTAAAAGACCTCCAAAATCACGGAATCCAATCTTTGACTGAATACCACCAAGCCAACTAAACCATAACACTAAGTGCCATGTCTACTCAGTTCTTTTAACACTTCCAAGGATGGTCACTCCACCACTTTCCTGAGCAGCCTGTTGCAGTGCTTCACTCTTTCAGTTAAGAAATTTTTCTTAGTATCTAACCCAAACTTCCCCTGGCACAACTTGAGGCCATTTTCCTTTTCCTATCACTTCTTATCTGGGAGAATAGGCTGACTTGCATCTCTCCACAGCCTCCTTTCTGGTAGTTGTAGAGAGCAATATGGTCACCCCTGAGCCTCCTGTTCTCCAGGCTAAACAACCCCAGTACCCTCAGCTGCTCCTTATAAGACTTGTGCTCCAGACCCTTTATCAGCTCCATTGCCCTTCTCTGGGGTTGTTCCAGCACCTCCATGTCTTTCTTATTGTGATGGGCTCAGAACAGAACACAGGATTGGAGATGCAGCCACACCAGTGGCAAGGACAGGAGGATAATCCCTTCCCTGGTCCTGCTGGTCACAGTATTTCTAACACAAGCCAGGATGCCACTGGCCTTCTTGGCCACCCGAGCATACTGCTGGCTCATGTTCAGTCAACCAGCACTTCCAGGTAATTTTCTGCCAAGCAACTTTCCAGTCTCTCTGCCTCAAGCCTGTTGTGTTGCACAGTGCTGCTGCGATCCAAGGGCAGGACTTGGCACTTGGCCTTGCCAACCTGCATACAGTTGGGCTTGGCCTATTGATCCAGCTTGTGCAGATCCCTCTGCTGAGCCTTCCCACACTCCAGAAAATCAACACTCCCACTCAACCTGGTGTCACCTGCAGACTTACGGAATTTACCCAATCCCCTTGTCCAGATCATCGATAAAGATGTTAAACAGGACTGGCCCTGACACTGAGCCCTGGGGAACACCACTGGTGACTGACTACCAGCTGTCGCTCTATTCATTGGCCATGCAGGCAGCCTTCTCTCCAGGAGAATGCTTTGGGAAATGGTTTCAAAGGCTTTAATAAAATCCAGATAGGCGATATCCACAGCCTTTTCCTCATCCAGTAGGCGGGTCACCTGGACACAGAAGGAAATCAGGTTGCACAAGCAGAAGCTGCCTTACCTAAAGCCATGCTGGTTGGACCTGAACCCCTGATTGTCCTGCACATGCATTGTAACTGCACTCAAGATAATCTATTCCACAGTCTTGCCCAACACTGAGGCTAGGCTTACACCAACTCCCTGGATCCTCCTTCCAACCCTTCTTGTGGCTGGGCGTCACACTGGCTAACCTACAATCACATGGGACCTCCTCAGTTAACTATGAGTGGCATAAATGATGGAAAGTGACTTGAGAGAAGGGTAACAAATTTATGATATTGTCTTTTGAAGCGCCAAGAAAATTTGAATCTCTACAGTTCTTGTGGGTCTCTTCCAACTCAGGATATTCTAATATTCTGTGATTCTAATCCAAAGAAGCAACTCTTGTGTATGGATGTTGAGGGAGACATTTCTGACAAATTTTGACAGCAGCATACCCCTTGTGAGTTGCCAGGCACACTTTGATAAACTACTTTTTCTAATCAGAATCCTTTGTAACACAAGAAGCCTTACCAGATTTAGACCTGAGCTTACAGTCAGACCAGTCTACGTAGTAAAATCACTGTCTACTTTAATAGGACGTGCACAAGGTTACAGAGATAAACACGTGGATGACAGTTCTTAAAAAGGTTTATATAAGGTACCTCATCATTTAGTGGTATCCCTTCTGCCATTTTCTTTTTATTCTCTAGAGGATGATAATCGTCTGCATCATAGAATTTCCATCCCAGCTAACAAAAAACAATAAATAAATTATGGGTCGTCCACCCATACCAGGTGAGGTAATAAGGATCACAGAATTCACAAAGACGACGCCTCAGAAATTACAGGCTTCCTACACCGCAGTGCGAACCGCCGTCTGTGCCGTGATGACTGGCACCACAGCGCTACGCCAGGCTGGCAGCATCAGCAACACCAGCAGCACCACCAGCACCAGCACCAGCAGCACCACCAGCAGCACCACCAGCAGCACCACCAGCAGCACAGCCGGGACCGCGGGCGGTGCGGGGGCGGCGCGGGGGTGGCCGGACCGACCCCGCCGCGCCCCCGGACCCGTCCCGGGGGACCCGCCCCCGCCGCGCTCCTACCTTGGCCGCCAGCCGCGCCCCCACCGTGGTCCTGCGGGGAAGCACAAAGGCCGGGTTACGCACCGCGCTTGGGGCCGCGCCCCCCGTCCCGCCGCCTGCCCCGCACCCACTTGCCCGAGCCGCTCACACCCATCACCACCAGCAGCACCATGGCTGCCCGCTCCGCTCCGCCGCGGCTCCTGCGCTCCGCCGCCCGGCCCGCCCTGCCCTCGGCGCGGGAGGCGGGTGCGGTGCGGGTGCGGTGCGGGCCCGCCCGGGGCAGCCGGGGCGAAGCGGCAGAAGCACCTCCTCCTCTTCCTCCTCTTCCTCCTCTTCCTCCTCCTCCTTCTCCTCCTCCTGCCCCCGCGCTGGGAGCCCGTGTGCCCGGCCCGCGTTCCCCGCAGTCGATCTTTGTACTGAAGTTGCCTCGTCTCCTCACGGACCGTCTTGCGTTGAGGCTTGTCTGGTCGGGCGTTTCCCTCCCAGCGGCCACCAGCACGGTGTACAGCGTTTGCAGCCTCAGCAACACACGCGAATTTAATAGAAACGGGAATTTCTGCGGTGTGTGTTAAAGCGTGCGCTAATGCTTGTTGGCTGCTGTTTTACCTTTTGATCATAAAGGTCTGCCTTTAACTAAGGCATCAGCCATGCCGTGGCTAACTCTGTTTTCGTATTAAGAATTAATCCAGTCATACTTTTGAATCACAGGATGGTATGGCTGGAAGAGACCACCGGTGGCGTCACCTATTGCAACCTCACACCTCAATCAGGGTCCTTCAGAGCACATTAGGATTCTGTCCAGGCAGCTTTTGAGTATCTCCAGTGATGGAGACTCTGCAGCTTCTCAGGGCAGCCTATAGCACTGCTAGGTCACCTTCACAGTAAGGAAGTTCTTCCTCATGTTCAGGTGGAACTTCCTGTGTTTCAGTTTCTGATCGTGGCTTCTCATCCTATTGCTTGGCACCACCGGGCAAAGCCTGGCTCTGCCCTGTTGGCACCCTCCCTTCAGGTACTTGTGTGCATTGATAAGGTGCCCCTCTCAATCATCTCTTCTGAAGGTTGAACAGGCCCAGCTCCCTCACCCTTTCCTCATAAGGGAGGCGCTTCAGTTCCTTAATCACCTTCGCAGCTCTCTGTTGGACTCTTCAGGAGCTCCATGCAGCTCTTGTACTGAAATGCTCAGAGCTCCAGTCAAGGCCTCATCAGAACTGAGGGGCAAGATTGTGGAAAATTGTGGAAATTGTGAAACATGCTCATAGATACCAAGTATTCTTGCTATTATCATGTACATATATCTGACTTAGCAACGTTTTTAAAGTTCTTCAAGGATCCAATGCAATGGTGCTGCCGACCAGCGCTGTTTTCCTGCAAAATGCAGCAGCATTTGCAGCGCCTGTGAGAGCTGCTCCACCCAGTGGCTTCAGGAGAGCATAATGTATGCCTTCTTCGTGACTCTTTATGTGAATCAAACCTTGAAAGGAATTGGAAAGTATTCAGTCTCCCAGCCTGCATGAAATGTTATTTCCCTTGCATGGGAATTCAAATAACGTTATGAATGACGTATGCCTTGCTTTTTTTTTTTTTTTTTTTTTTTTTTCACCTGTAATCTGTCTCTGACCATTTAATTGAGATTTGGAGCTGCCTGTAATTCACATACCTATTAAGAAATTCATAACAAAGACCAGAACCTTCTAAGTTATTAGGCTATTACTGAAACAGGCCAGTCCTCAAATTACTAACAGACCACAATGATTCCTGTAAGGTGCCCTGTAACTGAATACATATTTTGCTGTAATAGCTGTACGATGGTGATAAAAGTAATTGAATTTGCAATTCTTTTCCATTTTTTTTCTGTTTTTTCTCTGTGAAGCAGGGAAAAATGCTTCATTTGGATCAGAGTTCTCAGAAGATCTGAATGAAAAAAACCAAAAACACTAGTGGTCACTTTGACTCTGGAAACATTATCACAATTGCTACTCCCATTCCCAGAATTAAAATTTTAATTGCTCTCTAACAACAACCCTTGAGATTTTGCTAACATCCAGAACAATGATGAACCCCATCTACAGTGCACACCTGACCACTTTTGTCACCATATTACCACCATCTTATTCAGAGTGATTTTATAAAGCAGAGGAAACATGCTTATTTATTTTGACAGGGTTCTTTGGTGATACATATCTTTGCATTTTGGAAAAAGAACTATCTTGGTGTGATGTCATCTAATAGCTATTTTCTACCTGTAAATTGGCAGGGGGTCTTGCCAGGAGTTCTCTTTTACTCAATCCCAGGCTACAAAACCATGAACATGCACTGACAGAGCTGTACAGGCAGCAGTGCACTCTGCAGATGCTGCTGCAGGGAGAAGAAAAAGATCTGGAGAAAACTAATTAAATTGAACAAACATGGGAGCCTATAGGCAATGTGAAGAAGGCAATTACATTCAGACTTCCTGCTGGTGTGGTTCATGTGATCTGTGCAGATATAATTCATGTTAGTAGTCAACTGGAGAGATGACTGGATAAAGCTCAGCCAAATGGTTGACTTAACAGCATCACATTGTGTATGCTTCAGTATCCACTTAAGATGTGTTTAATTAAGTTGTAGATCCAGTAAAATATGTGGATACTTTTTGTGTGAGTTGAATGAGGATTTTCTTTCCAGTCTGTCCTAGTCACAAACAAAAATAAATATTTTCCTACTTATTATTTCTTTAATGAAATGGATGAGTTTCATGTTAGTCTTCATTATTTTATGATGTATGTACATTTTGGGAAATTTATTCAAATGCCACCTTTTCTTTGAAGACCATTTGCTGTAGGTGGCATGGGTGCTTTTCCCTAGCATTTAACATTATTTTTATTTCTAATGTCAGAATATATAACTTGGTTCTGAAGCTCTGATGTATGTATATAAAAAATCCTGTATGCTTTCATGAGTTCCAGAATACATTCCCATAGCTGAGGTAGCAGACAATGGAAGGTAAATCTCTGCTGATATTTTACTTATTATACTTAATAATAGGTGAAATTAAAATACAGTGGTGCAGAATGAACATTCAAGAATTAAAAGGGAAAAAAATTCAAGAATACCTACCAGAAAACCCATTAGGTACTTCTAAGTCCTTAAAGAATCTTCCAGATACCATATTTTAAAATACTTTCTAAAATGGAATTTAGAATATTTTATGGCCTTTTGGGAGTATTTTCAGTGTCTTTCTGAGACTCTCTGGGTTGACTAATTGACTGATACTGAATTTATGGAATTCAGTAAAACATCATTTACTTAAATTAGCTGCCTAATTTTAGAGAAGGGTAACATGAAATATGAATGAAAGAATTCTACTTTCCTGGAGTTATTTCTGTTTGCCTTTACTGTACCTACCTTCTTTCCGAGGATACTAGGAAAGGTCTATTGCGTTCAGAATATTGCCAAATTCAAAGTAGAAAAAAACCCATTCCCACATTAATTCCTAATGGAAACTTATCACAGCATAATGGTGAACTACTATAAAAGTGCACAGGGCTGTTAAAGCTTGCCAGGAACATCCATCAACATGGACATCTGCTTCTTATAAATGGGAGGGCTTAGATACATTGGGCAACCTGAACTTCCCGAATCCTAAGGGGAAAAAGACTATTTTTCAAGCAGTTAAGGTCCAAAATTATGTAGACATGTAGGGGTTCAAATTAATTTCTGAATATGTATTGATAGTAAATATGAGGTAGAGAGTATTAATGAGATGTGAGGAGAGGAGCTGAAATAACCTATACTGCAGTGTTCTGTTGGCCACAGTTAGTCCTCATTATGAAATCATCATCAAATTTTGGCTGTGTTGATCGAAACTGTATCAAAAATTTTCAGAATTTGTTCTATGCAATGTAAAGTCAGTCAATACGTTGTCTGAAGTCCTTTTCTTTGGATTGTACAGTAGGTATTTGGGGTTTGAGGAGAATTTAGTTCATACTGGCTCTCAGCATGGAACAGAATTTGCCAGTACTGAGAAAAAAATCTTCATCTGATAAACCTGTCTAGCATTTAGACATTGGGGATCAGTAAGTCAAACTAAAGGTTTTATAGGTTTTAAAAATCACTTTAGGTATTTGTACATAATATCCCATTTTTTCATACTGAAAACCCTTAGGGTACAATATTAATTAATTAATTAATTAATTAATTTAAAAACTGAGCATTGTAAATACCTCTGCTTATTTTTCCAGTTTGTGGCACAAAAAACTCAGGTAAGAGGAAGTGGGAGTGACTTCACTTAGTTGCATTTAAGGGACGTAAGTATGTTCTCACCTTGATTGTGAAGCTGAAGGAATGACAAAATTATCTGAATCTAGCTATAGGTAAAAAAAAGAATACAATACTTTATACCATACTATAACCTGAATGTGTCCTAGCTCACTAATTTCTGTACAGGGAAGCCTCAGAAAACATTTATCTAAAGGTTAAATACACATAACTCTAAACACAGAGGTACTTGCTAAATGATTTAAATTTTTCTAGTAACAACAAAGGAAATACTATAGTTGCTTAAGCAGTGGCTGGTTGACTCACTTTCAAAAAAATTAATGTAGATAAGAAGTGGAAGAGTAGTTGGTGTTTTTACATGTTGTTCCTTATGTTTTGAAAACATCTTCATTTTATAAAATTTTGTCAATGTAATCCAAAGTAAAACTTTCAATACCAACTCCAGGTTTGCACAAGAGTCTTAACAAATTTAATTGTGTATAAGAAATCAAAGTATGTTTTACCACATAAAAAGTTTCTCCATGTGATGTGACCAAAATTGGTGAATTAACTTGAATATTCCAGAGAAGTGCTCAACAAATAAAAATCTGTCTGAAACATTGAGTTCATAAAATAACATTTTACTACTCTGCCACGTTGAGAGTGTAAAAAAAAAAAAGTAAAAATTACAGTGGTTTCAGTCCAGAATAACAACTAGAGCTGCAGCAGTGTGATTAAAAAGTGACAGTGAGAAGCAAGGGGTTATGTCTGATGCTCAGAGCAGTCAGGAAAATACTTGGACGTTTTTGCCTGGGTGTGAAAGGCTGCTGGCACAGGTAGAGCTCATGGGGAGTGCACAGCTACTGCTTCCAGGCCACAGTCATGTGTAGTCTGGAGTAACTTCACTGATACCGCAGGGGCAGACTGGAAATTAAGACCGCAGAATTACAGAAAAACTGTTTTCTTTTTTTTCAGTCCCTTCAGGAAGAAATCCTGCGTAGCTAAAGAGGACAACCCGGAGAGCTATACTGTTTCTATTCCAGTATGTGTGAGAATAGAAGTTGATTCTCCTGGGTTACTTTGTTTCTTAGACAGATTCTGGCCTCCACTGGAAGTACTGGGTTTGCAAAGATTTATTGTTTTATTATTTTATCTTGTATTTGCCTCTTAAGACTCAGGATGTAAAAGTTATGTACTCTGTATTTCAACGTTACTGACAATAGCAACAGTATGCATTGATGTAGAACCATTACTTTTGAAAGCACTCAAAGTATTAGTAAGATGTAGCCACCCACTGACTTTGGGAAGTGGCAGGGAGAATATGTATCTTAAAATGCTGCTTCTACAACTAAGTAATAAGATTACTATTTCTGAGCAGCTACTAATGAAGGCTTTTGACATATGCTTTCTCTGCCTCTGATGTTTTTTTTCCATTTAGTTAGTCCACATGTCTTCCCTGGGTAGCCAAGCCTTCATTCTGCAATCACTTACAAGCATACTTAGCTCTTACACCACAGAGCCTCTAATGTGCAAGGAAGTTCAACAACAAAGATAATTGCAACTTCAATTCCTGTCTATATTAGCTTTTACATAACTAAAAGAGCTGGATCAATGAAAAGCAACAGTCCTTACAGAATTTTGGAAAAAAAACCCCACAAAACCACAAGTTATAAAGAGAGCTGTATCAGAAACTGAATACTGTTGCATATTATTATTTTAAAAACATGATGTTAATTACTTTAATAGCAGACTATGGGTGGAGATTAGATATTGGCAAGATTAACAAACTTGAAATACATGTTGTATGTGATACATGTTTTTCCAGTACTACTTAATTTGCTTGCAAAATGTACTCAGAACCTGACATAATTTGTGCAAAGCAGAAGTTTTATTTGCTGAACTTTAATTTATGCAAATTAGACATGGTGTAAAATCTGATTCCTCATGCAGATCCCCACACTGAGGATCTGTCCTGTTTGGAAAAGTGCTTTAGATACATCTGAAGTTAGACAACTACCTCTGCAGACCAAGGATGTAAAATTCAAATTGTATGATGAGAGTATTAAAAATCAGAATAACCCTAGGGGAAGAAAAGGAATTATAAAGAGAGTCAAAACTGGTCTAAGCACTTTGAGCTGCTTCAAAGTGCATATGCAGCAGCCATGGAAACTGGATGTTCTGCCCATGAGCATCCAAATTCAACTCGGCAACAAGAACAGCATAAAAGAACACACAAAAAAGGTTAGTGGTGGGGGCGGGACCTGTTTCTCTGTGTGCTCACTTGGCAAAGCTTTTGGGATGCTGAGAGCTCTTCAAAAGCTGGCTCTGAGTATTTTTCTGGACTGGCCACCCAGTAACTGATGCTAATGTAGTTGTATATTTTATGATGACTGTTAGTGTCACAGTAATGATCAAATTTACTCCTCCCTGCAATAATAAAGTTGGAAAAAATATGATTGGTGTAACATTAAACTGTATTTTTATTTGGAGTCTTACTAAGCATTCATTTAGATAAATTCTATAAAAAGAACTGTTCATGCAGTAGGTAGGCAATACATCTTTTCTACAGTTATCAGCACTGCCAGCAAATACACCTCTATCTACTTGAAAAATGAACTTTCTGGTTGGTCAGATATGCATTGCTATATTCTTTGCCTATGCACAAATACAGTCAGGAGAACAGAGGTCTGATCTTCAGCTTGATCAGGAGATAAAGAATATCTTGCTTTGGATAACTAAATCACTGGTGTGGAATTTTTTAAATTTAATTGTTGATTGAGGAAATATATGAATGTGGCAGCCACTCTGCATTCGGCATGAGACAATCAGGTTCCTGTAGGTATTGAATTAACTGCAGACATCTGAAACAACCATTTGGTTGTGGCACATGCAAAACCTGTAAAACTTTCAGCGGTGGTAGCTGCAGGGTTTCTCTGGGACTGTTAACAAGCCTGGAAGAATATTGCAGGGATTGTGTGAAAGCAGCTAGAGGAAACCAGCAGTGAAAGGAGTTTTTGGGAACAAACTTAGTCCTCAGAGGAGAGAGACTCTTTGGAAAAACTGCATGGGAAACAGAGAGAATACACTGCCTCCTGTAGTTTTCCTGACAATGGTATTAGAACAATGGCACTGGCTATATTTTCCCTGAAAAGAGAAGAGCGTACAAAAGAAATGTTTTGATCCCTACTGATAAGAAAATCTTGACAAGTTCTAGGACCCACTGAACCATGATAATCATCTCACAGGCTTTGTACACTCTGAACCAAAGGCTGGAAGCTGACATTTGCCTTCATGGTAATTGTCTTGTGTGGAGTAAAATGAATGTAAAATTTGCTCCAGTACGCAAATTTCAAATGTGGTATTGTGCAATCCATTTTAACTCGCACAAATGCTGATTGGTGTTGGAACTTCCAGATGACATCTGCATGAAATTTGCTGAGAAGTTTGTACAGTAAATTCAATCCATCATTCTTGCTGGAAGGTGGTATTTTAATGTTCTTTCCTTACTTTGTTCTGAATCTTTGTGGAGATTGCTAAACTTCATCAGTGGAAGAAAATACCTACTTCTGACTCAACACTTCCCTCTGTAAGAGCCATGGATGTGGCTCACAACTACACCCAAGGAATGTGGAGGCCACAGGACTATCAGTGCCAGGCAAGCTGTGATACAGCCCTACAGATTTCAGAAGAACTTTAGGTCTTTTTTCTGGGGTAATTGTGGCCAAATATAACCCTGCAGGTTTTAGAGGATTTGGAGTGACAGCTTGTTAGCTCCCTTTGGAGTACAAACACAAAAATCCTAAGTCTTGTGGTACTGCTGTCAAATAATGTACTATTTTATGTATTTTGTTGCCTCCTCATTCACGCAACAAATATGTGATGGTTTTGTACTGTTTTTATAATGTAAAAGAAAGTAGAAACCCTTTGTGAATTCAAGTTTCGGCTTCTGACTCAACTCTGCCCTCACTGAACAGGAGAACTTTTGCTACTTAAATATTTTTCTTTGTGAGTTATGTATATTTCAATACTCTTAGGGTATAGCATAGATATATGCATTAATATTTTATACAGAGTTTTCAAGTTATTGCTGTAATATTTAGATGTGGGAGACCTTTTATTTCAAGATGCAAAGCCCTGCTTTTTTTTTTACTTTTTTTTTTTTATATAAAGTGATTTTTAAAAAAATTATTACTTAAGATTGAAACAAAAGTATCCTGTTGATGTGGGATTTGTTGTTTGTCTATTTTCATATTTTGAGTGCTGTATGCTCAGCTGTTCAATTAGCTCATTGCTAATTTCAACTTGGTGCTAGATATTTTTTACCATAATAGAATGTGTGTCTCAAAGGCAATTCCATTGAAGATAACAAAAGATAATAAAAATCCAGGGCCTCATTATGAAGAACTTTTTTGCTTTGTGATCTTTCAGAAGTCATCCAGACTTTCTGCTGTGTAACAGCATCTCTAGGATACACAGGAAGCTAGCTTTCCTATGGACTTTGTGACTTTGACAGCAAAACTTACACTTCTTGACTATGGGGAACCACTCTCTGAACTAGTCGTTCATTGCTAGCTCAATACCTAAATCAACCCACCTTCCACTCTTCAGGATATGTTCTGGAGAAGCATAATATCCAGATCATCTGTCTTTAGCTGAAATATTTCAGAGCTGGAGTTCCTAATCCTATTGTATAAGAGAACTGGGTCAAATCTAAACTGTTCTAGACTTCATAAATTTTAATGAAGTCACTCTTCATTTATGGCACTCTGAGCAATAACTAATTGCTGTGTGTGCTGTATGAGCTGGCTGTGAGACCCTTGCAAGGGGCCTCAGCCCAAGGCGATGGGTAGGTGTGGGCCTTGGGGAGGGAGGTTAATGTGCCATGCAGGGCACCCCTCTGGGGACAGTGAGTTGTGTCTGTGATCTACGTAAGCTCTGTTAACAGCTGCAGCAGCTGTTTTTATGGATTAGTCTTTGAATATTTGGGAAAAAACCCCAAACAACCCCCTCACATGTCTCTATATTCTAAAAATTATATATTATCAATATAGTATGTTATACATATTAATATAAGATTAATATTAATGTAAGAAAGAGCTAAAGTTGCTATGATTATCAGTCATTGAAGAGAAAATCCTTGAGAATTATATTCTGTAATTTTGCTGCATACAGAGTCATCCAGAAATCAAAGTACTACTTAAACTCATGAGTGCTCCCTGCCGTCCCTAAATATAACTTTGCATGTGGCAGCAATTCCGAGGTAAATATGAAGTATAGGCCACTGTCCCTTAGGCCATCCACATGTACTCATCCCAAAGCGAATTCATTCAGTAACCAATTAGATGAACAAAGAACATGAATGTGGCTACTGCCTTGAATGGTGGCATTTCTCAGACTGATGAACCTAAAATCCAAGTGCATGCCTACCTACCACCAAACCAGTTCTTGAAGCCATGATTACCTGGTATTGAGATCTTCCATCAGATCTTCCAAGTTCTGCTGCGAGTGCTTGGATAGACCCCTCTACAACATGCTGTGGACTTGGCAGCAATAGCAATTACTGTTAACCTTTCAGAAGGTTAACAGAGTCAGAACTGGTTAGGTGTTCAATCAGTGTATTTTATAAATACTCCATCAGCTCAGCATTTTCTTATACCTGAATTAAATTTATCTATGTGTTGCTTTGTGTTTTCTAATATTTGCCAGACTATTTAATGCCAGTTCCTGAAGTTCCTGACTTTTAAGGTGATCTTTTCAAATGCTAGCTGCATAAAGACTGTTTGGCCTCCAAGATATGGCAAAAAAGGGTTCACTCAGTCAAGCATGGATATTGAAATAAGTTTGTGGGGTTTTTTTTCTGTATAATTTGCAATTTAGTATCCTTCTATTTGTAAGGGAAAAGAGAAAAAGTCTAGAATGCTTTTTGAATAAGGAGGGGATGGGAGTCCTTATATCCGATGCAAAAATCCATCTGATAGATTTAAATCCTAAAATTCTAACTGGGCAGAGTGTTTGCTTTCATTGCTTGTTTGTTCATTTGGCTGGGTTTTTTTGTTGTTGTTGGTTGGTTTTGGTTTTGTTGTGGGTTTGGTTTTTTTTTTGTTTTTGTTTTTGTTTTTGTTTTTGTTTTTTTTTGTTTGGTTTGGTTTGTTTGCTTGTTTGTTTGTTTTTCCTACAGGGTGAAGTATTTGGTTTTGATTGTTTCATTTATTTGGTGACATCCTGTTAGATTGCTGCCACATTCTATGCGAGTGGTGACTATTGCTGCGGTAACTGAAACATAGAGATATGTTACTTTTCTCACAGAGTTCTCAGGCACTTCAAGCCAACATGGTATGGAGTATTAAAGAAGCAAATAAAGTGACAGAAAGACATGAGTGGCCTGTCTTTAAAACAGGCAAGTAAAGTTCTGCTGAGCTGTGCTCTGGCTGCTGTGCTGCTGTCAGTGCTAGTTCACACTTGCTGTGTATCAGTTTGAAGACACAGATTTCATATTGTAGTCATCACTGTTGCTGTAACTATGAGAACTCCTGGGAAGCTTATTCCTCTCCATCAGGTAATTCCTGACAGTAAAGCAAAAAAGAAAAACCCTCAGACAGTGGTAGACTTTCACCTGCTCCATAAATCTTCATCACTAGCTCAGCTCTCTTTTAGAGCCCTCCTTTTGAATGGAGAAAGGTATGCTGCAGAGACTGAAGGGAAAGCTAAAATATCTGGCAAATAAATAAAAGATTCCTTCTCCACCGGAAGAAGGAAAATCTGTGTCACCTGAGAGTCAATCCACATATGGGCTGAAATTCTGCTACTGAGTTCCCATATTGCAGGACTGTAACACAAAAGATGTTATTTTATTATTAATGAGTGTGTGTCCACAGCTGGTGTCTCAGCTGATAAGGACCTTTTTCCATACCTTGTAGGCTGACTGTGGCTGTTGAGGTGAATAATCTGTCTTAAATACTCACTGGTTTGCTTCACTATTCACTATGCAATTGGAAGCTTTTATAATTTCTGCGAAGCATATACTTATAGGTTTTCTTTTATGTTCCACATTAAAGGGCTTTGCATATTTATTAGCTGATGGTAGTTGGCTTTATGTACTTCTCGTGTGTTTGTGATTGCCTGTATTTCCTGCTGTTAGCAGTCCAACAGAAAACCAGAGGAAGAGTTTACAAGAGCACTTAGGCTTTCACATGAGATTTTCAAAAGAAAATTACATTCACACAGAACTATTTTCAAAATATGGACGTTTACTAATAATCACAAACAACTAGGCAAAATAACTGAAATACACCTTCTGTGTGGCTGTCAGTGCTCCTCTTCTCTTTGTAAACTTCCAGTCACATCCCATTTTGCACTGGGTGTTTTTCATTTCACACTGCAAAGGGAAGTGCTCCTTTTTTAACACAATGTTGATCCCTGCTTCAAGGCTGGTTAACTTTGGTACTTGCTTCCTTCAAGGTTTTGCGCTAATGTGTATAGCTTTTTGTGTGGAGAGCATAACAGTGAAGGCACTGGACGCTGTATTTTCTTTCCCACTTAGACGATAAATGGGATGAGACTGCTGTTCCCTAATGGGTCATTTTTCCCCTGAGGGAACAAGTTTCCAAGGCTTGCACTCTTACATTAAGTTGCATTATGTTTTCTTCTTTTCCATTAGAGTGCACTTAACTTTGGTGAGTTTTTTTTTATTTATCGATATACATGTATTTCACAGGGTTCTTTTCCTGTCTCGGGCTATGCTGGGATACCCCGGAGACTCGCACTATGGGCGGGCGGGCAGGCAGCATGGGGACACCAGTCCTCGCTGGCAGCCTGGGGGATGTCCTCCCTTTGCGGGGCACCAGGCATTCCCTCGGGAGTTCCAGTCGCTCAGGTGCATTCAGAACTAGGCGCTGTACGCCCATGGCGGGGAAGGCAAAGACCCGCGCTGAGCGTTTCCCCCGCGGCGCTGCCGGCCCCACGGACCGGAGCCCCCCAGGGCGCCCAGCTGGGTCCGGTGGGGCGGAGAAGCGGGAGGAGCAGGTGAGGGCGGAGAGGTGTCCCCGCGGGCCATGCCGTGCCGTGCCGTGCCGTGCCGTGCCATGCCATGCCATGCCGGAGGCGGGCGCAGGAGGAGGCAGAGGCCGGCCAGCGGAGCGCATCCTGACGCAGCGGCGGCCCGATCCGCGGATGGCGGGCGGCGGG